>BSQZ01000020.1:8139806-8504806 GCA_033239005.1 Lamellibrachia satsuma | reverse complement strand
CTGACACCTGGGTTAGAAATGTAATTGATTTTACAGCTCGCTAACTGAATACCTTCACTGCTCGGACACTGCACAGCTGTGAACGTAGACGTGATCGTGTCGTAATAAAGAAATGTCATCGAGTTTATTCATTTTAACAGAAGACATTCTGTGTGTTCAAGTGGTTGTCAGTCCTGCGCATTGCAGGGTGAAGATCATAAATGAACCAATCACTAGATGACAGTACTAGTGATCTAGTTACCATTTACAGCCATAATTGATAAACAGCTGGGACAAGTAAGGATGTTGTTTGAAAATGCGTTTATTTAAGGGTATTGCGGGGAATAGTTTCCTATATACGGGAGCGATCATAGACTTGCTGCGGTGTCAGAACAGCAAGCTAAAACTAAAAGCTGCATTAGACGGGAATCGAACACGCACACGTACAGCCGTACATTCCAAAAGGTGCCGTGTTTCTAAAACACTAGCTTGGAGACTATTGTTACTTTTGTGCTTTGTGCTTGGGCGAACCCGAACCGCACTTAATTGCGCAATCACATTCTCGTTTGATGAGGTCTGGACGTTACCTTATTGCGATGTCGCAATCACGTCCTGGTTTGATGTGGTCGAGACCGCACCTAACTTCGACGTCGCAATCACATGCTGGCTAGGTTATGTCTGGACGTCACCTTAAGGCGAAACAAAAGTCATTGTTTTTGGCCTATGCACCTATAAGAATCTCTAAAATATAACCATTTGTAGCTACAAGAATCTCACGCCAGTGGTTTACTAAGAAATCTTTGTTGAACACACACCATCTAAATTTCATGGTCCGCGCCATTCTGTTAGATAAGACTACGTCACGAGTGCAGAACATGTATTCTGGCAATATTCGCTCGCCAAATGAAAATAATGTATTCGTTTATTCCTGTTCTTGACAATTGGATATGACCATACTATTTGCGTCCAAACACAACTCATGTATCATATTTTGGCTTTTGTTTACTAAACTAGTCTTCTTTCTGGCAAAATAACACGTTTATATGAGAATTTGCATTGATTCTGTGTATACCAGCCTCCCTTAATACGTTAACATGTCATCCCTCGGTCATTCGGAGAAATGACCGGAATCTTCCACTTTTAGAACACATTCTTTAATGGTTTTATCCGACTTCTAAGACAGACAGTGGCGTTTTTGTTTCATCTATTATGTATGTATATGTTATATGTTTCAGGACCATTTATTCCGCTATAAATGTTTAAGTGCTATGTTTAAGTGCTATGTTGGAAGCTCGAGTACAACCAAACTCATGTCCGTCAGTGGCAAGTAACAACTGCTGCCGTGTATTGGCGTTGACTGTTACACTTACCCAGACAGGCTGTGTGATTGCTTGGCCTGAAACTGTGCCCCAGTCATCCACACTCGCCATCAAACTACGTAGTTTGAACGTAGTTTGATGGTAGACTACGCTTCTGTTGACTCACTTCAAACATATCATCGACTCTCTGCCCTTCCTACTGTCTTCTCCCTCCAATACTGTCTATGAACCCGTCTGAGCCCGGGTATTGCTAGTACGCAGCGTCGGCAAAATATTAATAATAATAGAATACAATATTAATATTTTTATACGCGCCCACTGTGGTAGCTGTGTTTTTCTATTCTAATATCATCTGAAAAATATCCTTCAGAAATAACTGTACTTACTGTTAAAATGTTTAATTTAGTCTTATTATCTGGCATTGTGCCAAGTGATTGGTGCATTGGGATCATTAAGCCCATTTACAAAAGGAAGGGGTCTATAGACGACCCAGACAACTATCGTGGCATTATCCTACTAAGCTAGCTGTAAAGGCAAGTTGTTTACAGCCGCCGTTAATGCTAGACTGGCACCACGCCTAGAAGGAGCTACTTTTCTAGATGAAGAGCAGGCAGAGTTCAGAGAGAGATACTCTACCCTTGGTCATATATTTGTGCTACACTCGCTGGTTGAGTTGTATTTGTCGCGCTGCAGAAGGCTTTATTGTGCATTCATAGATTATAAAAAACATTTGATCTTGTAGACAGATCCTCATTGTGGTTAAAAACTCATTTCTTGTGGAACCACAGGTACTGACTACTGTGTATAATGTGTACGACAATGTCAAGTCATGTGTAAAGCAGGGTCAGGTCTTACCAGGCTTCTTCCCAAGTGAAGTTGGTGTGCGTTGTAATGTTCTGGACTACATTATATTACTTTAGACAATAATGCATACTATGGACTGGGGAGTAAACAGGCCGGGAGTGTTGTGCGAAACTCGAGTGTACGAAGCGGTGTGCTTCAATAAACATAACCACGTTCGTTGCAAGTTAATCACGACTTCGGTGTGTTTTCATATTATTACATGGTGGCAGCAAGAGCGAATCTACGTGTAGGAGACAGGCGATAGAACCGAAACCAGTATTTTGTCGCCAAAAGGTAGCAAAGCTAGCTAGAAACATTGACATTGAGGTCACACCAATGAAATGAAATCGGAAACAACGTAATTCGATGTATAGTAGCTTCGCTAAACCTGTGCATAGGCCAAATTAGCGGAGCAACTGACTGTGTAAAACCGAATATACTGTACATAGCCACATAAAGTTGCCTACTTGACAATATCTGGTCATATAACAAATTCTTTCACGCAAAGTGTACGAGCGCAGTAATACAGGAAGCGACGACAGTGAACGGGCTCGATGACACGTTTAAGGATGTGCGACGTCATATATAGGGATTCCCATCTACAAAGAGGGTCCGGCGAGTGACGCAAAAATAAATAAAGAACAGCTGATCGCGTCAGCAAAAGCAGTGGTGTAAATATGGAAACAAAATGACTATCGAAAACAAACGCTGATTGTACCAAATGTCAAATAATGACGGACAATCATAATACGCCGCACGTGAACTGGTCGAGTCCAGACTTGCCGGGAACGTTTAAATTGTTCAAACAGAAGTGTGAGATCTTCTTTATGGTCATGGACATAAAGACAGAAAAGAGAGCTAACCATATTATATTGTATGTTGGCGATGAAGGGTTAAGAATTTTCAAATCATGGACATTACCTGATAGTGACAGAAAAAACCAGATGTGTTATGGGCCAAGTTTGAAGAACACTTAGAGCCCAAGATCAGTTTCAGAGTACAAAGGTACTACTTACAAAATCTTAGCCAAACCAAAGGAAAATCAATCGATGGCTATATAACTCGATGCAAATTGCAAGCGATCAAGTGTAAATTCAACCAAGCAGAGCTGGAAGAAAGGCTCATTGAGCAACTGATAGTGGGCATGAGGCTGTCTGAACTACAGAAAGAACTGCTCGCAAAAGATGAGAATTTGACACTAGACGAAGCTTTGAACATCGGAAGAACACAGGAAGCGTCGACCAGTCACATGTCACAATTAAGAGGAATGCTGACTGGGACTGGTGTGTATTCCACCAGGACAGTGAATAAAAGTAATTGTCACTCCTGCGGTGGACAGCATACCTTGACGGAAAGATGCCCAGCTCATGGCTCAACATGCAGGAAGTGCGGTAGGAAAAACCACTGGCAAGCAGTTTGTAAGAAACATGGTCGTGGCAACTGGAAACCAAGAACCAGGTCGAGAAGCAGAAATGATGAAAGATCATGGCAACGACGGCTCGACATTCAGCCGCAAAGGCAAGAGAGATGTTCACTCGGTTGAACGAGTGAATACAGAGCCACATGATCAGATGACATCACAATTCTAGTATTTCAACTTTGCAACCGTGTCAGGTTTGCCGAATACAACAAGTGCAAAAGATACTCGAGATGAAGTGTTTACAAAACTGGACATAAGATTGCCCAATAAGGGCAGAGGTTACACAGCAGACCTGAATGTTAAGATCGACACAGGAAAACATATTGCCGCTGAGAATTTTCAGACGGATGTTCCCGGAGAAATTAACAGCGTAGGGTTACCCCAGTCATGGTTCCGCGGCAAACCGAAGTAACACGACACTTTCAGCGTACAACAGCTCACGAATTCGGCAATATGGGTCGATAACATTGCCATGTCGCTACAGTTGTAGTGAATGGGTGTAGGCAGAATTCTTCTTAACTGAAACAAACGGTCCAGCGATTTTATGATTGCCAGGTTCGCGTCAGTTAAAGCTTGTTACGTTGCACTGTGCGATTGACAAAGGAACGTGCAGTCCACACAAGGCAGGCGACCATAGTCCGGTCAAGTCGGTGGAAGACTTGATGCAACTATGTGCTGACATATTTGACAGGTTAGGCCATTTCCTAGGGATATACCACATCGTGATAGACCTAAACGTGCAGCCAACGATTCATGCACCACGCAAGTGTCCAATGCAAATGAAAGACGAGATCAAATCGGAACTACAAAAGATGGAGGAGGCGAGAGTGATCAGACGTGTGATTGGGTATCGAGTCTAACGTTTTCACGCAAACGAGATGGTGGGCTAAGGATGTGCCTATACCAAAAGGATCTGAACCGAGCGATAAAGAGATGTCATCATAAGACACCGACTCTAGAAGAGACACTGGACAACGAAAGCAGTCTGTTGACAACTTTCAACAGCCCTTTCGGAAGGTATTGCTTCCTGAGAATGCCTGTTGGGTTAGTCATGGCGCAAGACGTCTTCCAACAAAAGATGGACGCCATTCTCGAGAGTTGCCCAGGCACTTTGGGCATAGCGGATAACGTTGCTGTGTTCGGACGTAGCGAGGCCGAACCTTATGCCAGCATCCACAACTTGATGCGTGTGTCACGTGAACACGGCTTAGTGTTCAATAGCAAGAAGTGCGCGATAAAAGCTCCGAAGATCAGCTTCTTCGGCACCATCTACGACGAGAAGGGAGTCCACCCAGACCCGAAGAAATTTGAGGACATTCAGATGATTCCCACTCCAGAAAGCAAGACAGAACTGCAGGAATTCCTAGGTATTGTCACATACATGGGCTCCTTCGTGCCAAACTTATCGCAGAACACGGCGATACTAAGAGAACTCCTGAAAAAAGACGGAGATTGTCAGTAGTCCCAAATGCATCAGAAAGCTTTTGAGCTGGTCAAATCGTCAGTATGCAAAGAAACGACGCTGGCATACTTCAATCAAGACAAAGAGTCTGTCATACAAGTAGATGCGTCAGGGAAAAGCCTAGGAGCTGTTCTCCTTCAAGATAAGAATCCGATAGCATATGCTTCTAAGAGCCTCACAGATGCCGAGAAACGATATGCAAATATCGAGCGAGAGCTACTAGCAGTCGTATTTGGCGCAGAAAGATTCCACTCATCTGTACGGAAAAGAATTCACGGTGGAAAGCGATCAAAAGCCGGCGCCACCAAGACTGCAGAGAATGTTGCATGCTGGTCACCAAGGCATGGAAAAGTGCAAACTGCGAGCAAGGTCTCGCATCTATTGGGACGGCATCAACAAAGACCTGGAAGAAATGGTGAAACTTTGATGCCTCAAGATGTACCAACGAGGGCATGGCAAATGCTGGGCGCAGATCTATTTCACTTCAACGACAATAAGTATCTGATCATAGCGAACTATTATTCGAAGTACCCGTTTGTGCGCAGAATGCCAAAGCCTTGTACCATTTTTAAATGGTGATAAGATTCGTTTGTTTAGGGGCGAATAAATAACGGTGAATGGACCGACGTGACTTTCTTTGTTTCTCGGGTTCCGACTATATAAAAAATACTATGGCAAATATACTTAATAGATATAAAAGACTATAACACGTATGAACAGTTTGCACATTTATTGCACAAATAAGTTAACATCATATTTTGCAACATCAACAATCATATATTATAATAAATATTTCTCTTAATAATATTAACTATTTCTGGTCGTCACATTATGACACGATAATAATTGACACGGGATTTACTAGTGAAATATAAATGCTAATGACAACTTGGTTCGAGCTTACCGGAAACAGCGTTCACAAGAATAAATGGTCCGAAAACTGTGCACACGTCTTATCCTTAGGTGATTTAACAAGATTTAACAAGATTTGCCATCCAAGCCAAAGGCCCAGATGGCAAGTGGACAAGGAAGCCATTGGCTTATCGAGAGTCCAACAATGTTCACCTACTTATAACCCGCCCTCCTGATATATGTGTCAACCTTGTTTTTAAACATATTCACGCTGCTAGCAGTTACACAATCTGTAGACAGTTTGTTCCATTCATTTACTGTCCTCTGTGAGAACGAGTGCTTCCTGATGTCCAATCTACATTGATCCGTTACTAATTTTACCTCATGTCCTCTAGTTCTGCTATCCTTCTTGAGTGAGAAAAACATATTTCTATCAATATTTTCATACCCATTCAATATCTTAAAAACTTCAATCTGATCTCCTCTTAACCTCCTTGTCTCTAGAGTTGTTAAACCACATTCTTTCAGGCGTTCTTCATAACTAAGGTCTCTAAGTTCTGGAATCATTTTAGTTGCTCTCCTTTGTATGCGTTCAAGCGTATCTATATCCTTCTTACGATATGGTCTCCATGCTTGTATACAGTATTCTAAATGAGGTCTAACTATTGCTTTATAAAGAGGTATAATTAACTTTTTTCCCTTGTATGTTATGTTTCTTCTAATCAATCCAAGAATTTGATTACCCTTTGAAGCTGCAATACCACACTGCTCTGAAACTTTCATATCAGCGCTTATTGTACCTCCTAAGTCCTTTTCTTTTACAGTAGTACCAAGAACAGTAGCTCCCATTTTATAGTTTACATTCAAGTTCCCATGTCCTGTATGTAGGCATTTACATTTCCCAAAATTGAACAGCATCTGCCATTTCTCAGACCATTTCACTAATCTGTCTAGATCGTTTTGTAAATGTTGTTTATCACCATCAGTATTAACCTTTCTAAACAGTTTTGTGTCGTCCGCAAATTTCAGTACGTTACTTGTTATACTGTCGTCCAAGTCATTGATATAAATTAAGAATAATATAGGTCCTAATACTGATCCTTGAGGTACCCCACTCAAAACCGATTTCCAATTTGAAACTTCGCCATCTACTACAACTCGTTGTCTTCTGTCAGTCAGCCATTGTTCTATCCAGTCAATTATGCTATCCCCGATACCATGGGCTTTTAATTCAAGTAGCAATCTTTGATGTGGCACTTTGTCAAAAGCTTTCTGAAAATCTAAGTAGATAATATCTACTGGCGATCCCTCGTCTATCCACTTAGTGATTTCTTCCAAAAAACATAACACATTTGTTAAGCATGACCTCGCTTTAAGGAATCCATGTTGAGATGAATTTAATAATTTATGCTTAACGAGGAAGTCCACCATATGGTCTTTAATTAACCTTTCTAATAATTTACAAATCACTGACGTTAAACTCACTGGTCTGTAATTCTCTGACTTATTTCTCGAACCCTTTTTAAATAATGGTATGATGTTTGCTTCTTTCCATTCAAACGGAACAACTCCCTCTTTTAATGACAAGTTGAATACTCTTGCAAGTGGTATACTGATTTGATCTACTGTTTCCATTAGTAATTTTGGAGGAATCCCATCCACTCCCGGTGATTTGTTATCCTTCATTGCCTTTATTTTCCTAGCTACCAATTCTGGAGTTACAACTAACGGTCCTAAATAGTCAGATTTAGTCCCCTGAAATTTAGCATCAGCAACTGGTAATGAACTAATATCTTCTTTTGTAAACACTGAACTGAAGTAACCATTTAGGTCTTCCGCCATTAAAAACCCCTGTGATATTATATTTCCAGCACTGTCTTCTAGAGGTCCAACCTTGTCTTGTACGTTTTGTTTACTCCTGACATATGCATAAAAACTCTTGCTGTCAGTTTTTATGTTACATGCCAGTTTTTGCTCATAGCTTCTTTTAGATTGTCTGATTTCAGTTGTAGCTGCATTAAGTGCCTCTTTGTATTTTGCATAGTCTTCTTCCTTTCTGGTACGCCTATAAACCCTCCACATAGTTTGTTTTAGCATTATTTTTCTAATTGCCTCTTTTGACACGTGTTTCTTTCTACACCGTTTTCCTTGTTTTCGGAAGGGAACAAATTTATCAATGATACTCTCAATTTCATATTTTAGAATATTCCAACATTCAATTGCAGTCTTATTCATCAGCATGTTATTCCAATCTAGCTGTGCTAAGTATTTTCTCATATCTTTGTAGTTACCTTTGTGGAAGTTTCTCTTGTACGTTTTCTTATTTTTACTTTCTGATTTTACATTGATGTCAAAATGTATTTGATTATGGTCACTATTACCCAATGGTTCAAATATTTTTACATTGTCCACTAATTCTTTTTGTGATGACAAAACTATATCTAATACATTTTCTCCCCTGGTTGGTTCTAGTACGTGCTGAGTAAAGAAAGCTATCCTGGATTAAACATAGAAATTGTTGATCCTCAATCCCTGTGCTCTCTAGAGAATTCCATTGTATGTGTCCATGGTTAAAATCTCCCATTATGATACATTCCCCTTTACTAACTTCCTTTATAGCGTTTTTTATTTTTGTGTTGTCCTCTTCGTTTATGTTTGGACTTCGGTAAACTAATCCAACAGTTAATTTTGAATTTCTGAAACAATTTTGCACCAAACAGCTTCATCGCAATCTGCTTCCTTTCTAGTTTCATTTCATAAGCCTGAATAGATTCTTTAACATATAAAATAACTCCCCCGCCCCTTCTTCCTATTCGATCTTTCCTAAACATTACGTATCCTGTCAGTCCTAATTCAGCATCTGTTATATCTATGTTGGCCCATGATTCAGTTATACCAATTATGTGAGGGTCAATATCTTCTACCATAATGTTTAATTCGTTTTTCTTATTTACTATGCTCCTTGCATTTAAACATACGCATCTATAACCTTTTTCAGAGATGTTTTTCGGATGATTTGATATTGGTTTATCTGTGCTAGTGGTATCTTGTTCTGCTTGAGACACCTCTAGGTAACCCCCTGCACTTCTAGTTTAAAGAATGTTTACTTCCAAAAATATTTGTCATTGTACCCAAGTCGCTATCTACTGCTGCTGAAAGTTTGTCCGCGAATACTGCCGCCCCTTTCCACTTAAATGAAGCCCATCCTTCATGTACATATCACCCTCCCAACAAAACTTTCCCATAAATCCACAAATCCAACTTCCTCTTCCCTACACAGCCTCTGGACTAACATGTTAATTGCCATCCCCGACAATTTCGATATTTATGACCCCTCCTGCCCATCACAGGTAAAATCCCTGACAGTATTACCTGCTCAACCCGCGTCTGTTTTAGTGTTCTGACCAACTGCCTATATTTCCTAACTATGGCAGTTGTACCCTCCCTCTCTACGTTATTTGTCCCTACATGTACTAAAACAGATCCACCCTTACCCGAGCCTACGATGTTTTTACCCTCTCAGTTATCGCCTCTATTTTGGCTCCAGGCAAGCAGACCACCACATCATCTCCCTTGTTTAAGACTCTGTCGGTCTTCCTAACTATCAGATCCCCCACAAACACCCTCGCTCTCTTCCTCACCCCTCTATCACTGCTGCAGAATAACTCTTCCTTTCGATCCCCTCCATCACATTCTGTCCTGACCCCTTCCTTCCGTCTCCCCACTCCCTTCTCCTTCCCTCCTGTCTCCCCTACTCCCCTCTCCTTCACTCCGGTTGTTTTCCCTCCCGTCTCCCCCACTCCCTTCTCCTTCCCTCCTGTCTCCGCTACTCCCCTCTCCTTCACCCCGGTTGTCTTCCTCCCGTCTCCCCACTCCCTTCTCCTTCCCTCCTGTCTCCCCTACTCCCCTCTCCTTCACCCCGGTTGTCTTCCCTCCCGTTCCTTTCCTTCCCGTCTCCTTACGTCCTGTCTCCCTATGACCTGTCACCTTCCCTCCTCTCAGCTTCCTCCCAGGCTGAGGTGAGCTCTCCCTAGCATCTCTTGTGTCTTTCCCCACTTTATCGTCTACTGTTCCCTCACCGGAACTACTGGCACAACTCCCCTGTTCCCTTCCCACCATTGCCACAACGAGCAGTCTCAGCTCTTTCAACTCCACCTCTATTTCCTTCATCCTTGCGCATCCCCTACACTCAAAATTAAAACTATCTGCCTCCCAGGTGTGGGATAATCTAACCCTAACAATGACTCCTACCCTGGGTCGTCACAGGGATTTTTCTAAAACTTTTATTAATAACATATGATGATCGAATCGGGCGAACGCATGAAGATTGATTCGACGATCGAGATTGAAGAACGAAGTAGTCGGACGATACGACTGTTGTTGAAATTCACGCGATCATCAGGACGAACAATCTGGCCGAAATCGAGTCAAAGTAGTGTAGTCGAACGTTTCGTCAAGCGTGTAGATCAGTTCGGATGTTACGCGATCATCAGGACGATCCATTTGGTAGAATAATGTCCGTGTAGATCTTCGATAACTTTTCATAATTTTTTTGCATTTCTATGATGACTTTTTAACAAACTAATTCGACGAATATAACATGCTTAATTCTTAGCGAGGATTAAAGGAGAACTGAAGCAATGTTGTGTTATGCCGTATATTTAAATATATATTATCTAACTATGCATTAATGGTGACAGATACCTACTAATTTATGAGATAAACTGAAAAACTGATTTTGTTCGAGACAAAAATCGACAAAATGCATCACTGCATATCGCCATCTTGTTGTCGAAACGAGTGGTTTGAGTCGCGTATATCTAATCAATGTAAATTTTCGATTTTTTGCGATTTATTTCGTAAATAGACATTCTGGAGCAAAAAAAAAGATATGGGTCTCTGTTATATATACAAGTGTTTACACACGTCAACAAAATAGCGTTTTTGTTCGCTCCAAATAAAAAAAGTTAAAGAAATTACAACAAAACGCGCAAAAAATCGTGGAAAACGCCACACTTCTCGAACACACGAGACGCTAACCAACGAGAATATGCGATAACGGAACACCGGAACTATTTTTTACTTGTTGACAAGATAGATGCAACTGCTTGTGACAGTTTTACCAGATCTGCTACTAGCGATTAGTGGTTTACTGAACTTCCGTAATAGTTGTCTATCTTTGGAGAAATGGAAACCACAGACGAAGAGTTTAGTTCGACAGGCCACACGGAAACAACGGTTGACAGTCGTAAAGTGTCACCGAGTGTGCGAGTCACGCTCCAGACTCCAGGTCGGCTTCGTCTTTGGGCCGTTGGATTCAGGAAAAATTACAACAGCGCTTTGACTGTCATCGGTTCCTGACTAGGTAATGTAATGTGGTGAACCTGTGGAAACTGCGTCCCGATGTCTGCGCACGTTTACGTTGAGTCACCTTGCTGCGCCGAGGAAGCTACCATGCCTAGGCTAGGGCTAGGCTATGGCTATGGCTATGCAGCACCGTGTGCCCGACCGCGTTGGTGCTTGCATCACCGTACGAAGGCGAAGACGATGATTTTTGTAGTGATATGCACAAACAGGGCGGTGCTAGATGTTGGTCTGCTGTCATTACATGATTTGCGTGCCGACTCATTGATTCGCCCTATAGCTTGCAGGTCAGTAATTCAGTTGTTATGGAATCATTGCCATTTTAATAATCCTATATTTTCTGCATATTTCTTTTACCTAGCCCGAGGGGGAGGTCCGAACTACAATGGCAATGCAAGCAGGCTTTTCTCTTTATTTTGTATCTAATCTAATGAAGTGTACCGTGACTGTATTTTAATATTGTGTTTCATTTTGTGTTGAATAACATTGATGGCAATAATAACATGAGGGTTTATATAATTCATTATGTGAATATATATATATTTTTAAATGTTACCGTAATCGTGATTGTAATAATGATTGTAATCATGACTACATTAGTAATTGTGATTGCAGTAATTACTGTAATCATGATGACATTAATATTCGTACTTGCAATCACCCTTCTCTGTAGCACACCACAACACCTTGTTGTTTGGTGCAATGTAATCATTTAAATAACAATAATTGACTACTGACAGTATGTAATGTTCACAGTTTTGCAACTATTATGGTAATTATGGAATTAGTGCTATCAACTAACCCTGACAAATTATATTTCAGGCTCAGGAAAGGCAAGACAAGTAATCCCATCCTGCGATGTGGGAAGGATCTGTGATGTCTCTTCTGAACCGAATTGAATTGATGGAAAGTTTAGCTATGGAGATTGACCTGACACAGGTGAGTGTACTGATAGTCTGATATACAAAAATTGTGAGGTACCCACAGTATGCAGCAGGTCCAAAAACAACCTGGCAAACTACAAAAATTCCCACTAAAATATTAATAACTGAATGATGTGAATGCCTTCTTATCCATATCCCACTCTGTCAACACAAATTTTACCTGCAGCATCTTGCAGGTCACTACACACAATTTCATTTATATTGAGACCAACATAAAATATATCAAAAGTTTATTCACATAAAAAACAATTACTAAAGAAATAAGGCTAACTAGAATGACTGAAACCAAGACTAAACATTGACTAAAAACAGTGACTTCTACCACCGGGAAATACAACCTGGAACATGGATATCACAGTTACACACATCAGTATTATGCCACAACATATCAAATATATTGGTAGTTTAGCTTAGGAAATAATTAATCTTTATAAAGCCAAGGCATTTTAACTGTTTCACCATCATCATCTGTACCAATGGCAATAGACTACTTGTTCTGACTGACAGTAAATGTACACCACTCATGCATACCAATACACTACTTGTTCCTACCAACAGTAAATGTACACCAATCATCTCATTCTGGAATCTGCACCATTTCACTACTTCTTCTGACAGTAAATGTACACCAATCATGTGTATCCAATATACTACTTGTTCTGACTGAATCTACTGCTTGTTCCTACCAACAGCAAATGTGAACCAAGCGTCTCATTCTCTACCAAATACACTACTTGTACTGACAGTAAATGTACACCAATCATATGTATCAATACACTACTTGTTCTGACTGATAGTACTTGTACACCAACCATCTGTTCCAATACACTACTGGCAGTAAATATACACCAATACACTACTTATTCTGACTGATAGTACATGTACACCTAACATATTCAATTCACCTTTCACTCATCCAGGGGTAGAAATCAGCACACTTGCCTCTGACAGACACCCCAGTATCCGAAAGACCTTGGCTGATAGATCAGACATGAGTACAACCTGTGTCACAGTTTATGGCTGTTTGGTGTGTGGCAGGTGCAGAAAAGTGACATAAGTTTTTCTCACGAATGACATACTTCTTCTCTTTCTCATAGATATCGGAGCTGCTTGAGTCACCCTCGGTTATGTTGCTGTTATCACATAGTGTGCATCATCTGCACCAATGTCTTTGTTTTCACTGATGGAAGCTTCACATAGGAGTAGTCATGATCAACGTTCATTGGTGCAATAATGTCATCCGTGACTACAGCAGCATTTGCGAAGTGTCGCACTTGAAATATCATTACCGGATCGATTTGCATTTCAGCATCAGTTGTATGTGGTGCTACAGCAGTAGTAGCAGTGATGGAACTAAAGGTGACATCCATAATGTAATGATTGACGGCATCACGCTGGATGCTTCAAAACTAGTACCTGTATTTGTACGAACCAATGGTGAATCCTTCATCTGAAAAGATTACACATACAGTGACTTGAAAAATTTACAAAATTCATCTTTTGCATAATAAAAATGAATCACAATATGAGAAACTTTCTCTTGTATATATTATTTTTAGAATATAAGAGTGCCAGTGTCATATAGAATATATAAAGTAATCAACCACAGGAAAAAGCAATTTCCCTATGGAGCCATGTTAATTCAACCAATGGGTCTTTCACTGATCTCTTAATGTTTTTAATGAATCTGTTTGGTCAGTTTGACGAATGCCACTGGTAACATAACCAAACGCATGTAACCAAAATTGTGGCATCCTAGCTCCAAAGTGCATTATATTATCTAATCAACATTGCACTGTTTTCAATGGGCCAGGGAGGTCAAAATTCTATAAGGGGTCCAAATTCCATAACAAAATATGGACCCATAGGTACACTTTCTATGGGGTTCCTTATTTTATATCTGACACTTGATTTAGATAACATAATGCGTGAATATTGTTGTTGGACCAAATGCAGATATATGCTTGTGGGGTGTAGGTCATTTGCCCCCCCCGGTCTTTTGCCCCTAGGTCTTTTGCCCCTATGTCTTTTGCCCCTCCAGTCATTTGCCCCTTAGGTCTTTTGCCCCTTAGGTCTTTTGCCCCCTTTTTCATTCATATAAATCAAACACAGAGATGTTTTTTTATGTCATGTAATTCTGAATCACACATAATAACATAACAAATATCAGGATATTACTTCAAATGAATACAGTGTCCAAGACTCTGGAGAGTATCTGCGATGGTCTTATCCCCAGCACTGAACTGTGTGCATATGTTGACCAGTCTGTCTTGGAACTGCTTGGCAGTGCGACGTACACGTTTGCGGGGGGTTGTCCAAGCTGGTTGAGTCGCATAGTGCCCTCAACAGCCGCAAAATCCTTACGTAGTACATCTATCAGGGTCCATATGGTTGGATGAGAATGTCCAACCAGAGTGCTGAAACCCCTGTTCCAGGCTTCACACATATTGTTAGTATGCGAGCCTCCAGCCATGGTTGCATCATGTACGTTCCACAGGGTGTGGGAGTAGGATGGTGCGATGTGACGCATCCTGACCGCTGGCACTGTACCATCATCAGTGGGTGGTGCCTGGATTCGATGAAATGACCCAGTGACATAGGTAGAGTCAAAGTATCGTACAAGATTTTTAAGTCCATCTGGAGTGTTGTCCATGAGGTACTCCATCCCCCCAGGAACATCACTCACTGGCAGGAAGGCTAGTCCATCTAACATGCCGACAAAGTGTCTGATCTTCTCCTCAGCTCTATAGAGTGTAGTCAGTCCCAGAGATTGGATCTTCCTCCAGGTGGCCTGAGTCAGGTGGTAGAAACACCCCTGGACCTGTACATCATCACCAAAGGTGGTTTTTGAAATTGTTGTAGTTGTTAATGATTTGATAATAAGAAATTAAATAATTTTCACAATATATTGAAAAAGTACTCAGATGTACTCGTAATGTACTCGTAAAATCTGAGTACATTGAACACGAGTACGAGTGCATGACCATAATTTCAAAAAAAGGGGGGCAAATGACCAGATTTCCATTAAGGGAAGGGGCAAATGACCGCAGGGGCAAGTGACCGCAGGGGCAAGTGACCTAGGGGCAAAAGACCGGGGGGGCAAGTGACCGCAACCCATGCTTGTGACATCTTTACTTTATAAATGCTGCACGCACACACATACCTGCCCACACTATATATATATATATATATATATATATATATATATATATATATATATAATTATTAGGTATTATACTTAAAGCATCTGCTAGATAGTATGGTGCATGGACAAAAGCCCCTCCCGACAAAAGCCCCACAGACATAAGCTTGTTTCAATTCAATTATACTGTTCATGACTGTTGCTGTAGTACACAGAGACAAGATGTCATGAATATACTTCAGGCATGTGGTCAATTCCATTCCGGAATTGGAACTGACCCTCAATTCCAGTTCCGGAATTTGAATTGACTTAAAAAAAATTTGGAATTGGAATTTTTTTTTTTTAAATTTATTTTTTGGGAATTGGAATTGATTTTGTTGGAATTACTGACTTGATACTGTTAATATTTACCCTTATATTTACTTATATTACTTTTAAAATCATATTTGTCTGCTATTAGCATGTCACCCTGAATCTGGTAACAGCCAGGAAGTTGTCAACATTACAGCATAGACACTGCCTACTCTGGTATTGAAACATTGTGACCAAGAGCAATATAATCAAGCATTTGCATCAAAAAGAAATACTAAGTTACTGTAACAGACAGTAAAACCAAAATCAGACCATTCAGGCCTCATTTTCTTTCTCAGTGTACAAGGTTTATTTACAGAGATTGCCAATTAAGGGCACCTGCCTGCTCATTCCCTTTGTGTGAGAGAGGAAGCCTGCCCCACTTGAATGCAGCCCCTTGTTTATCCAAGCCTAATGTTCAGCCCACAAGTTTCCCATACTAAACATGTCACTGGTCACCTGTACAATGCTGTTACATGTGGCTGTAGGGTTTGCCCTTTGTAGTAATTAAAAATGTCCCCATGGAGAATACATGTTGGAGATTAGGATGTTGAAGACTCAAACTTTCCAGTAAATTTGATGAAATATCAATGATACCACAACTGATAGCGATATAAATCTGCCTCCTAGTATATTTGCTCCCCCCCCCCGGACATCTGCCCCTTTTTTCTATGATAGTTGACAAGTGAAAATCAGTTTGCAGTTTTATCATTATTACTACAATAACATAACATTCAATGACAAGTCGAAGTCACTTTAGCCTAATGCAATGGCCTATCCCCTGGAGTGTGTATGAGATGATCTTGTCACCAGTTGTTCTGACCTCCTCAGATGCTAGTAGTAATTTCCATGGTGAAGTTATAAGTGAATTCTGACAACTCTGGCTTGTGCATCTAGTTTTATTGGAAAATTGAGTTACTCCAACTCTCCATGGTAAATGCAATTCAAAAGAAACCTTGTTGAGATGGCTTCTTTCAAATATCCTCAGTTGTCATAACATGTCCAGGTCCTAATGTCACTGGCTTCTTCCACAATTGCAATAAAGATAATCCTTTGATTACAGGATCATCTCCAACTACATAAAGTAATTTACTTGGTTGATCTGGCACAAAGAACATTAATTGCAATTAGGGTAATATATATCTTGAATTCATGTTCAGAAATAAAAAAATAAGTTAAAAAAACATTTCTTAAAAAAAAACTTACAAATAATCCAGAAGATACAGACAGGGGGCAAATATCCAGATTTTGCATAAGGCAAGGGGCTAATGTCTGGGGGGCAAGTGACAAAGGGGCAAATGTCCGGGAGGGGTGTGTGTGTGTGTGTGTGTGTGTGTGTGTGTGTGTGTGTGTGTGTGTGTGTGTGTGTGTGTGTGTGTGTGTGTGTGTGTGTGTGTGTGTGTGTGTGTGTGTGTGTGTGTGTGTGTGTGTGTGTGTGTGTGTGTGTGTGTGTGTGTGTGTGTGTGTGTGTGTGTGTGTGTGTGTGTGTGTGTGTGTGTGTGTGTGTGTGTGTGTGTGTGTGTGTGTGTGTGTGTGTGTGTGTGTGTGTGTGTGTGTGTGTGTGTGTGTGTGTGTGTGTGTGTGTGTGTGTGTGTGTGTGTGTGTGTGTGTGTGTGTGTGTGTGTGTGTGTGTGTGTGTGTGTGTGTGTGTGTGTGTGTGTGTGTGTGTGTGTGTGTGTGTGTGTGTGTGTGTGTGTGTGTGTGTGTGTGTGTGTGTGTGTGTGTGTGTGTGTGTGTGTGTGTGTGTGTGTGTGTGTGTGTGTGTGTGTGTGTGTGTGTGTGTGTGTGTGTGTGTGTGTGTGTGTGTGTGTGTGTGTGTGTGTGTGTGTGTGTGTGTGTGTGTGTGTGTGTGTGTGTGTGTGTGTGTGTGTGTGTGTGTGTGTGTGTGTGTGTGTGTGTGTGTGTGTGTGTGTGTGTGTGTGTGTGTGTGTGTGTGTGTGTGTGTGTGTGTGTGTGTGTGTGTGTGTGTGTGTGTGTGTGTGTGTGTGTGTGTGTGTGTGTGTGTGTGTGTGTGTGTGTGTGTGTGTGTGTGTGTGTGTGTGTGTGTGTGTGTGTGTGTGTGTGTGTGTGTGTGTGTGTGTGTGTGTGTGTGTGTGTGTGTGTGTGTGTGTGTGTGTGTGTGTGTGTGTGTGTGTGTGTGTGTGTGTGTGTGTGTGTGTGTGTGTGTGTGTGTGTGTGTGTGTGTGTGTGTGTGTGTGTGTGTGTGTGTGTGTGTGTGTGTGTGTGTGTGTGTGTGTGTGTGTGTGTGTGTGTGTGTGTGTGTGTGTGTGTGTGTGTGTGTGTGTGTGTGTGTGTGTGTGTGTGTGTGTGTGTGTGTGTGTGTGTGTGTGTGTGTGTGTGTGTGTGTGTGTGTGTGTGTGTGTGTGTGTGTGTGTGTGTGTGTGTGTGTGTGTGTGGGTGGGTGGGTGTGTGGGTGGGTGGGTGGGTGGGTGGGTGGGTGTGAATATACTAATGAGTTTATTTTTTAAATTAGTATTCATATAATTGCTTGATTTTAAACCAAACATGGTATAACTTTGTAAGAAAATTGGAAATGTTTCACATTTAACAGGATTTAGGGTAAATTCCGATTTGTCAAATTTAATTTTTTATGTTACTGCTTTCATACTTCTAGTTGATAAGATACAAGGCGAACGGCTTGATTTCGATACGCCACCATAAAAGGGTATCACATGACCAGATGCCAGTCGCGGCCAGATTTGAAAATGCTGATCTACGCAGTGCTTCAAGTGGGTGTGACACAACCAAAATACAACTATATTTGTTACACAATGTTGCTAACGCCCTGGGCCACAACACAAATATCACCAATGACCGCTCTAGTCCAAAATGGCTACCTGTTCCGTCACATACTTGTGTCATACCCCCTAATTTTCGCCGACTTTCCATTTTGGCATCCGATCTCTACCATGATGTTCGTGATTGCTACTGCTGTCTGCTTTTCCAAGCAAACTGTTCACTTTTCCTATCAACCTGTGCCTATGGGAATGATTATATCTTATGTAAACCACTTCAGAGTTATGGTTAGCTAGGGATGGGGTTAGCTAGAGATGGGGTTAGCCAGGGATGTGGTTAGCTAGAGATGGGGTTAGCTACGGTTAGGGTTGCAAAGTACTGCACACAACATGAAATTGGTATTGATATGTGGTGAATAGACATTTTGGAAAGGCAACAGTTATTGTTGATATTAAAAATTGCTTATTGTAGACTTTCAGCTTACCACAAGTTCTATAATACTATTTTAGCATATGAAAAATAAACAAATTGTATTTATTAGCAATGAAATATCATATTAAACATTAACTTGCGCAATATATCAGCTCGTACACATCAAACGTTATAGTACAAAACTAAAATGTACCTTTATTTGACATGTTTTATATTTAGTACATCGGTTATAGGACACCTCCTAAGGGCGACTGTTAAACAGTTTAAATAGTAGCGGCGTTTAACCAGTAATGATCTTGTTGACTAGATGGAATCAATAACATATTTATATAATATTATGCAGTCTGTAATTTCATCCAAATTACGTGTAATATCCACAATTAGGCTAATAACAACGACCAAAACATAAGCATATCAACATTTTATAACCGTGTTTGTGACCCCGACTTCCGTCTATTTGGAGTCAGACCACAGTTGAGAATTGCATTGGTGGCCATGTTAACGTTTTGTCTGATTATAAGAAAACGTGACCATCAAAAATTCTTAAAATTGTCCACAGCAACTGCCATCATCTCATTGATACACTGACCAAATTTTATCAAAATCACATATCTCCAGCTCTTTTAAATCGCCCCGACGTGCGATGCCTATCAATTTTGACAAAAATAGCCATGTATTCATGCGCCCACGTGGCCCATAGCAGAAAAATTCCTCCGCCAGTTAAACTCTTTAAAAAATGCATGCACTGTTTCACAGCCAATAGCTTCTACAAACAAACGTGTGAATATTCCTGCTCAAAGGCACTCATGTCACATAATATTAATTTATTAAGTTACCATTTTACAATTTCATGCGCCCTACATTCGTGTGAAACAATAAACAGGAAGGTCAACTATGGTCTTACCCCTATAGTCTATACTGTCTTTTGGTCGTGTTTCTCCCATGCATCTACCCCCCAGGCTTAGCCTTACGCTTGCCGGTCTCTAGGCATTTAGAACACAGGAGTCTGAGACTTATTATGACTGTCAATAAATAATATCAAATTATTTTCTTGAATAATTTTGCCTAGTACATACGCCATGGCCCATGTTATAAGGCTGCAGTATATCCTGTAGCACTTACTGAGTCCGAGTTATTGTTATTGTTTTGAGTACGGCCAAGTATGACGGTACGTCTGATCACGTCGAAAATAAATCGGCGGATTGGAAAACACTCGTAATTATATCAAACTATTAACACTTACTCGCACTTTATTGTATTCATACATTCCGATTTACTGTGGGTCTCATATATGATGACGTTGAAGCACAGCTGTGCTTATTGTGGTGGAACTATATTGTAATCGTAGTGATATGTCACAACGGTAACGGTAATCCAATTTACTAACCTGGTTTCGGCTCGTCGGTTCCTACGCATCGCTCTGCCCTCTGATATCTGACGTTTCCTGGTCGCAGAATAGTCTCTAGATGCATGGTCCTATGCGGAAAAAAGATCTAAGATGGAACGGTGTCTTTGACCCAGAATTACATCTTGATGCTCACCGTCTGTCCATGCTCATCACATAGTCTTTTGTCTTGTAATCTGCGTCGGAAAAGTGGTCTCTCGCAGAGCCTGCGGCTGGCGGACACGCCAATTTCAGCATTTGCAACCACATTTTCCGCTGCAAATTCTTCCTCGGAAGTTTTTCCTTGCATTTGTAGTACTAGTTGATATATCCAGGAGCCATCCAGTGCACACCAGTTTTCTTTTTATTCGATTTTCCATGCGTTTCGGCCGTTTTTCCGAGAGGTAATTTACTGTATGAACGCGGTGCCAGGAGCTCGTACTCAAACCAATCTGCCGCTGAACCCCCCGCAGAACAATATGGCGCCGCCCAGCGAAGATAATGGCAAAGTTAAAAAGGATATTACAAAATTACCGTGGCGTTGCGCCCATCATATAAGGATGATATGTACTGTAAATGGTATGTTATTATGTTTGGGCTACGGTTGTTCGAGTGCTTCACCCCCCCCCTAATTCATCCTTTCTTCATAATATTAAAACCAACATATCAACTTAATCGAAGAGGGTTTTGTTCACCCTAAGTTACTACTTTACTACATTATTAATAAACGTTTGACGCAAACATGCAACCGTAAAATAAAACACGTCTTCTCACGTCTAAGCTAAAACTCCGAATGACGCTCAAAGTCGTTACCGACGCTAAAACGAATTGGGATATTTTTTGGTTCTAACCAATCAAATCATATTTATAGAAGAGTTTTAGCGTCCCTGCGTCATACTTCAATCCCAGAATACTATTGGAGGCGGGAGTCTTGAGTGCTTACCCGTAAAGATCCGCAATCCATTGAATAGTCGTGACGAAATACAGAGTAGGCTACAGGAACGCCAGTACGTTCAGAAGTCATAGCACGACATACATGCTCACGACTTACCACCACTCATGGTTGGACAACCAATCAGGATACAAGATCATACTTCAGGACGATGGAATCAAGCGATTGTGAATGCAAGATGTTATGAACCGCGTCCATTCATGGTTGAAGCACAAAATGGACATATCCTGAGGCGCAATCGCAGACAGATCCAAGAGACGTCCCCTGCAAGACGAAGAGTTCGATTCGCTAATGATCCCGCAGGCGAAATACAAACCTTGCTAACACAGACAGCAGAAGAAGCATCGTCACCACAACGGCGTGGAGAACGTCAACAAACTACACAAGTTGATGTTGACACGAGTGTGGGACGAGCTGTAGCAGACGACACTTATGACATAACTCACCATACATACCATACGTGGTCTGGCAGAGTAGTGTCCAAAAACAAGAGACTTGACTTATAATGTCCAAGCAAAGAGATTTAACATGATTTGATATGTAACTGTTAAATTGTGCATTGTCAAACTTCTAAATAAGTAATTCGTATGTTTTGTTAATTCCTCTGTTGCATTGAATGCTGCTTGTCGGATAGTTTGTTTACCTCCACCTGTAATGAAAAGACAATACAATAAGAAAAAGAGGGATGTAATGTTCTGGACTAAATTATATTACTTTGGACAATAATACATACTATGGACTGGTGAGTAAACAGGCCGGGAGTATTGCGTGAAACTCGAGTGTACGAAGCGGTGTGCTTCAATAAACATAACCACGTTCGTTGCAGAAGATTTACAGTCTGCCCTAAATGCTGCATGTGATTATTGCCAAATATGGCACCTGACAGTTAATACTAGTAAAACTAAAGTGATTATTTTCTCGACGGGTAAAGTCAGATCACATCCAGACTTTTTATTTGGACAAGACAAATTATATGTAACTAATAATTATACATATCTGGGTAACAGCGTGAACTATAATGAGCTGTTCAACAAAGTCATAGACAAACAGGTCAACCAAGCCAGGCGTGCGATGTTCAACCTCACAACTAAGGCCAGGAAGCTAGACCTACCTGTAGATATACAGTGTGAGCTGTTTGGCCAGCTTGTAATACCAATATCAAAATAAGGTAGTGAAGTATGAGGATTTCAGAAGTTAAATCAGATTGAGAGATTTCATAGAAAATTCTTGAAAAACCTCAAATTGAACAGGAGCACAGCTAATCGCATGGTTTATGGAGGAGTAGGTAGGCAAAGTGTAAACATTTTTGTAGAAAAGAGAACGATACACTGTTGGATACATCTAACTGAAAGCAAGTAAATTGTCAAATATTATGTTTAGACATATCAAAAACCTGCACCGATTTAGGTGATTTTCAGTCAAATTAGATTAAAAAAATTAAGAGTATCATTGATAGATGTGGACTAAGTAACATGTGGCATGATCATGGCATAGTAAATGTAAAATGGCTGAAGCATAACTTAGAAATTAAGATGAAAGACAAGTGTACAAACATGGTACAGTGAAATTCGTGCAAACAGGCTGTGCACAAAGTATAGAATATTAAAAAATAATGTGGGTTTTGAGAAATATTTAATCTAGCTGAGCCCACCTGACAAAATAAATGTATGTAAATTTCGTTGTGGGAATCCCAAATTACCAATCTCTGTTGGGCGATATCTCACAGGAGATGCACTGAGACCTTGCAGTTGATGTAACACTGGGGATCAAGATGATGAATTTCACTATGTTACTGTGATAGAAGAAATATTGAAATGTATTAAAAGGTACTACAGAGTTATACTTGACACTCTAAAAATGAGCCAGTTATTCAATGTACATAGTGTGAGACAGTTGTCAGATCTCTCCCACTTTATAAAAGTAATAATGTCAAAGTTTGTATAATTAACCACAGCCCTTTATATTGAAACAGCTGGTTATTTGAAAGTTCAGATTTCAAGTATTCACTGTTAAATAATTTTGATTAATTTTTTGTAGCATAAAGTGTGATATTGTACAATGCCCATCTAATCTGCATTATCTTATTGGCATACACTGTTCATATTTACCTCTTTGTATTGTATTGTATTGTATTGTATTGTATTGTATTGTATTGTATTGTATTGTAGCTTTTATGTTATGTATTACTACATTGTGTTGTAGTGAGAGAAAATTCTTTCATACTCCGAAAGGGGTCGTAGGGAAATCATTGTCATTGTCAAAAATCATTGGCATTGTCATATGTGTTATACTGACTACATGCTAAATAATCGTTAGAGTTTAAACAGATAAAGCGTGTGAAATCAGTTTGAACCTCAACAGTTTAATAAATAATTATATAAACTATACTTATGTAACTTTTCGTCGGTTTCCTCTTTGTTTCTCTTGAGCAAATCAAAATTGGCGATCGTCTGCTTCGCCGCTTGCGGTTTCCTAGAGGCGTTTATGACGTCACTTCTCCACAGCCAAGTGAGTAGTTATTGTGGGGTGGTGTCGTCACGCTCTGATTGGCTGGAACCACACCCCCCACGTCACTCATGCGTGAACAGGCCGCTAGGGGGCGCTCTTAACCGAAATCAGTCATACGTAGCCGCCGCATTTGAGGGTGAAAACCCTCTATAACTACTCAAGTGTCTGGACCGGCGCACGCGTACACACACACACGCACGCAAGTATATATATATATATATATATATATATATATATATATATATATATATATTATATTATTACGTTCTTTAATAACACTACGTAATATTGTTGAAAGTTGTCGGGGGGGGGGGGTGACTTTAACTTGCCAAATAGACTACCATACATCATAGTTTTACTAGGCTACACTGAAGGCTTGTTTTCCTTGCCGTTAGAGTGGTTCCCGGCCTGCTAGTATTATAGGTCCGGGAACCAGGCTACGTCGTTGTGTGTGCGTACGTGCGTGCGTGCGTGCGTGCGTGCGTGTATGTGTGTGGGGGGTTCGCCTACGGCTCTGTTGTGTATATAATAAAAATGTGTCTGTGTGCGTGCGCGCGCGTGTGTGCGTCTGCACGTGCGCATTCATGCGTGCGTGCGTGCGTGGTGTGCGTGTGTGAGCGTCAACATGGGTGCTTCAGCGTGCCTATGCGTGCATGCGTGTCAACCAATTAAATGTTGTGCTAGGAACATTCACGCCTACATCCGGGACAGTTGGTTTTGGTCGTAGACCAATATAGCAATAAATAATGTTCGGCAAATGTATTATATTACGTTGCAGTTTGAAATACAAGGACTGGCCTGGAAAGACTACAAACCAGAAGGGAAGTCAACAAGGTATGTATCAGCAACGGATCCAGGGAGGTCTTAGGGGTCTCAAGACCCCCCCAGGCCATGAAGGGGGTCTTAGATCCCCCTGTGTCCGAGGGAGAGGGGGACCGGGACTAGTCTGCCCCCGGGGCAAGTCCGCAAACCGGCTTTTATTCCGCGCCGTTGCAGAATTTAGTCATTTCGGTCACACGATTAAGTCACATGATCATCAAACTACACGCAGCGCAGTGTTCAAAATGACCACTGACTCTTGGGGGTTCCCGAAAAACTTGTTTTCTTAAAAATCTTCTTTTCATGCACTGTAATGGCTATTAATGCCTATTTTTGTGAGAGAAAAAAACTTACTTGGTATCATAGCTACCTCTAGTTATTTCGACCTGTAGTTATTTTACCAACTTAGGTTGAATGCACTTGTTGTAAGTCGCTCTGAATAAGAGCGTCTGTTAAATGACTAAATTGCAAATTGTGGTCTAAGCCATTGTTACTGGAGTAATGCGCTTGCAGACACAGTGCTCTGTAATTCTGAGAAGTAAAATGCCAAGGTAAAATGTGCCTCAACTAGATATTCATCGGCGGCATTACTGCAGACACCCAACAGAAAACAAAACACACACTCATCAATGATATGAGTGGAATGATTTCAGATGTTTTAACAGAGATTAACTGACTGACAATAGAGTGAGCTGAATGATTCAGCTAAACTACCAACATAATGATGTCGAATCCTGCAAAAACCGTCAAGTTCTACGAAAACCGTCGAGGTCGAGTTCTTGCTGCGAGATCGATCGAGTTCTGCGAAAACCGTCGAGTTTTAGCAGAGACGAACCAGAGTAGCCTCACACGCAGCAACAGGTGCAACAGCGGAAGGGTAATTACATCGGTACAACGATAAAAATGTGAGACCCCCAAGCTTACATTTTTCTTTCTTATGGGAGATCCCTCGTGCCCTATGCCAGGACCCCCAGACCCCCCCTCATTTCGAACACTGACGCAGCGGGAAACTGACGTCCACGAGTTGCTGGCTGGAAAGTTGTGCTATAATACTAATTTTTGTGACTGAAAGTAATTTTTTTATTTTGTTTCGATCAAATTTCAGTACTTATAAGTGGCATTGGTTAGGCATTTAGAGTGCTGGTATTTAGTTGCCGCCCACCAAATATGTCTCTGTGTTGGGGAACGTCCGCTTGTGTGCTACGGGGCAAGTTCGTCCGTAGGATATCTGATGTAAAATGCCCAGGATCACTTGTGAACAGTGACACTAACATGCACTCTGATAAAGACTTCCAACTGTCCAGTTTAGTGTTATTTTCTAGTAAAAAAAGTTCCGAAACTATTTCTAGCCGATGCAATGCCAAACGTTGTTTTTTTTTGTTTCCTGGTTTATTTCATAGATACAACAGAATTTGTGAGGATTTTGGCCCGCGTTTTCCAACATAGTGGCGACGCATAGTGGTGATGCAGATATCATGTTTGTTTCCGGAAGTATCCGACAGAGGGCAGTGTTTACCAAAGATTAGTCAAGCGTCAGGAGACCGTCGGCTTCGTAGATCTGCTGTGTCGTGGCAGGTCATTGTGGCTCGAAGGTTCAGGGCGACATGGCTTTCCGGAGGCACGGACTGTTGTTGTTGTCAGCGATATGTGTTGCGGTAACATATGCTAGCGATGTAGACGATAAAGCTATTGCGAAAGCAAAAATAGAAGTAAGTATATTTTTTATAATTAATTGGCAAAGGCTCTTCGCCCAAAAGTTTTGCGAATAAGGAATTGCCTTATGTTATGATCTATCTTATCAGTCCAACTGCTGTTCGGTTAAGGTTTACAATCCATCTTATTTATCATCTACTAATATATATTATCTGCTTACAATCCACTTCACGTTATGCTTACAATCCACTTCACGTTATGATTATAAGCGCGCGATATGTAGCATCGGTGACGTGGACTTGATATACCATTCAGAATTCTTCGTATAACACATTAAAAAAAATTTACAACTTGCACCGGTGAATGTGGCGAGTTAAGTCAAGTGTTGGTCGTAGTGTTCGGGGAAGAGACTAGGAAGAGACAGGCTAGCTCGGTGGCAGTGTCATTGACGGTCCTGCCACTGGGACGCTGCCCCAGCACTGCCGCTGGGACCTGGGTCACGGTGTCCCGATTCATTTCGTATTTTTATTTAAAGATCGCGTGTACATGTATCATTGCTGAAACAAAATACTAATGGAATTCATTATTTTATTTTCGCAAATTTTCAGATATGGCCTACTGGCTGCAGTGTAGTACTGACAGTGTTTAAAATTGTAGATGTATTTTTTCATTAATATTCATCTTATGGTTTCGCGTTACCTGCTTGAGGCTGAGCCTAGCTGAGCTGAGGTGATTGATGTTGATCACTGACGTGGCGCATGGATATACATACGCACATGTGTATGGACACGTCGGCAATAGTCATAGTTAATTAATTGGCAAAGGCTCTTCGCCCAAAAGTTGTGCGAATAAGGAATTGCCTTATGTTATGATCTATCTTATCAGTCCAACTGCTGTTCGGTTAAGGTTTACAATCCATCTTATTTATCATCTACTAATATATATTATCTGCTTACAATCCACTTCACGTTATGATTCTAAATTTGGTTGTGTGCACTTTCTGTTTTATTGCGAACTATTTTCACCACTCAGGAAGCTATGCATGTGTTGTGTGATTGCTATGCCAACCCCTGCTACCAGTAGAGAAGCAGTTTGTGGTTGGGGCGAATAAGCAATATCTGCAGGTTTATTCGCACAGTGGTTGGACAGATAGACACTGCGCAATTAATGAAGTTCAGCTGTACCATACTGTCACTTTTAAAACATTGTTAACATGTCTGCATGAATGCACACATGCACTAACGGATGCTACTCTGATGACTATACCTAGAGCACTTGATGTAGGTTGTGGGTGGTTTGTTTGCATATTGTAGCATCCTAATGTGTTTATTTATGGTTTCTTACAGAGCTGTGGTGGATGACGTTTGAACAGCATGCCCGAAGTGAAGAGGTTCATCTATGATGATGTTCCCCTCTTGTATCCTTCCACCATTCACTAGTGCATATACAATACCAGAAAATAGTCCCTGTATTGTTACCTGAGATGTTCAACTGTGTCTTAGATTAGATAATTCATAGCTGCCTTAATTTGGTATCCTAAAATCAATGTCTGTGTGACTGCTGCATAACTCCAGTGTGTAGCATAGACCCAACACCGTCCAACTTTTACTTAGTTTGTTAGTTTTCCTAGTATTATTGTAGACTGGTTGTTTGTGGTCCAGTATAGTGGGGTCATTCCGAAGTTCAAGGGCAGCTGTCAGAACAGTCAACTCAAACGTACTATCTTTTGAGCTCTGTCTGCGTTCTGGGCTATCAGTTTGCATGTTGTGGCTTAATTAGCTGTTGATTGTAGACACAATCTGTATGTGTTGTGCCTTAGTTGTTGATTGTAGCCACAATATGTACATGTTGTTCCTGAGCTGTTGATTGTAACCACAATATGTACATATTGTTCCTGAGCTGTTGATTGTAGCCACAATATGTAAATGTTGTTCCTTAGCTGTTGACTGTAGCCACAATATGTACATGTTGTTCCTGAGCTGTTGATTGTAGCCACAATGTGTACATGTTGTTCCTTACCTGTTGATTGTAGCCACAATATGTACATGTTGTTCCTGAGCTGTTGATTGTAACCACAATGTGTACATGTTGTTCCTTACCTGTTGATTGTAGCCACAATATGTAAATGTTGTTCCTTAGCTGTTGACTGTAGCCACAATATGTACGTACATGTTGTTCCTGAGCTGTTGATTGTAGCCACAATATGTACATGTTGTTCCTGAGCTGTTGATTGTAGCCACAATGTGTACATGTTGTTCCTTACCTGTTGATTGTAGCCACAATATGTAAATGTTGTTCCTTAGCTGTTGACTGTAGCCACAATATGTACACGTTGTTCCTGAGCTGTTGATTGTAGCCACAATATGTATACATTGTTCCTTAGCTGTTGATTGTAGCCACAACGTGCGACTAGGCATAGCCTCCTGTACTAGCCCTGCACTGGTGTTTCTCAATAAAGGAGGACTGGAAGTAGAGGTGTGTGGCCTGTACAGTGATCCTTTTATTCCCTTACCCCATCCTAAGCTCCAACCCTGCACGGAAGCTTCCATATTAACAAAACCTTGCCTGATCTTTCATGCTTTCTTATCTGCATGTGCATTGTGTGGTGTACTAATTCGTTGCAGCATGACGGCATGAGAAACAACAGTACAGCCTGACTTAGAACATAGAAGCTGCCACGTTAAATCTGGGATAACCACACAAGAAACTATCACCATATTGACAGTGGATGTGTGGACTTAACCAGAAACTGTTACCATGGTAACATTAGCTGTGCTGAAACAACAGCAGAAACTGAAATAATTTTTTGAATACATTTTCGTGTGAAGTATTATGTGCAAAAGAAACCGCGCCCTAAGCTTGCCGCTTTCATACCTGCCTTGCACGTTGCTGTTATGACTTAACTGCATGTGACCAGTCACAATGCGGAGTTCAAGCATATGCCTGGGGCATCACCCGTACTCTTCTTCCTCAACAAGGGGGGTGAGACCGTGTCGGTGAGTATTGGGCATTTGGGTGGGTATTTTCAAGTAATAACTGCATCCACTAGATGGCTGCACTGAGCATGACATTTTAACATGGAAGCTGAGCAACTGGCCAGTCATTACCTTCATAATATATGATTTTTTTAGAATAGTTCTGCATTGGTAAAATAAGTTGATTTAATGTTTTCAAATACCATGATATTATGACTGTCAATTAACAACAGTATATATTTAATAACTGCTTACACAGCGGCACAGTCATTAATAGGCACACATTTCAAGCCAGCCAGGGATACTAAACATTGAGTCTAGTATGTTGAAGGACAATGGGGCTATTTTTTTAATAGGAATTATTTTCACACAAAATACATTTATGCTTAATAGCTGTGAAAAAAAATCATAATAACCATCGTTGGAAAAATGTATTATGGTTTTAACCATAGTTGATAGATGGCAGCTCTGTGTAAGGTATTTGCCATGTAGCAGCACTGTGCTGACTTGCATATAATATTATAGTCAGTACTGCTGTACATGAAATTACCCTACACAGAAAAGCAATCCAACTTTCTTTTACGGTTTATTAAGTTTATCAGCCTTAAGTTTTCCCATGAACTATTTTGTTATACATGTGTCAAACACGTGGTAACTGGTAGAAGGGCAAGTCACCTAGACATTGGCTCAGCAGCCTTCCTAATGTGTTATACAATAAAGATGCCTGACTACACTAAGTCATACAGTTTCACTTGAAGTAGCTAAAACATAAATGTTTTCTGTGTGAGTAGAGGCAAGCAATGATACAGCTGTAAACTATTCCTTCAGTTAAATGTGTCTAATTAGAAATTGACCACCCCAATTGTTCTCACCTGTCACACCTGTGTGAGGAAGCACCTGACACTGTCAAGTCAGTGGTTTCTGTGATTCAGCATACCTAATAGAGCATACCTAATAGAGCATACCTAATAGAGCTTCACAAAAATGTCAACCTTTTTACAAACTAATTAAAGTAACTTTTTTCATAGTCATGGTGCCTCCACCGCCCCCACCCCTCATCCAGTGATAAATTGACGTAGTTATTTATCAGTACTGGTCACACCACAATTTCTTTCAATACCTGATATAATTTATGGGGACAACTTTTTACTGTGACATCTGCGGTTATATGACCCCATGACATTTGTGTGACAAAGGGACTATCTGTTACATACACAATCTCTGTAACACCATTTAGATAAATTTATGACTCCAGCCTACAATATATTTCATTTGATACAGTCACAAATTAAAGCAGTTGCTTAGGTTTATTGGGGAAAGATGTCTGACACCTGATAGAGTGAACTGTAAGTGAGGGAGTGTCACTATCTGGAGTACATTAAGATTACATTACATGTGTTACGTTGTTGTAATAAGCCTGTTGTTTGAACTTACGTTAGATACTAATACAGCAGTTAGGTAATCTTAGGAGAGTTTAAATAACACCTTGAATAAATTCAGTAGGTTGTTAAGGTTGTCTAGTGCAGCCCATGAAATTAAGATGTGTGTTCAACAATGTTTTCCTAGCAAACCACTGGCGTGATATTCTTAATTGTAGTTACAAATGGTTGTTTTAGTAACTGTTATAGGTGCGTAGGCCAAAAACCATGACTTCTGTTTCCCTTTAATAAATTATTTGAACATATCTTTTTAAAAAAATGCATGCTTTCCTACTGTCATTCACATATTTCTGCTGATTTGTCTTTGTTGTGTTGACAGAAAGTCGAGCTGACTGGTCTTAAACGTCAGGAATGCAATGATCTGCTTCTGAAGAAGGGTTTTTACAAGAAGTCATCTGAGGACGCGGAGGTTCCTGAACAGTACAGGAATGGCCCGTATGTGGATAAAGAAGAACTTTAGTCAACTGAACTCACACTGTATGCTGTCACATTCGGTCATTGTCATTGTCATGCACAATATTTGTCACTTCCCATACAGTCATTTTCGCAAACACTTGGGAGATGGGAGATGATAAATTATCTGTGATAATTTACAATCTACCAGTGCAGAATATTTTAAACACAGAGAAGTATGCGTGTTGTTGAAGCCATGCACAATTTTAAGCTATACATTGTATGTGCATTTATCATATGTACATCTGACCAGCATGAGTTTTTGTTTACAATGTTCCCGACTTTGGGGCTACAATGTATAACATTGTAGCAAAGAAGGGTTTGAATGGCCTCCTGTGTTCTCAAGTTCCCTAATGTAGATAGTTGCATGATGTAGTCTTTATGCAATTTAAAAAATGTAAGGGTACATATCAGAGAAGTGATATCTCCCCATGACTATGTTGCGTCTGTGTTTTATTAATATTGAGTATTTTATATTGTTTCTAGTTGATTTGATAAGACTCTTCACACCTCAAATGCTATAATTTAACTGAACTGTTGTTTTAAGACAAATTAATTAACAAAATAAGTTAGTTTTAGGTTTAGAAGAATAAAAATGGCTGCACTTTTTGAAACCATAATATTTTGCCAAGAGATATTTGTAGAACATTTGATAATGGGTCATTTGATAGTAAAGTTAGTAAACTTTTTAATTAATTACGTCATCTTGTGTCATGCATGTGTGTTTGACCTCATTTCTTCAGATATTCATGTCATAAAAGTAGTTCCGTGACAGCTACAATGTGTTGATCGCTTGCCCTGCGGTGTATCATTCCACCGACGGCATGTGTAAGTTGGCAGGGTTAGGTTCTGCTTTGTGGGGGCATATATGATGTTGGTTGTCTAAACTTTAGAGGGCAGCTAACTGAGGACTGAGCCAGCCCGAAGCAGATCATAACCAGTCACTTCACATGTTGTTTATTGTTGACTTATTATTGTTGAAGTCGTGCAATAAAATATTATTTTAATATTTCTGCTGTGTTTGTTGAAGTGCCAAGGATGGTAAATGCTGGTAGTTTAAAGAATGCACACGCACCCATAACATGCATGCACACACACACACGCAACATGCATGCACACACAGCATCCATGCACACGCACGCACACACACACAACATGCATGAACACACACCAGGCCTGGCATCAGTTACATTACAATGTAATCTATTACTATTACTTTGTTTCCTTTCTATTACTATTAAATTTTTCCATCACAATTATCTGCTTTGATAATACCTTTTGGTGTGCATACAGGCGTATTATGCTACACATTTTAACTTTCCATTCAGTATTAAAGTAGTTCTCAACAACTCATTATTCAAGCAGTCCTCAATAATTTTTTTGTCATGTCACTAGGTATTTTATACCACAAGTCAGAAAAAGATAAGTTTACTTTGAAAAAAGGTTCTTGCATTTAACTAACGCGTTTTTAGAAAACTCAGGTGCCAAAAAGAACATAGATCTATTAGACTGTAGGAATGCCACTATTTCTTTTGCACCACATACGATAATCTGACATCACGGGGGTTCTCTTTACTTTAAAACACAGCTGTTACATTTCATTGACATGAGCTTCTGGAAAACTATCATTTAGAAAACATCGCTCTGGATGATAGATCTTTCCAGCAACACTGAAGTCTTTCTACTTCCTTTGATCTGCTTCTGCCGACCAAATCAAGCTGTACATGGCCTCATAGCCTTGGTTGTCTGACCCATTGTCTTTGTAGGCTGTTGGAGCTAACACAGAATTAGCCAGCATTAATAGAAATGTAATAGTTCAATTGCTATTACATTGTCATATTACTATTACATTGTGTCATTATATAATATTACTTGAAAAAATGTAATCATAACTACTACAATGTAATTGACCCCAGGTCTGACACGCACGCACGCACGCACACACACACACACCTCCCAACACACACCCACCTCCCCCCCAACACACACACCTCCCTCCACACACCCACACCTCCCTCCACACACCCACACCCACCTCCCCCCCACACACACACCCACCTCCCCCCACACACACACACACCTCCCCCCACACACACACCTCCCTCCACACACCCACACCCACCTCCTCCCACACAAACATTTATAATGTATTCTTACATTAATGTAAACTTACATGCAAGTACAAATCTATCTAGACAAGACATTGTGTGAACATAAACCTGCTGAATGTGTTGTATCACAAATTTATTCCTTCACGATCAGCTTCTTTAACATGTGGCTTAGAGGGGGGTACGGGAGGTTGAGAGTCTTGAGACTCCTGCCATTCCCTGTCCTTAGATGTACAGTAGAACCTGTTTTGGTTCTACTGGCCGTCTTTTCAGTGTTAATTTTACCAGTCTTGAGAGACCACATTTGTTAAGCATAAGGGGTGCTCTCAAAACAGTTTCTACTGTATAGCAAATGTATTTAGCCATGTCACAGATGTTTGTAGACAGACCCAATGATGTCCATCATTATACTGGAATCAATATATCAGTTGCAAGAACAATAATGTATTATTAGTAGAATTGGCCTGAACATAGAGAATGTGTAACAATTTCATTCACACACAGCATGACAGATGGCAGCGTCACAAGCCTTGAATCCATCCACCAATACAAGATGAAGTGTTCAAAAAAGTCCAAGTTCAGAGACATTGCAATTGTAGCAATAAAACACATATTGCATCTATACAGGCAAAACATGATAAGGCGAGGAATACAGACTTGCAATGAAGGCACAAACGACAGCAGAGACTGTCGTGGATCATGCTTCGTCAGGGCTGCTTCCAATAGTCGACAACACTACAATCACCTAAATTCACATTAATATTGTTTTATATGTCTATACTGCTGCTCACAGAACCTAGTGGGGAGCATAATTTAATGCAACTTCTTGCGAGACATACTGTATCTCAAGTGCTACAAAATTAAGACATGCAAGTGTAATTGATATTTTTGAAAAAAGAAAGTGTTTAAATATAGATACATGCATACATAGAAAGTGTGTCATAGATACCAAATACATAGACATGACAAGTCTGCCTTTCTCACTTGGTAGCATTTACCAAGAGAGCCTATATCACCTATGTACATATACACAAATGCTACAAGAACTATACAAATGTACATAAAGTTGTCTAAATACCAAACAAGACTAAGGACAACTTGACTACGTATTTTATACAATACACAAAATATCACTGACAAGCTGGAAAAAGAACGTCTGCAAAAGTGTCGTGGAACACAGCCTAGGATAAGATAACTTAACCTTGAAAAATATCCCCCGACCAACTTGGTGTGAGCCCAGTCAACCGCCAGGGGTGGTAGTGCTACTACTCTACCCCTGGCATATACCCTATACAATGTACAGTGCGTGGAATCATTTGTACCTCGTCCCCTTGCTGTCTTGGTCGGACTTCGAACCAGACGCTCGTGCCCAACATCAAAGAGCAATTCAAGGAAATGCCTGCCATCCAACCAGCGACGATGTACTTGATGTACTCAACAACCCATGAGTGGAGAAGATGTATTCAACACCTGAAGCTTACATGTGTGCACAGCTCCCTTATACGTCTATATGATAACACCAAGACAGACAACATCAAACATATATACTGACATGCAAAAAACTCTTATATCTCAAAATGGTGTGACAAGTGTTATACACATGTTAAACAACATAATAGGTTTAACTGATGCTAAAGAGTTATGAAATGCCAGAATTCACCACGAGAGAGAAGCTAACACTGCTGCTATAAGAACCAGTAAGATACAGACACGACTACTTGAGCAACAGCTATATGACATCATGATGACATCAAAATATATGACATCACAATGAAGTCATAATATGATTCAAAAGTACCCCACAAGATGAATTGTCATAGTGGAATGCATTATACCAAAGACAAACTGAAGTTTAATTTCAACTGCGGGTTGTCTGTTTTAAAAATGCTCCATTAATGATGTGGTGCCATGTTGTCAAACTGGCATTTCTAGTGTCACCAACACATTTTTCAGGTTGATGACATGACAAGGTGTCACTTGAACAACTTGGTGACATCTTGCTGACATGTTCTGCATTGTGGTGGTGTCTATGAGTGAGACGTGAGGGCACTGTCACCACCTAGCCAGGATGTCTAGTTGGCATCAGGAAATGAATCCTCATGTAGGAGGTGCCACCTTTCAAATCGTTGTCCAGGGGTTTGCATCACTTCCTTCCAATGTGTGAGATGTTCCCTTTTGGCGCTGGTCCCTAACTGAATGCCACCTTGTAAAAAAACACAAAAGTAGCTATTAGAGCGAAGTATTTGTGACATCTAACAATGCTGTCCTACAGAGTTCAACAATGTCACTGACCCAGGCGACCCTACAAAGTATAACACTATTGGATACACAAGGTCCTATTGCCTTGTAGGAAGAATTTATCAACTTTATTTTCCAGAGAATTGGCATTGTGATGTAATGTTGTGGTCAGGTATGACAGGCAGTGCTGCTCTCTAGTGGTGAAGCATTATGGCACAGTGCATATGTGCAGCAAACGGACTGAATGGACAGTGGCTGCAGATTACCACCATAGAGGTAATCCCCAGAACCAATCTTGTGTATGTTCATGTCACGGTCACGGACAAGTAGCGAAGGAACCAGCAGCTCTTTAGAAATGTGTAGATTGTTAGGTGATAAATAGTTTGTGTGTATTGAGTACATCACGGTTGAATACTTCCTAGAGTTTTAGATAACAAAGGCTAGTATCAGTATTGTGGCCCTGAGTGTGTCTGTGCAATACACGTGTTTGCGTGTGTGCGTGTGTGCGTGTGTGTGTGTGTGTGCGTAGGTGTCTGTTTGTGTGCGCACAAACGTGTGTGCGTGGGCAGCATAAATTACAAATGAGAGCATCTAGAATCACAGACATTCTACAGATAGGTTTATGTTGTGTTTGGTTCAGAGAGAAAATTACACAAATGTAGGCTACACGATTATGGACAGGACAGTGGTGCCACGTAACGGGCAGAACCACACTACTGAAGCACAGCACGAAAGGGAGCATGATTATTTCATTCCATGGATATGTACAGTGCTCTCTGTAAACTGTAATCCAGTAATATGTACAAAAGTAATATGCTAGTTGTAATTAATCACAAACAATGACTTTATATGAGATAGCACAATGGCCTTTGAATGCAGTCTAGACTGCCTAGTTCCAACTATTGCTGTCAACATTCCACTTACACAGCAGCAACTAAGACAGCCAAAGTTCCTCACATGGTACATTGTAGCTTCTAGGTCTAGGAGATATTTGAGGGTCCTATATTTGAGGGTCTTCCAGCAAGTTCACACTGCCATGCTTTGGGCCAGTGTACTACAGGCAAACATAACGAGGTTAGGCAAGTCCAATGAGTTGAGATACAGTGGGCCGTGATGCCGCATGAGGGCGTGGTAGCTTGGCGTTTAGATTTCTGAGTTTAACAAGATTTGCTATCCAAGCCAAAAGCCCAGATGGCAAGTAGACAAGGAAGCCATTGGCTTATCCAGAGTCCAACAGTGTTCATCTATGTGTAACCCACCCTCCTGAGATATGTGTCCACCTTGTTTTTAAACATATTCACGCTGCTAGCAGTTATACAATCTGTAGATAATTTGTTCCATCCATTTATATTCCTCTGTGAGAACGAGTACTTCCAATCTACACTGATCCTTTACAAACTTTACCTCATATCCTCTAGTTCTGCTATCTTTGTTGAGTGAGAAAAATATATTTCTATCAATATTTTCATACCCATTCAATATCTTAAAAATTTCAATCTGATCTCCTCTTAACCTCCTTGTCTCTAAAGTTGTTAAACCACATTCTTTCAGGCGTTCATCATAACTAAGGTCTTTCAGTTCATGAACAATTTTAGTTGTTGTCCTCTGTATGCGTTCAAGCATATCTATATCCTTCTTACGATATGGTCTCCACGCCTGTATACAGTATTCTAAATGAGGTCTAACTATTGCTTTATACAGAGGTTTAATTAGCTTTTTTCCTTGTATGTTATGTTTCGCCTAATCAACCCAAAAATTTGATTACCCTTTGAAGTTGCTATGAAACTTTCATAACATTATCAGCACTTATTGTAACTCCTACGTCCTTTTCTTTTACAGTAGTACCCAGAACAGTATCTCCAATTTTATAGTATACATCCAAGTTCCCATGGCCTGTATGTAGGCATTTACATTTCCCAAAATTTAACAACATCTGCCATTTCTCAGACCATTTCACTAATCTGTCTAGATCGTTTTGTAAATGTTGTTTATCACCATCAGTGTTAACCTTTCTAAACACGTTTGTGTCATCTGCAAATTTGAGTACGTTACTTGTTATATTATCGTCCAAGTCATTGATATATATTAAGAATAATAAAGGTCCTAATACTGATCCTTGTGGTAGCCCACTCAAAACTGATTTCCAGTTTGAAACTTCTCCATCTACTGCAACACGATGTCTTCTGCCAGTCAGCCATTGTTCTAGCCAGTAAATTATGCCATCCTTGATAGCATAGGCTTTTAATTTAAGTAGTAATCTTTGATGTGGCACTTTGTCAAAAGCTTTCTGAAAACATAAGTAGATAATATCTACTGGTGATTCCTCGTCTATCCACTTAAAGATTTCTAAAAAAAAATTGTTATTAAGCATGACCTCGCTTTTAGGAATCCATGTTGAGACAAATTTAATAATTTATGCCTAACAAGGAAGTCCACCATATGGTCTTTAATTAACCTTTCTAATAATTTACAAATCACTGACGTTAACCTCACTGGTCTGTAATTCTCTGACTTGTTTCTTGATCCCTTTTTAAATAATGGTATGATGTTTGCTTCTTTCCATTCAAACGGAACAACTCCCTCTTTTAATGACAAGTTGAACACTCTTCAAAGTGGTATACTGATTTGTTCTACTGTTTCCATTAGTAGTTTTGGAGGAATTCCATCCACTCCCAGTGATCTTTCATTGCTTTTATTTTCTTAGCTACCATTTCTGCAGTTACAATCAACGGTCCTAAATAGACAGATTTAGCATCCTGAAATTTAGCATCTGGAACTGGTAATGAACTAATATCCTCTCTGGTAAACACTGAACTGAAGTAACCATTTAGGTCTTCTGCCATTAAAAACCCCTGTGATATTATATTTCCAGCACTGTCTTCTAGAGGTCCGACCTTGTCTTGTATGTTTTGTTTACTCCTAATATATGCATCAAAACTCTTGCTGTAATTTTTTATGTTACATGCTAGTTTTTGTTCATAGCTTCTTTTAGCTTGTCTAATTTCAGTTGTAGCTGCATTAAGTGCCTCTTTGTAATTTGCATAGTCTTCATCCTTTCTGGTACACCTATAAACCCTCCACATAGTTTGCTATTTTTTAATAGCTTCTTTTGACAAGTGTTTCTTTCTAGGCCGTTTTCCTTGTTTTTTCAAGGGAACAAATTTATTGATGATACTCTCAATTTCATATTTTAGAATATTCCAACATTCAAGTGTGGACTTATTCCTCAGCATGTTATTCCAATCTAGCTTTGCTAAGTATTTTCTCATATCTTTATAGTTATCTTTGTGGAACTTTCTCCTATATGTTTTTTATTTTTACTTTCTGATTTTACATTGATGTCAAAATGTATTTGATTATAGTCACTGTAACACTGTTACCCAATGGTTCATATATTTTTACATTGTCCACTAATTCTTTTTGTGATGACAAAACTATATCTAATACATTATCTCCCCTGGTTGGTTCTAGCACGTGCTGAGTAAGGAAGCTATCCTGAATAAAAAATAGAAATTGTTCTTGGTCCTCACCCCCTGTACTCTCTAGAGATTTCCATTGTATGTGTCCATGGTTAAAATCTCCCATTATGATACTAACTTCCTTTATAGTATTTTGTATTATCCTCTTTGTTTATGTTTGAACTTCGGTAAACTAATCCAATAGTTGTAAATCTAGAGGACCCGAGTACCAGTACACCTGCAGACATGTTGATACATGGTCAATTTTTTCATCCCAAAGGGCCCATGTCTTTTGGAAATGGAAAAAACCTGTCCTGCACTCACAGATCCAATGACCTCGATCTACAACAACCCACACAGCTGCTGCATTAGGTGCTGTCAAAAAGTTGCTCCAGTAATCAAAGTAATCTGAAATGTTGAGGAATGGATAATTTCTTCACAACTCTGCAGAATAAATGAAGTGAGATCTTGTCCAAGCGACTGTCAACGTAACAGTTGTACACTGAAAAATCCATTTGTTTTGTGTGTTATGCAAATAAACTCCTTTCTATGTTTTTGTCACTGTGTCGATGAAAACAACCGGGGCCCTCCCCGTGGTGTGTTAATGTCAAATGCAAGCAGGGTTAGTTTTCAGCCATTGCATTTCGAAAGTGCATAAAGCTGCAAAGTTTTCTATGATCCATTGTTAAACTTGGGCACATAAGAAGCACGCATTCATTAGCACTGGGTGCTACACACTCCATCAGAAGCCATAGCAAACATAGAGAATAAACCAAAAAGGCTGATTGGTACCACATGATCACTAGATTGCGCTGCCTGGTTTGTCAGCACTCAACATATGCCACTGAGTGAATGTTTCGCCCGGTCGTTTGAGCACATTATACCACTGTTGCAGAAGTTCTCCTCTTGCGTTGAAGTTGCACAGCAAACAACCTGTGAAATGCCACAAAATTGTGGATGGCTTAATGAGTTACTCAGCATGTCAACACCTTTCTTGTAACAGATCACAGCTGCCTGCTAAGTATCAAACTATATAAATCCCACATCAATTAGTTCCACACAGAATAATAAATAAAAATTTCACTTATGCTTCCCTGACCTAAATTATAAATTATGTTTATGTATCAGTTTAGTACCCCTAACGAGGGGGGTCTACTGAGACTAATAGAAGGCTAGTGGGACTAATTATCAGTTTGGAAAGACTTACTGGCTGTTCCATTCATTGTTCTATCTCACCTATATTTTAAACAAAAGATATGGCACCTAAGAAATAGTCATAAAGCTAGTGTGCACAAGGAATGTAAGACTTTTTTTTACAGAGGTCATACATTTTTTTTTAAACACTTCCACTACATTTAAAGTTTTGGGGCTACCACATAAAAGAGTTAATACAAACTAACTATGTGTAACTAAATTAAAAATATCACGCTAGTGGTTTACTCAGAATGTGTTCTAAAGTGGGAAATTCTGGTAATTTCTACTGTTGTCCAAGAGCTGACGTGTTAACACTGGTGTATACAGAACCAAAGCATTCTCAATCAAACAGACTTTTTATGTCAAAAATAGATTAGTTTAGTAAACAAAGGCCAACATATGTTACATCAGTTGAGTTTGGACGCAAACAGCATGGCCATATCTTATTGGGAAGAATAGGAATAGGTACAAATATATTTTCATTTGGCGAGCGAATACTGCCAGAGTACCACACTCATGACGTAGGGTTATCTAACAGTAGGGTTATCTAACAGTATGGTTATCTAACAGTATGGTTATCTAACAGTATGGTTATCTAACAGTGTGGTTATCTAACAGTGTGGTTATCTAACAGTATGGTTATCTAACAGTGTGGTTATCTAACAGTGTGGTTATCTAACAGTATGGTTATCTAACAGTGTGGTTATCTAACAGTATGGTTATCTAACAGTATTGTTATCTAACAGTGTGGTTATCTAACAGTGTGGTTATCTAACAGTATGGTTATCTAACAGTATGGTTATCTAACAGTGTGGTTATCTAACAGTATGGCATGGCCCATGAAATTAAGATGCAGTGTGTTCAACAAGGTTTTCCTAGTAAACAACTGGTGTGATATTCTTAATTGTAGTTGTAAATGGTTATGTTTTAGTAACTATTACGGCCATGACTTTTGGTTCCCTTTAAAAGAAAGATAACACCTTAATACAGATTTTCGCAGAATGCAAACAGACATCATGAGAAGTATTAATTAAGCAATGCAGACCTTATGCATTAGCATACAGCAATGAAGGAATTCCAACAGAAATATGTCCAATATGTAAACAAACACAATTTATAGATTATACAAAAATAACAGTTGTATGATACTTTAATGATGTGGAAGCAAACAAACAGCAGCACCAAGAAATATCATATGTGGAATAAAAGCTATCAAGATCATTACTTTGTGATTAAAGAATAAATCTTTCCCCCAGTTTAGATTTAATGAGACCCACCCCATGTACATCTACAGATATTAAATTCAGCCTTATTATTTTTTTTATTATGTTTACTATATCTATATTTACCATTACTATGAAAACAATTGCTTATTGACAATAAAACAAACTAGCTGGTTACTCTCATAAAGGTCATGCTACATTCTAAAAATTAAATAAAATTTCTGACCTCTGATTTCATGTCTGAGGCATTACAATATAGCAACTTGTGGCACTCACCATATACATTTAGAGATTATGTATCATACAATACGGAAGGCATTTTCATTATTGCATAATCAAACTAATTTGTCTCAATTTAGTACATTAGTCTGCAACAAACTTTCCGTAACGTTGACTTTGCCATAGCATGCAGCATGTTTCTAACAGATGACACCAGTGTCTTGATATACAGCCATTTTTAGAATATCCAACTTACAGAGTAATGTCCACACTGACCTACCACATTTGTTGGGTTGAAATCAATATGTGTTACATTTTACATTATTTATGGCCTATCACATTTTGTTTCCGATTGAGTGTGGCCTACATCAAATGAAATCCTTTTGCCAGAAATCTGCCTTGCATCAAGCGTATTTGTGCTTCGACCACAATAAGTTTGTCAATTGATGTTATACCTGTCAGATGAACACATAAAATATGTACTTTATAATGATTTTTCCATTTGAAACAAATCCTTATTTAAAATGGGATGCAGCCATCTACTTCCCAAAATTCTAATAAATCTATATTGCACAAGGGAAGTCCGTATGATGGGACAAATCTGTCACTTTCTACTTACACTTTGAGCAAGTTATGATATATGCATGTCCACTACCATAAAGCCTAAGTCAGGAAAACAGGAAGAATGACCCACACCTGAACGCCACCTGGTATGAAATATTTGAGCTGAGAAGCGAAGTGCGCTGCTAAGCTGTCCACATACCAATGTAGTCGTTTCTGCCGATGTCTTTGTCCCAGACGGTCACTTCAAGTGTTTTACTTGCAAGTAGGTCCCGGGGAATGTTGAAAGAGAACTCCTGCAATGTATAAATGGCTAGATCATAATCAGGTGTCCATTTGATATATATATATATATATATATATATATATATATATATATATATAAAATGTAAAAAATACATTTATGCAATCAACAACACAACACAGATATAGAGATATGAAAAGGCCAAATGAATGACGTTTATTGTGGGGATTAAGGGTAAGCCCACTTTCAAAGAAATGTAAAACAAAGAAATGTGGGCTCCACAACCCAACGCCAGGCTGACTACGCCCCATGCGAGCCTCCTGGGCGTCGGGTTCAATAGAGCCCACATTTCACCACAAAGCAGTAGCAGTATTCCTAGAACAAATAAAAGAAACAATGGCATTACTATTGTTATGGAACACCCTTAAACCAAATAGCATAATTCCCTACTGCTATCACGCAGTCTATGAATATATATATATATATCAAATGTAAAACAAAATACATATTTGATATATATATATATATCAAATGTAAAAAATACATATTCGATTATTCGATATATATATATATATATATATCAAATGTAAAAAAATACATTTGATATATATATATATATATTAAATATGTATTTTTTACATTTGATATATATATATATATATATATATCAAATATGTATTTTTTTACATTTGACCTATATATATCTATATAAAATATGTATTTTTTACATTTGATATATATATATATATATATATATATATAAATATTAAATATGTATTTTTTACAAATTGAGTCACTACTTGCAGTATGACGTAGTACCAAATATGTGCAAACTAGAGTGAATGTTAAATAACCTATTGCTCAACAAAGTTTTTTCAACACAACTGAACTTCCACATTTAATACAACTGTCATGTCTGTAGTCCCTGTGGTGCTTTATCTTAAAACCTCGTGTTAGACACCAGAAGTGGTTATTTCAGCTCCAAGTGAGTTTGACATAACATCAGTATGTCATTTGAGGTGCTTCGGTTGTTTAACTGGTAATAGTGGGAGAATACGTAGAGGTGTAATCACCTAAGATATTACATAGTGGCCCTGAGCTAGGGAAATAAGATATTACATAGTGGCCCTGGGTTAGGGAAATAAGATATTACATAGTGGCCCTAAGCTAGGGAAATAAGATATTGCAAAGTGGCCCTGGGCTAGAGAAATAAGGTATTACATAGTGGCCCTGGGCTGGAGAAATAAGATATTACATAGTGGCCCTGAGCTAGGGAAATAAAATATTAGATAGTGGCCCTGGGCTAGGGAAATAAAATATTACATAGTGGCCCTGAGCTAGGGAAATAAGATATTACATAATGGCCCTGAGCTAGGGAAATAAGATATTACAAAGTGGCCCTGGGCTAGGGAAATAAGATATTACATAGTTGCCCTGGGCTGGAGAAATAAGACAGTAACCATAGATAAAATAATTTATTAAATGTTTCACTCCTGGGCCAAGATGGCTAATTTGCACGCACGCATGCATGCATGCACACAAGCACCCACACACACACACAGAGAACTGCATCAAAATTGACGAAGAATGACATATCTGATCTAGTGACACACTAGCAGGGTGACATACCTCATCAAAGACTGGGTTGAGTGTTTGTTTCTTGACTCGCGTTTTGCACTTTGTCTTCTTGTCCTTGTCCGGCTTCAGGTAACTGCACCAACAACACATACTGTGTACATCTCGGCTGTCTTACAGATACATTGTGTACAACATATGTCTCATAGATACATTGTGCACATATCTGGCTTATATATACATTGTGTACAACACTGTCTTATAGACAACATTAGATACATTGTGAGCATCTGTCTTAATGACACATGTCAATCAATGCTTAATGATAATACAATTGTACCAAAATGGTTAATGCTGTATTATTATTCCAAAATACAACATTAGCAAATACCAAGTAATTTCAGCATGACAGACAACTTCGCAAAGAACACTCACAGTTTGACAAAGGGGTCTGAGTAGCCATTGCTGTCCATGGCAGCAAGACAGGCACAGCGGACAATGCCGACGACCAACTGTTCCTTGGGCAGGTTGTAGGACATTGAGAGGAGGATGCGACCACGCTCCTCTGAGGACATCTCTTCATCGTCATTCAACTACAACACACAGCTCAAGGATCATTACAGTGGAACTTCTCTAGAGTGGCCACCCAAGTGACTGAGATAAAGTGGCCTGATTACAGGGATGGGGTGATCAGATGTGGAAAAAACAGACCGTGATACAGTGGCTGTTTTCGAGGGGTGGCCATTTCCAAGGGGTGGCAGCTTTTAGGTGTTCTACTGTACGATAAACAATATTTAGCACTAGATTTTTTTATGTTTCATTCTTAGCCAACAGGTGGCATATGTGTTACAAATAATGTTTGTTATATGACAGCAGATAATAATGTGTTATATGACAAAACAATTTATATGACAGCAGATAATAATGTCTGTTGCATGACAGCAGATGATAAAACTGACTAGACACCTAAGACAAAACAACCCTTTTCTGAAATTAAAGTTTAAAAATAAATAATACTTTATGACCAATTTTGAAATGTATATCGCAATGATTTCACAAAACACCTCCCACAACAAGAGTTTTATTCTTAGATAGATAGGTACGTATGTGTTGGGAATATTATCTATGGTAAAGGTCACTCCAAGGTAATAAAAAAATTCTTTCTATGCTTAATGACCTATCTATATGGTCAATTCCAACATTTATTGCTGCTAATCTATCAGTATACACAACATATAGGTAGACAACACCCATGTACATATATAACAAACAAATAGAAAAATCATGCAATAGATGGATAGAACTCATATCCAATTGGAAAATATTAGATGGAAAGCCAAAGTGGCAAATACAAAAGATATGGTGTGATGAACTAAGAACATTTAAACAATTGACATAACTGACATCACACATATAGGGGGACATTCACAAGTGACATCACACATTTAGGGGGTCATTCACAAGTGACAACAGTTACCTATTTGTACAATGCATACTAATTCTCATGCCCCCCTCCCCCTCACCGAATTAGTATTTTTAAATATTGATAATTTTTTATATTGGAAATAGATCTATATAGCAATGTGATGACACAGTGCACGTATGCAGAACATGCAATAATAACAAGCAGAATATGTTTACAAACATTTTGCATTTTTCTAACAACTGCATGGTGTCATATTGGTAATTGTCTGCCATGAAGTTGTGAATTTCCAAGATGTCGGACTGTATTACAATACCACACCATGAATGGTTATGCAATTTAAAACAATAGTAGTTCCACAACACATTAACTGCTTGGCACTGCATGATTCAATGGTGGTTACATTAAAAAATGGCTACACGGCTTTGACTCCCCTTCCACCCTTAGTACGCTTTGTACAAATACAGCTGTAGGTGGATGTTGACAATTGTGTTCCATAGTTACTGAACTACAATTTAGTACAGATTGAAACACAGAGTTACAAGACATTGTCATAATAATAGAACAATAGCGCCTAAATCGTCAGGGACACAAGTTCAGAGGCACAACAAACCTGAAGGGTGAAATGTGATATCATGAACAGGGACATCAGCAGATGTGGGGGACTACCGAAGATTTAGGGTAGAAATGTACTGCTGATGTCAGAGTTACTGAAGAACAAGTAAACAGGGAGCTACATGCAACCCCAGCTACTGTCATCATTCTAGGAGTAAAACATTAGGTGTTACACCAGACTACAAGTTGATGTCATATTCAACCAGAAAACACATTTACATGGAGTTGCCTCTCAAGACAGACGTTGAAGTGTTTGATGTCGTTATCTGTGAGGGTACTCAGGGGCACACGTGTCTCGCCCAGGAAGTCGTAACTAAACGTGTCTTCATCGAGTACCATAAGACGGAGCGTTTTCCTGAACATGGTATCGTCTGTGATGCCGAAGTATGTCAATGTTTCATTCCACTCAGGATTCAGGGTCTTGGGTATCGTCTTTGTCCGCAGCTTAGACGACTGTAAAGAAAAGACAAATTCTTTAACAAGAAACACTGGCACTTGAATTTTGGGAAACTGTGAAAGAATTTGTAACACAAATGTGCTAGCGAACGAGACTGCATATCTCCAGGTGTTTGTACAATGTGTGTCTCTCCTAGCTCTGTAGGTGTTTGTATAATGTGTGTCTCTCCTAACTCTGTAGGTGTTTGTATAATGTGTGTCTCTCCTAACTCTGTAGGTGTTTGTATAATGTGTGTCTCTCCTAACTCTGTAGGTGTTTGTATAACATCAATCTCTCCTAACTCTGTAGGTGTTTGTATAACATCAGTCTCTCCTAGCTCTGTAGGTGTTTGTATAATGTGTGTCTCTCCTAGCTCTGTAGGTGTTTGTATAATGTGTGTCTCTAGTAACTCTGTAGGTGTTTGTATAACATCAGTCTCTCCTAGCTCTGTAGGTGTTTGTATAACTTCAGTCTCTCCTAACTATGTAGGTGTTTGTATAATGTCAGTTTCTCCTAGCTCTGTAGGTGTTTGTTTAACGTCAGTCTCTCCTAACTATGTAGGTGTTTGTAACGCGTGTCTGTCCTAACTCTGTAGGTGTTTGTATAACATCAGTCTCTCCTAACTCTGTAGGTGTTTGTATAACATCAGTCTCTTCTAGCTCTGTAGGTGTTTGTATAATGTGTGTCTCTCCTACCTCTGTAGGTGTTTGTATAATGTGTGTCTCTAGTAACTCTGTAGGTGTTTGTATAACATCAGTCTCTCCTACCTCTGTAGGTGTTTGTATAACTTCAGTCTCTCCTAACTATGTAGGTGTTTGTATAATGTCAGTTTCTCCTAGCTCTGTAGGTGTTTGTTTAACGTCAGTCTCTCCTAACTTTGTAGGTGTTTGTAACGCGTGTCTCTCCTAACTCTGTAGGTGTTTGTATAACATCAGTCTCTCCTAACTCTGTAGGTGTTTGTATAATGTCAGTGTCTCCTAACTATGTAGGTGTTTGTATAACGTCAGTCTCTCCTAACTATGTAGGTGTTTGTATAATGTGTGTCTTTCCTAGTTCTGTAGGTGTTTGTATAACATCAGTCTCTCTTAACTTTGTAGGTGTTTGTATAACATCAGTATCTCCTAGCTCTATAGTTGTTTGTATAACGTCAGTCTCTCCTAACTCTGTAGGTGTTTGTATAACATCAGTCTCTCCTAACTCTGTAGGTGTTTGTATAATGTCAGTTTCTCCTAGCTATGTAGGTGTTTGTATAACGTCAGTCTCTCTTAACTTTGTAGGTGTTTGTATAATGTCAGTTTCTCCTAACTCTGTAGGTGTTTGTATAACGTCAGTCTCTCCTAACTCTGTAGGTGTTTGTATAACGTCAGTCTCTCCTAACTATGTAGTTGTTTGTATAACATCAGTCTCTCTTAACTTTGTAGGTGTTTGTATAATGTCAGTTTCTCCTAGCTCTGTAGGTGTTTGTATAACGTCAGTCTCTCTTAACTTTGTAGGTGTTTGTATAATGTCAGTTTCTCCTAACTCTGTAGGTGTTTGTATAACGTCAGTCTCTCCTAACTCTGTAGGTGTTTGTATAACGTCGGTCTCTCCTAACAATGTAGGTGTTTGTACAACGTCAGTCTCTCCTAGCTCTGTAGGTGTTTGTATAACGTCAGTCTCTCATAACTCTGTAGGTGTTTGTATAACGTCAGTCTCTCCTAGCTCTGTAGGTGTTTGTATAACGTCCGTCTCTCTTAACTTTGTAGGTGTTTGTATAACGTCAGTCTCTCCCAGCTCTGTAGGTGTTTGTATAACGTCAGTCTCTCTTAACTTTGTAGGTGTTTGTGTAATGTCAGTATCTCCTAACTGTGTAGGTGTTTGTATAACGTCGGTCTCTCCCAGCTCTGTAGGTGTTTGTATAACGTCAGTCTCTCTTAACTTTGTAGGTGTTTGTGTAATGTCAGTATCTCCTAACTGTGTAGGTGTTTGTATAACGTCGGTCTCTCCTAGCCCTGTAGGTGTTTGTATAACGTCAGTCTCTCTTAAATTTGTAGGTGTTTGTATAACGTCAGTGTCGCCTAGCTCTGTAGGTGTTTGTATAACGTCAGTCTCTCTTAACTTTGTAGGTGTTTGTGTAACGTCAGTCTCTCCTAAATGTGTAGGTGTTTGTATAACGTCGGTCTCTCCTAACTCTGTAGGTGTTTGTATAACGTCAGTCTCTCTTAAATTTGTAGGTGTTTGTATAACGTCAGTGTCGCCTAGCTCTGTAGGTGTTTGTATAACGTCAGTCTCTCTTAACTTTGTACGTGTTTGTGTAACGTCAGTCTCTCCTAACTGTGTAGGTGTTTGTATAACGTCGGTCTCTCCTAACTCTGTAGGTGTTTGTATAACGTCAGTCTCTCTTAAATTTGTAGGTGTTTGTATAACGTCAGTGTCGCCTAGCTCTGTAGGTGTTTGTATAACGTCAGTCTCTCTTAACTTTGTAGGTGTTTGTGTAACGTCAGTCTCTCCTAACTGTGTAGGTGTTTGTATAACGTCGGTCTCTCCTAACTCTGTAGGTGTTTGTATAATGTCAGTCTCTTCTAACTCTGTACGGAGAAAAGTCAGCCACTGCACAAGCTTATGATTCCTTGCCGTACCCAATCACAACGAACATAAAGGATTTTGCCATGGACTTTTTATAATTGTTCACAAAGCAATGTGTATATAGTTAAGTAATCTATATCAAACATCCACATAAATTCTTTTGTACATACATCCCTACCAAGGGGGTATTCAGAATTTGTTATACTAACCTTCCCCATGGACCCCCGAGTATGCCTACACAATTTCAGCCCCATACATGCAAAACTGACAGAGAAAGAAGCCGTTAAATCGGCCATGAATAATAATAGAAATGGAAACGAACAAAATGACCTTGATGGCAGATGACCACTGACCTTGCCGGCTCCAGGTAACAAGTGAAGCTTCACGTATGGATCAGACAAGCCGTTTGAGTCCATAGCTCGCAAACCCTGAAGTGTGAAACACAAAACCAATGTGAAACATAGTCAAATGTAAACAGACATGCATGTGAATAACACAACCATTTAAAAATGATATAAAGTACGATTGTTTTGTATCTTAAAATCCTGCTATGTAGTAACTATGTATATTCTAACATCACCAAAACTATGTATATATTCAAACAGAGCTATGTATATATTCAAACACCACCAAATGTTTTTTAATGAACCACAATTATTTAATATAATTTAACAGTTTTTTAATAAGAATATTTGACCCCAAATATAGCGTCTAGCATTGTTTACATTGGATGCTGAACAAGAAGCATTAGAAAGTAAGCAGTAACAAAACAAAATCAGATAAAATACACATGAATTCTGTAGGCTTTTCTGAAATTGAGAAGACATTAAATGGGATAAAAATGCTGCATTCCACTGGCATAAGGAGGCATTTGAGGGGAACAGTGAGAGGAATGGAAGATGTAATGAAATTACAGATTTTTGGTGTTCTTGTGGAGGCATAGCCCCATCTGTTTTTCGTTATGACTTACAAGGTTTAACTCCAAACAGCCCTGTCTAGGGCTAACATAGAAATTGTTTATTTTGAGAATGTTTCTTCTCATGAGTTACTGAGTCCATGACTGGTATTTTTCTATTTCCCTGCACGGAATCTTTTAATTACCCTGGCATAGGACCAATGGCTTTACTGTCTCTACCGAAAGACACAGGCAATGTGGGGTGAATGACATTGCCTAAGTTTTGAAAGAGCAGTAGGCGGACTGGAACCCCCCGGTCCCCCTGGTCCCCTCGACCCACAGTCTGGTGAAAGTGTGTATTTGTGGTTGAAAGTTAACAAGAACAGGGCTATAGGTTTTTAATTCCATTACCATGTAGGGATGATTTAGGTATGTTTATGGTCCCTGTCGTGCATGTAGGAATGTGGGCTCTAGTAGACCTTGTTAAATGTGGAAGCATAAGAAATCAATGTCTTGTTTGACATGTGTTAGACAGGTCACATTCCTCTCATCATTTCACAGTGGCTGCCGAGCAAGCTGTCTACTTTCCATTAATAAAAGTCATACTAGTTTATAACTGTCCATGGCAACAGTGATCATTAACAAGCCACAGTGACCCTCTCCTGAGAGTGGCTTAATACTGCCACACTGCCCCCAAAGTTAGCATATTAATACATAGATGGCGAGGATCCCAAATGTGGTATGTGGTCTGTGACGCCCTCTGGAGAGTGCCTCACCACTAAATTAGCCCACTATTTCTGACTTTGTCCAACAGGTAGAATAGCATAACGTAAGTAAATAACTCTAAATAACTACCTTCGTGGTTTTATAAATACATCACCAATGGGTAGATCAGAGGCCAATGGTCAAAAGAGGTCGAAGGAACACAGAAAGAGGTGAGTGGACGCTGGCACCTGGGAGGAGATACTGCCAGACTGACCCCAAAGTCATAGAGTATTAATATATAGATTCTAGCCTATATCAAATCTACATTGGACTAGTGTTGTTGATTTCATAAATAATTAACTTACTGTTGCTCGCATTACTGTACAATGCAATTCACTGTTTTCTATGTCGTACACCAGCGTGAATTCTAAAGTTCCAAGTGAGTCTGAAAATCATATAACCAAATATGACACGAACAGTAATTATCACTGCATCAAACCCGATCTTTGTCTTCAGTGAAAGTATTTATTCTAATTAAATAAAATACAGGCAAAATAATCATAACACAATTAATTGTTTATGTATAACCACTTTGATCAGTTTATGCCATCCCTGCACATATTTGATAACATTTAGTCATACAGGACTTTCTCTTACTACAGTACCCAGAATAAAAGTTAAGTTAAGTGATAATAATAATTAGAAAACTTTGGATCTAAATCTATGAAAACGAGCCCAGAGGGGCATCAAAAGTGAAAGGCTTGGCAATCTCAAAATCGGTAAACAATATTAAAGTTGTCAGCAGATGGATGTATACTGTAGGAACTGAGGACGGAAATGACGAGACTAGTTTTATCGTAATTGTAATTAAAAAAACGTAACACTAACTAATTTGATAAAGCCCTGAGATTTCAGTGTAAAAAGGTAAAGATGTGTTCTCATATAGTGCAATATCCAGTCCTTGGGACTGTTCAAAGCACTTTACGCTTCACCCCCTGGAAGATCTGTTCATTCCAACGCCATCTCAACTTCTCTGGGAAGCATTCAGCCATGCTGCAATTACTGTGCGAAGACTATTCGTTCAGATATCCATCTCTGTCTATAGTCAGGTAGTCATTTACACAGCTGAGTAAACTGTGGCAATGTGAGATATAAACGAAACTGCCAAAGTTTTGAAACGGCAGCAAGAGGATTCGAACCCGGGTTCTCTCGATTCAGAGCCCAATGTTCTAACCACTATGCTGCAGTGCCCCATTTAGTTTCTTCTAAAAATACGAATATCACTAAAACTACTAAAAATAATACAATACTATTGCTAACTTTCATCGGAGTCCAGTGATTTCATACTGCTGCCAAAAGCAGATGCTGCCAAACTGTCAACTGGGTCATTTGTGGTGTCATCGCCAGTAGCCATAGCAATGGCAACTGAATTCTGGGAGGAGTATGAAGACTGCATTGGATTGTCCCGACTGGAAACTGAAAAATATTAATTCTGGTAAGTTCCTGAAAATTCAACATAAACAGAATACAATTTTAAATGGTGCAAATTGAAGACAGCCTAAAACATGTCCTAATTACATAAATGCAATAACATACATGAATAAAGTTGGATGCCAATAAGATACGCCAAATGACCTTGGAACACAGTTGTAGACATCCTAATTCATTATTGATTTATCTGCTTGGTTTGAAGGTACAAAGTAATTTTTTTAATAGTCAAACCATATTATATAAAATAAACTGTATCTGTGCTAACACACCGACTTTCCAAATGTGATTTAATGAGTCACCATTTTTAAATATCATTCAACCGTTATCTGTTTAATTTGAATGTAACGACTTGAATATGTCATGTTTCCATTGCTTGCTGAATGGCAAGGTTTATATTCATAAACAGATAATGGCAAAATTATATTAAATAAATCTAGTTTGTACTTTATAACTTGATTGTATTATAAAAACAATCAGACTTTGTACTTTTAATGATAAGACTTATCATGTTACAATGACTCTATAAGAGTCATATTAGAGTCATGTCCATTGCATTGTTGCATGTCCACTGAATATTACATTGTAGCTAAATAAAATCTTAAGTCAACGCTCAAATACAATACTTCACAACTGTGCAAGTTCAAATATTTTAATTCATATTTTATTTCATGCATATTAGTCTAGTCTACACAAAGTTACCTGTATTATTGTATGTATTTGACTTCAGTGTACAGCACAATGACTTGTGTGTACAGCACAATGACTTGTGTGTACACCACAGTGACTTGTGTGTACAGCACAATGACTTGTGTGTACAGCACAATGACTTGTGGAAATGTCTTCAAATAATAATATTATAATTATATTTCATATAGTGCCAGATCCGTGATTGTTTGTGGCACTTCATAGCATATTAAAAACTAATAATAATTATTATTTAAAATAAATATACCACAATACAGTATTATAACCATAATACAATAATAAAAAACAAATAATAATACTGTTATATATATAATAAATTAAGTTTTTGCAATAACCACTAAAATAACTGTATGTAATATGTTACCCATCACTGGCGCTGTTGTAATACTCACTCCCCGTCATGCTTGACCGATCACTGAGGCCATCAACATCGCCATTGTCAAAATCATGGTGACCACTCTCAGTCATGCTCAGTTGACCGGTGGTCAAGCTACATTTGCTGCCATCAAGTTGAGACGATGACACGGACAGGGGATTGCTGCGGGAGGACCCAATGCTGAAGCTATCACACTCGGCAGAAACTGAAAGCGAAACTGAAGGTTGAGTGAAATTTAATCAAATCAATAGAAAAAAGATGAAAGCCAGCATTGAAGACAAACAACTACTAGTAACTAGTTGCAACTTGCTGTCTCTGGAAGTGGGCCTTGTACCAATCCTAGACTTGCATAAAAGAAAGTGAGACTATTAGAAAACTCTATATCCATTCTCTTTTTCTCTATTCAGTTAAATTACATAAAAAATTTATAATTATTTAAATCTAACAAATCCAATCCAATAAATTATGCACCGAAATGTTCCATAAAACCAACAGATATACATAATATATAGATCTGACTTTGTGTAAACTTCTCAATGATAAACTGAAACTGCAAATATTTGATCATTACAACAACCTGAACACACACTGATAATGTAATGTGTACTTTCTTTAAAGACAACAACGAATTGTGCAAGGCACCAACTACACAACATGATGCACTGTTCACAAATAGTGCAATTTGCTGCATTCGCTCTAAGTGCAATTCTAACATAATGACTCAACAAAGAAGACATGCCGACTCAGACCTCCAAGAATGGTGAGTCATCTAAATATATAACTCAATAATAAAGATGCATTTAATGAACCAGAAAAAGTGACAAAACAGACAAATGACACATATTGTTTTTTGTCTGGTGAGTATGTCTTTTATAAAGTTGCATTCTGAGTTATGACAACATTATTTCTATTTAACCAAGTTCATGTACAAAATAATGAAATTTACTTGCTTTTTACTCTGGTAATTCGTACATCTCTAACTATTATAGAGCTGTATGTTATACTATAATAGAGCTGTATGTTATACTATTCTAGAGCTGTATGTTACGTTATTATATTATATGTTATACTATATTGTATGTTATACTATTCTAGAGCTTTATGTTATGTTATTATATAACTGTATGTTATAATATTATAGAGCTGTATGTTATGCTATTTCTCCTTGATGCTTTGGATTTCGGGTACCAAACTTTCAGGGGTTAATTCATCTATGACCCCATGAAGGATCCATAACAGTTTTTTATTTTTTCAAAACTCACCCCACTATTACTGAATTATAGAATTACAGAGTCATAGACGTGTTTTTTTCTACGACTGTTCCAAGTTACATAAACCGTCCACTGATCAGTTCGATATTATATATTATTAATTGTTCATTTTCATATTGCCTTGGCACTGGCCGGAGGGTAAAGGTATGTTCTTGTATAGCGCGGTATCCAGCCGGTAGGACTGCTCAAAACGCTTTACACTTCGCCCCTGGCAGACCTGTTCATTCCAAGGCCATCTCAACTTCTCTGGAAAGCATTCAGCCACACTGCAATTGCGTGAAGACTATTCGTTCACATTTCCACCACTGTCTGTATTTGCCAGGTACTCATTTATACAACTGAGTGAACTATAGCAATGTGGAGTGATCAAACTTGCCAAAGGTTCAAAGCGATCGCAGTGGGATTTGAAACCGGGTTCTCTCGATTGAGAGTCCGGCCTTGTAACTGGTATGCCATTGCGCCCCACATGGTAACTGTATTGGCCCGAGGTCGAAACGGCATTACCATGAAAGGCAATGCTAATATTACCAATGTGTAATTTTTTACTAATTGATAGTTTTACAATATGATGAGTATATATGGGCATAAAAGTCACTTTCTCGCTGACCTTCAACATTTTGAACAGACAATGAGTGTGCGACGAGGTTGTCTCTAATTATACATTCCTAAGATTCTTTTGTCATGTGCCGAAAAAATTGCCTAACTGTAAATACATTTTATTGGCATGAAATAAGATAAAATATAGAATGTTTGAAATTACTGTTCTGTTATGGTGCATACAAAGGCCAATGAGCGTCACTGTGTATTACACACATGATGTAAAATACATGATGTACAATACATGATGTACAATACATAATGTACAGTATATGATGTACATTGCTGTGTGATGTATTCTGCATTACATGAACCAGGTTTGTTTAGCACAGCACTCCATCAGTATAAGACACTGTCTGTCTCTGCTCTCTGGCAGGTCCATGACATTCCTACAACTCTATAACATTATAAAGTTCCGTGTAGTAACAGGGCGAAATAAACAACATATTCTCAGTGTCAGAGGACAAATGGGACAAATTTCTACAGAAATGTTCTCAAAATATTTTACAACAAAACCAGTGTTTGTACAACAGTTTCAGCTGACCACAGTGAGTGAGTGAGTGAGTGAGTGAGTGAGTGAGTGTGTGTGTGTGTGTGTGTGTGTGTGTGTGTGTGTGTGTGTGTGTGTGTGTGTGTGTGTGTGTGTGTGTGTGTGTGTGCATGCATGTATGCATACATGTATGCATACATGTATGCATGCATGTATATATACCTCTATGTATGCATGCATGTATGCATGCATGCATGTTTATACTTCTATGTATGCATGCATGTATGTATACATGCATGTATATACCTCTATGTATCATGTATGTATGTATGTATGTATGTATGTATGTATGCATGCATGTATATACCTCTATGTATGTATATATGTATGCATGAATGTATGTATGTATGTATGCATGCATGTATGTATATACTTCTATGTATGTATGAATGTGTATACATGTATACCTCTATGTATGTATGTATACATGCATGTATATACCTCTATGTATGCATGTATGCATGCGTGTATGTATGTACGCATGCATAAGAATGCATGTATGCATGCATGTGTATACCTCTATGTATGCATGTATGTATACATGCATAAGAATGCATGTATGTATGTATGCATGCATGTATATACCTCTATGTATGCATGTATGTATACATGCATAAGAATGCATGTATGTATGCATGCATGTATATACCTCTATGTGAATATGTATGCATACATAGAGGTATATACATGCATGCATACATACATACATACATACACGCATGCATTTTTATATATGTATACATTTGTATGTATGCATGAATGTATGTATGTATGAATCTATGCATGCATGTATGCATGCGTGTATGTATGCATGCATGCATGCATGCATAAGAATGCATGCATGAATGCATGCGTGTATGTATGCATGCATGCATGCATGCATAAGAATGCATGCATGAATGAATGCATGTATATATATATATATATATATATATATATATATATATATATATATATATATATATATATATATATATATATATATATATATTATTATGTGTATATTCATAAAAACACATACCATGGCTATGTAAAATAAAATAAAAATTACATTCACACAAATATATGCATATGAAATACCTACTTTCAACCCCAAAAGGGGCAGCAGACTGAGCATGCAGACATTGATACTAGCAGTGCATTGAGGCAGTATGACCAGGTGACACTGACACAAGGCAGTATTACCAGGTGACACTGACACAAGGCAGCATGACCTGGTGACACTGACACAATGCAGCATGACTAGGTGACACTGACACAAGGCAACAAGACTGACCAGGTGGCACTGACACAGGGCAGTATGACCAGGTGACACTGACACGAGGCAGTATGACCAGGTGACACTGACATGAGGCAGTATGACCAGGTGACACTGACCTGAGGCAGTATGACCAGGTGGCACTGACACGAGGCAGTATGACCAGGTGGCACTGACACGAGGCAGTATGACCAGGTGACACTGACACGAGACAATATGACCAGGTGACACTGACACTGGCTGACACAGGACAACACACAAACAGTGACAAACAGTGTTGGAATAGTTTTACCTGGGGCAATTCTTGGTCAGTGGGACACTTCAGAGACAAACACAAACAGTTCAGTTTATTATAGATCAGTACAGGGGTAACCCAACAGGACACCATCAGTACAGGGGTAACCCAACAGGACACCATCAGTACAGGAGTAACCCACCAGGACACCATCAGTACAGGGGTAATGCAACAGGACACCATCAGTTCAGGGGTAACCCAACAGAACACTGTCAGTACAGGGGTAACCCAAGAGGACGCCATCAGTACAGGGGTCACCCGGCAGGACAAAATCAGTACAAGGTAACCCTACAGGTCACTTTCAGTACAGGGGTCGGACAAAATCAGTACAGGGGTAACCCAAGAGGACACCTTCAGTACTGGGATAAACTGACAGGACATTATTAGCACAGGGGTAACCGAACATGACACCATCAGTGCAGTGGAAACCTACCAAGACACTGTCAGTACAGGGGTAACCCAGCAAGACACTATCAGTATAGGGGTAACCCACCATGACACTGTCAGTACAGGGGTAGCCCACCAAGACACTGTCAGTACAGGGCTAACCTGACATGACATCAGAAGCCCAGGGATTAAAATCAAAAGCACCTTTATGTAAAATGCCCTGCAAAGATATATCAAATTATTATTAAATGTAAATATAAAATTATTTCAAATATAAAAAAACACCACAACTGCTACTAAGTATATTACTTATTAACCATATCTAATTAAATTTATAGCAATGTTGTACAATTAATTAGGAACATATTAAGATAAATGTTTCCTTTGCAAGAATAGTGAATTTACTGAAATGTTACTTCAATCTCTGGTCTGTGCACCAGACAAAAAAATTTAATCTAATTCTGGATTTGAAAAATATAACTGTTGACTTTTAAAAGTTGTCGACAACAAGAGTATTTAATGTTGAATGTTGCAGGTGATCCATGTTGTTCTGGAATCCAAGATAATGGGGGGAAGGGGGAGGGGAGGGGGCATTAAATACATTGCCAGTATACCATCCTTGAGAACTGATCTAACATAGCCCCCCAAACACGTTTTAGACTTCTGCCAAAAATAAACCCTGAAATATACACAGTTTTCCTTGGATAGGAGTCTCATTCCACAAGTTACACAAAATGTTACACTTTTCAAGTTGATGGGCATTAGTTGGTAAAACGTGTTCCACATTTAGGTGAGATTACAACATAATTATAATATAAACATGATCACCAGATGTATTTTTATATTATATAATTTCTTTCAAATGTATTCCATGATTAAAGGACATGATTATAATTACATTCTTGTACACATTTGAACAACAATAGTGAAAACTGCTTACTGAGTGATGATTGTAAGAATATTCAAACCTAACTGTGTTGATGATGAACACAGGTGTATCGCATTACAACTGATTACAATAATTTATTATTATTGCAATAATGGTAAAACCCAACTGTATGAACACTATCTTAAAACATGTCTTATGTAGACACAGTGCGTGCACCAGCCGAGTGTTACAATCATCATACAGCTGGGCAGAGTGCCATGTAATTATGCCAATTACAAAAATTGTCATAGTAAGGGTAATTAAGCATAAGAGTAATTAAGTGATCAAAGTAATTAAGTGAGCATACTTGGTACTTACCAGCGGCATCAGACATGGGCTTTGATCGTCTGCCAATGCTGATGTCATCGTCTGAACTGCTTGATGAGTCCTGTTCACTGCTATAGTTCGCTGAAACAACATTGTACGCTCAACAAACTTTCCCACAACCCCTTGCAACTTACGAGAAAAACTAACCATCATTAAGGAACCAGTGACAAGAGTGCTCAGATAATAATAGCAGTGATATTACACGAGACGGTGTGTAAAGTGGCAAATACATTGTAAACCATTACATGTCACACACAATGTAAAAATCACACAGTGAAAATATTACTGACAGCACAAACCATTACATACAGTATCAACATAAGTTTGTATAGCATAGAAGATTGCACAAACATTACATACAATAATAAACCATAACAAACCATCACACATTGTAAACATTGCAATGTAAAGTGTACAGTTTACACCATGATGGACAGTGAAACAATTACAGACAATAATAAACCATCACACGTTGTAAACACCTCAATGTAAAGTGTACAGTTTACACAATGATCGACAGTGAAAACATTACAGACTATGTGGAAGTGCAGATTGGATTGAGCCTATCTTTACACACTTGAGAAACAATTAGAGATTGTAACAACAACAATTATTAATATGTATTACGACATAACATAAACCACATTTATGAAAGTACATAATCTCAAACACCACAAAAACATGATCACCAGATGTAATACATTAATTAACTGTTTAACATGATTAACACATATTAACATGACTAACTAGTTACTATGGCGATCACCCACACAATGGTACTTGACAGAACGTGCACTTACGTTTGCTGTTGCGCGACCAAGTGCTGTAGTTGCGAGACGAGGCACTAGAGGCAGACACCGAGGGTGGGTTCATCAGACTGCCCTTCGACACGTATTTATCCTGCTGCCGCGGCCGTTTCAGCGGGATCACATACTTGGGGATTCCCTTGAAGAACCAAGCTCCTGATCTCTTCCAGAGCTGCAACACCCACACAGATACAACACCCACACAGATACAACACCCACACAGATACAACACCCACACTGATACAACACCCACACAGATACAACACCCACACAGATACAACACCCACACTGATACAACACCCACACAGATACAACACCCACACAGATACAACACCCACACAGTTGAATTATACAACTGACACAGTAAAACAACCAATGATAATACATTAATTAAGACAAAAAGAATGACTTAAAATATAACAAATTTAAAAGGTGCATGTACATCATGTTTAAAGTTATGTTTGTAAATAAACAAGGTAAATATGAAGGATGTAATCATAAATTAAAACTTAGAACAGGCAATACTATAGTAACTTAAATTATATGCACTACTACTATTATGTAAAAAGTAACTACCGATAATTTATAAATGAGTTCATAATTACTGCCAGTGTCTTAAAGCATATGGTATAAGAGTTCTGAAATCTTGCAGTTCTGCCACGTGGCACACGGTAAGTCCTCATGTTTCAAGTAGTATACGGAGTTTCCCGGAGGGAGGCAGAAGATGGTGTAATTTATGTGTAGCTTGTTGCGTGCTTATGAATAGTGTTCTACATAACTTCTCCCTCCGGTCTCACAGCGTTGGTAGATTGGCTGTGGTGATGGCTTCAGTGTACGACTTATCTTGGAAAATGACCCGCATTGCCCATCTCTGTATATATTCTGTTTTTTTTTTTTTTTAAGATTCGTGAGCCACACTTGGCATGCATATTCCAATACCGATCGGACAATTTAAATGTATATGTTGATGAGATGGTGAGGGTCAATGCCAGCTTTTTTGAGAAGGATGATGAAATATAGACGTTGCGATGCTTTTGTAGTGATTTTGTCTGCGTGATTGCCACTTCAGATCTTCAGCTAGAGTCACACCTAGTAGACGAGTGCTGTTAACTTGTTGGATTGGTCTACCGTCGATGGTTAGAAGTGCGATGTCTGGAGTTGATTTCTTGAAACATATTTGCAGTTCTTTCGTCTTGTCGTAGTTCAGCGCCATTTTGTTACTCGCTGTCCATTGCCCGAATTAGCAGATCATTAATATGCTGTAAGAAGCTGATTGGTCCAAATATTGTGCCTTGTGGGACACCTGCATTGACAGTGGTGTACTCCGATTTCATACTCCCGATCTTTACCCTCTGTTTGCGTTGACACAGGAAGGATGTCAGCCATTTGATGAAAAAATTTGGAAGTCCGAGTGATGCACATTTCATCATTAAAATGTGATGGTCAACTCGGCCAACCGCTTTGCTGAAATCGATGAGAAGTATTCGTACTATGGTTCCAGGGGTCTCAACCGCGTATTTCCACTTGCATACAAGTTTGACCAGTGCGTGTACAGTTGACGTTCCTTTGATTGACCCCTATTGCTGAGGATCAATCTGGGACACAGTTATGTCCATTATCCACGAGAACATGAATTTCTCCAAGCATTTTGATAAACCTGGCATGAGAGATATTGGGCGCAGGTCTTTATCAATTAGTGCTGGTGGTTGAATTTTAGGCACTGGTCGAACGTCAGCGCATTTCGACAGGGCAGGCACGGTTCCTTCCCGTAGATTGCTGTTGAATATCGTGCAGATGAGAGGAGCGAGGATGGCGGTGTAGTCATGTAAGATCCAGTTGGGTAACTCATCCACTGGTTGCTTTGTGTGTTTTAATTCGTGATAGTGATATGGCTACTTCGTTAACGTTGATGATGTAGGCATCTGGGACCGTGGTGTCAGCTCCCGGAGGTAAAAACTTATTAATGGGTAAGAGTGGTGGGAAGTCTTTGGTCACAGACTCAAAGAAATCAGTTATTTCATTTGCTAGAATACTGACGTTTCCTGAACAGTGTGTGTTAGCAAGACCTTGTAGATTGTCACAGTTGACCTTAACCCCTACAAGTTCCTTCACGCTATACCACCATCATTTTGGATGTTTGTTCTTGAATGATTTGCTTTTTCATTGGTAATACTTTCGTTGCAAGGACTTTCTGTCATGATTAACTTTATTTCTGTAATGCCTGTACAATGGTTGGTTCCCAGAAAGAAGCGCGATCTGGCGGCGATGTATTAGATAGTGGAAATTGTCATCTATCCAAGGTCTGTTGCTGGAACATCGTCTGATTTTTCATTTATGTGTGTCGAGTAAAGTTCTGATTGTAGAATTGAAAAACTGCAGTTGTTGTTCGCAGCTTGGCAGGTGGAGTAAGGTTGTCCACGAGATGAGGTTGAGCGCTGCTGCAAACTGGGCTCGATCATCATGGCCTGCAACTGCGCAAAACCGTCTTTGAAACAACTGGTTCTGTATATTTCGTGGACGCTGGTGGAGTACATACTACCATCATGTGATCCGATAGGCCAATCAGCGCTATGACTACTGGACAATGGTATACATCAGTTAGGTTGATATAGATTTTGTCCAGTGTCGCAGTTCCTCGTGTTGGTATGGGGAGATAAGCGAGTTTAAACAGGTGGATTTTTAGTTTATGGTGAAATACTATTATATTTCTTTTGGATTTAATGCTAACAGGGAGTGAGTTCCACAGAGTTTGAACAGCATCTGAAAAAGCTCTTGTTCTGACATTTGTCATAATACTGGGAACAAAAAGTAGATTAGGATTTGATGATCAAAGCTGTCTGGGCGATCTTGCAGGAGTGAGCAGTGACTGTAGATATGCTGGTTGCTTGGATGAAAGTGTGGAAGTTCATAGTTCCACTCATCTCGATTGATCGCTGCTTCTGTCTTCCGTATCCATAGCCCTTCTTTCACGTGTCTTCTCCTTGTGTGCCACTCCCTGTCTACCACTTTTACTCCCTCCCAGTCTATCAGATAGTGTATGATGAGGTCATCCTACAAGGATGTTGTTCTCATTCGTACTGAGGAAGCCATCTTGATAAGATAGGTGAAAGTCTATACATGTAAATAAACCTTATGGATGTAAATTTTTTTATTATCACGAAAATGAACTATCCTGAGAAATTTAACAAGTTAACAATTTAGTGGCAAACTTCTGTGGAACATGAATGACTCAAAACAAAAGTTTCACGTTTCTTGCTTCAGTGATAATAACAATACCTAATACTTTTATTATGTCAAAATACTTGGAAACTGGAGTTCAGGGAGCATCAAAACAACAAGGTTAGGCAATCTTGAAATCAGCAATTCTTTTAAGTTGTCAACAGACTAGTGAGCAAAGGAAGGAGCTATGGAACAAAGGAAGGAGCTAGGGAGCAAAAGAAGGAGCTAGGGAACAAAGGAAGGAGCTAGGGAACAAAGGAAGGAGCTGGGGAGCAAAGGAAGGAGCTAGGGAGCAAAGGAAAGAGCTAGGGAACAAAGGAAGGAGCTAGGGAACAAAGAAATGAGCTAGGGAACAAAGGAAGGAGCTAGGAAGCAGATGAAGGAGCAAGGGAGCAAATGAAGGAACTAGGGAGCAAAGGAAGGAGCTGTGGAGCAAAGGAAGGAGCTAGGGAGCAAAGGAAGGAGCTAGGGAACAAAGGATAGAGCAATGGAGCAAAGGAAGGAGCTATGGAGCAAATGAAGGAGTTAGGGAGCAAAGGGAGGAGCTAGGGAACAAAGGAATGAGCAATGGAACAAAGTAAGGAGCTATAGAGCAAAGGAAAGAGCTAGGGAACAAAGGAAGGAGCTGGGGAGCAAAGAAAGGAAAGCAGTTAGAAAGATATTCAGATGACAGCAACAATATATTCACCACAACTCCAGCAAAGTTTGTTGGTGGTTGTGGCTTGTCTTCTTATATGCCACAAAACACTAACAGTTGTACCTGCCCAATCGGCCGTGATTGATTATAAAGTTTATTGACAAATATTTATAACATGTGATAATACAGTCTTGTTAAAAACTTACTTCAAGTTTATTGAGTTTACTAATATATTTAACTTCTATTTGCACAATACAATCAGGTTTAATTTATTTAAAGTAATTATGATTCAAAGTCTACAACAACCATTTGCAGCAATCACGAACACACACAATGTCATTTACATATTATCTGCCTCTACAAGCACTGCTGCCCCCGACGTGTCATGTGCAGTGATTGTGCACACATAAACTATGTGTTAAAGACAATAAAGCCAACAGAACGCATCACATATCTCTTACCATTATGTTATAAAACACTAATAAATATCAGAGTCGCAATGTCTGGCCATAAAACAGTCATCACCGGAACTGAAAAGACGACATAATTTGGCAAGTATGGAAGACCTGTTATTTTTTTACTAAATTTGTTTATGCCCGGTTATACAATTTCCAATGGTAGATATACTAGGGCAATAAATATACCAGAGCAATAAATATACCAGAGCAATAGTTATACCAGAGCAATAGATATACCAGAGCAATAGATATACTAGAGCAATAGATATACTAGAGCAATAGTTATGCCAGAGCAATATATATACTAGAGCAATATATATATATATACCTGAGCAATAGATATACTAGAGCAATAGATATACTAGAGCAATAGATATACTAGAGCAATACATATACTAGAGCAATAGTTATACCAGAACAATAGATATACCAGAGCAATAGATATACTAGAGCAATAGTTATACCAGAACAATAGATATACCAGAGCAATAGATATACTAGAGCAATATATATACTAGAGCAATATATATACTAGAGCAATAGATATACTAGAGCAATAGATATACTAGAGCAATAGATATACTAGAGCGATAGATATACCAGAGCAATAGTTACACCAGAGCAATAGATATACTAGAGTAATAGATATTCTAGAGCAATAGATATACTAGTGCAATAGATATACTAGAGCAATAGTTATACCAGAGCAATAGATATACTAGAGCAATAGATATTCTAGAGCAATAGATATACTAGAGCAATAGATATTCTAGAGTAATAGATATACTAGAGCAATAGATATACTAGAGCAATAGATATACTAGAGCAACAAATATACTAAAGCAATAAAGATTAAAACATGATGTATAACGTTGTTAATTTCAACATAATTTGAGAAGAATAAATTTAAAGAATTGAGGCATTTTGGTTAAACAAAACATCACTTAGCCAATGAAAATCACCACACATTCACTTAAAATCAAACACCATTTACATTTGGCAGATGTTTAGGATTAAACATGTGATTTAGAATTACAGCATAGTTTGGTGTAATATGCTCACTAAATTTTTGGGGGCTAGCTTGGCAATATGACCAGAAGTATCTATTATAACCACCTACTACAGAGGTTAATTTCCCAGCATGCTATGAATTTTGTGTACTCGCAGTAGATCATTGAACTAAACATTTTACTTGAAATCAGGTTTTCTAAACACATTTATGCATTCAGTCAATAAAATATATGATAGTTATTTAATACATTCAATTATTATGCAAAAAGTGTGCCTAGATTATTAACACTATCACATGTTTTCATGAGTATCATAGATTTGTGTTAAGCCAGTACTGTTGCTATGCAACAACATCCAAATGGGCTGAGTATTTCTCACACTGATGTAACCTAAGTGTATATTAGTTATAGTAAGTAGTTATGGTTTCTTAGAATAAGGTATCGAATTGTCAGTTAAGCACCAGAACTGAGGATGGCTTTTATGAACTTATCATTAGTACTTTGTAATAGTTTTAGATGCTTAGTTATCTGCCTTGTCAGCCATTACAATAGTCAAGCTCATGTGATTATGTTAGTGGTATATTTTTTATTTTTACATTTAATAGTTTTAATTAATTACTTTTAATAAATAATAGTGTTAATTATATTATACATATTGTTACCTTTATTTTTATCTATGCTTAATTATATGTACACCGTATATGTTTATTTATATAAATAATTAATTCAATGCAAGGTATTGAACAATTACAAAGTGAAAGAAACATTGCAATACTCTGCCATGTGGTCTCTATGAATGTAGAGGGGGATGTTGTAGTAGGGTGATTAAGTGGGGTAGCTGACTCACCTCACGGTTCTCACTGCATATCTTACACAGCCAGATAGGCTGGCGCACACTGTTCACTGTGTCAATGCCACACTTGGAACACACCGCCTACAACACACCAAATAACACATGTCAACAACACACTCAAGAGTGGCCAGAATTCATGTCAGGAAACATTCCGACTACTGGTTAGTTAGAACATATACACCAGCAACACATTTTCACCAGTGATCACAAATGAGATTCCATCAACACACTGACCAGTAATTAGCACACGCAGGTCAACATATTTTGATCACTGCTCAATACACACGTCCTCACCTAACTCAACCCCTTAAGTTACTGCTCTGTATTCACACCTTTAACAGTGTTACCAACTCAACACATTTTTCCATAGACTTCAAATTTGGAGGGTGAAAAATTCGAAATTCCAAGGGGAGTTGGGATGTATGTACAAAGGAACTTATGTGGATGTTTAACATAGATTAAGTAACTTGGAACAACAGTAGAAAACCCATGGCTGAATCCTTTGTCCATTGTGACTGGGCAAAGAGTCATAAGCTCTTGCAGGGGCTAACTTTTCTCCCCAAGTAATGCCGGGTAACTCGGCTAGTATTACATAATTAACACACATAACAACATGAATATCAACTTCCAGTTACATTGAATTCAGCATTTTAGGTTTGCCTATAAAATTTTTTTTCAAAAAGCATAGGGAAGATCTGGGAGGGGGACCTGGGAGGGGGATCTGGGACTCTATCTTCAGAGTTGGAGCAAAATATGACCACAGTTGCATTAGGCCGCGCCACGCTGTAGTGTGAACTGTTGCGTAACTACTATTGTTTTAAATCGTGTAACTGCTCACTACGCTGTAGTGTGAACTGTTGCGTTGCTCACTACGCTGTAGTGTGAACTGTTGCGTAACTACTATTGTTTTAAATCGTGTAACTGCTCACTACGCTGTAACACAGTTGGACATCTTGGAAATTCACAACTTCGTGGAAACCAATTATCAGTATGACATCATGGAGTTGTTAGAAAAATGCAAAGCCTTAACATCAAAGATAAATGTTTTAAAACATACTCTGATGATTATTATGGTAAGTCCTATAAATGTGCTGTGTTGTAACATTGTCACATCAACGTTTTTTCAATCTGGAAAACTATCAAGATTTTAAAGCACAAATTCTGGGAGGATATCTGAGAATTAGTAAGCTTAACCATACAGTGTGAGCAAACTTAATCACATCTGGCACAGAGAGAAAAAATAAGAAAATAAAAAATCAAAGTATAAAAAAGTATCAAAGTATAAATAAAGTATCAAACTTAATCAAATCTGTTAGAGAGAAAAAATAAGAAAATAAAGTATCAAGAAAAGTTAAAGTTTTCTGATTTCGAGGAAGTTGTACTGCCTGCAGTGGTTGGTGGATTTGATGTGGATGTGAACAGTAAGGAGGTGGATGTGAACATGCCTATACCACCATCATTCGTTGCTCAAGGAATGCCAAGCCTGCCATTCACATACCGACTTTTAGTCGCCAACAGTTTGTCTACCGACAAATAGTTGGTCGACTGATTTTTCAGATGCCAGATGTGCACAAAAAGTGTTGCCAACTGTTGGTGGACGACATACACATAACAACTACATTTGAGTTCCCCAAATAGAAGTCACCTACATGTTGGCAACCGAAGAATCAGCAAGTGCATTGTGAGCTTCACATTTGGCCCCTGACAGACCTGTTCACGCAAACTGTGTGGCAAACACCATTTCAACTTCTGTTGGAAGCATCCAGCCATACTGCAATTGCTGCAGGGAAGCTGTTAATTCCATCACTGGAATCCCATCACTGTCTACTGCCAGGTACACATTCATACAGCTGAGTGAACTGAGGCAACGTGGAGGGAACAAATGTCCCAAGGTTTGAACAGCAGCACGTGGATTCAAAGCCCAGTCCTCTCGGTTGAGAGTCCATGCTCTACCACTGTGTCAAGTCCAATCCCAAAGCTCCACCACTAATTCAGGGTAAATACCATAAATTCCTGCCACCTGTAGTTATCGTCATTATGGCTTCATTTCCTCAGAGTGGTAGGGAGTGCTTTCTTTGTCGCTTCTATGACAGGGCAGTCAGACTGTTTGCTACCTGTTGTTTTTTGCATTGCTGGCAATCTGAGCGGCAACGCTGTGAGCGCTTGTCTGGGGGGCCTGGTTCTCGGCGATTGAGGCTCCACTGAGTCTATCCAGTAGATTTCATGCTTTGCGGTTTGCATGTGAAGTTGGTGGAACTCCATTAGTAATGAACTGATGACAAACTAAAGTCTATTAAATAGTAATGAACTGACAAAACTCTTTCACTAAATTAATCATGCATTTGGCAGTTAATGGATTATGTGAAACTAGCTTGGCCAAAATACTGGTTTCTCTGTAATATCGATAGGCTTTCCACTGATCACAGTCATGAAGTAACTTGTGCAAAAATAAAGCAAGAAAGCCATATGTAGTCAACATAGGTGCTAACTCTGCATTTTGAATAAGGCATCTGTATTAAGGATTGATGGGATTTGATCAGGGTTTGTCAAATGGCATGAATCACAGATCATCTGTTCAAAATATATCTAAAGAGCAACGTTAATATTTTTGCTGTGTGCTGGAGACTGGAAGATTTACAGTGGATCTAGGTGACATATTGTACAGACTGGGAAATTTACAGTGGATCAAGGAGACATATTGTATGGACTGGGACATTAACAGTGGATCTAGGTGACAAATCATATAGATTGGGAGATTAGCAATGTATCTAGATGACATATTGTATAGACTGGGAGATTAACAGTGGATCTAGATGACATATTGTATAGACTTGGAGATTAACAGTGGATCAAGGTGACATATTGTACAGACTGGCAGATTAACAATGGATCTAGGTAACATAATATTATTGTATAGAGAGATTAACGGGGGATCTTGGTGACATATTATATAGACTGGGAGATTACCAGTGGATCAAGGTGACATACTGTATAAACTGGTAGATTACCAGTGGATCAAGGTGACATACTGTATAGACTGGTAGATTACCAGTGGATCAAGGTGACATACTGTATAGACTGGTAGATTACCAGTGGATCAAGGTAACATGCATTGCATTTATACATAGATGCCATCTAGTGATCAAGAACATGACAAGTAATGACTATTGCACATAAATATGGGATAAGGAGAACTGCACATAAATCGGTGTATTTCACATTCTCGCCACTCAATCATGCATGTGTTGCTGTCAGTAAAAGTATGTGCACAATTCACATCTTCTATTAAATGGGACACTTGGGTATTAATATAAAAAATTTTTTATAGTAGAACAATTCTTATGAATAAACAACTACATGATGTACATGTTTACTACTCCAATGTTCTTGGTTTTTGACCAATAGAAATCCAGATGTGTTCTCTTGAGCAAGAGAACAGAAGATTTGATGGATTTCCAGGAATTTCCTGGTCATGGCATCATACTCTACATGTATGCACAACACTACAGTAATTTCGAATGTACAAAAAAAGTAACAGGAAATAAAGTAACGGACAAAAAATAACAGACAAAAACAAAAAGTGTCTACAGTCATTGTACAATTCCAGCATTTCTGTCACATTATTACGGGTGTAATAATTTATTCTGATTATTTCCGATTATCAGTAAACCAACCTTCTTGCAGTCATCGCAGTAAGTGGGAGAAGCTCCCAGAAGGCCAAACTCATCCCCGCACAGGATGCACTGTGTCGAACCGTTCCCCATTGCGTTCTTCTTCATATTCTCTACTCTCTCCACTAGACGACTACAACAACAACAATTAGTTAACAGTCATCAGTATCAGTCACATTGATTATTTGTTCCAAGTTGACCCTTTAAATGATCAACACAACAAGTTGTTCATATCAAGTGTTAAAATATTGTGTTGTCAATCACAAATTACATCTAAATAAAAATATCAGATTTAATGTTTTAACATCTGCTGCTGTGGTATATTGACCATCAGAAATGGCATAAACATGGATTTGAAAACACATTAGCAAAAAGAACCGGCTCCACACTTGCTGAACGACGCCATTGTTTTCATGTCGAGTGACGATTGTTTTAAGGCCGGACATGTATTAGTAATTTACTTATTATTTATTATTTTTAATTATATCCATGCAAAATATATTACTACTATGATATTTCCTCTCCTTATATATTTAATAATACATGATTTGTCGATGAAATAATATAACCAAGTTTTTCAAGATATAAAGATCACTGTACTGTATACACTGGCATGCAAATAAATCAGCCAATGACAAGCGACATACATTCCCTTTAAATGAGGATGTGCTAGACTGCTATGCTATAATTGTTAGCTATGCTATAATTGTTAACTATGCTATAATTGTTACCTATGCTATAATTGTTAGCTATGCTATAATTGTTAGCTTTTGCCTGAAACATACACATCCAAACACATGCGAATGTCAACTTCATTTCCCATTCATCTCAGTTTCATGAACTCAGTCACATGGAATATATTTTCAGCATTCTAACGGTCAACACAAATGTTTGCATTTTACTCTTGTCCAATAAGTGTGCTAGTGCTTTGCATTAATGTGAAAATGAAAACAGTTCTGTCATGGATTTCAAAAGTAAACAAATTCACAGGAGTTTATTTTATATCATTCAGTGCGTGTGTGAATGCATGTGTGCATTTGTGTGTTCATGCTTGCATGCATGCATGTTCAAATCTACATTAGCAACCCGTACCCAGCCTCTTTAACATGCTACATTAGTGCAACACCTAAGCTAATTCCAGAACTGAGAAACCTTAATTATGAAAGCTGTCTAACATAACATGGCTGGGAAACATTGGAGCCCAGGAGACTAAGAGGACACCAAATAGAAGTTTAAAAATACTGAATGGTATTGAAGATATTGAAAGAAATATTTTCTTTTCTTCAAACTTAAAGAAAGCAGTGGAACCAAACAAAGCAGCCTTAGTTAAAACTCCATCCTCAACTGATTTAGCCTATTGTGATTCCGGTTCATTGATGTCCTAATATGTAATGTGTGAATAGTTTAAGGAATACCCTCAGTCGGTTTAATAAAAAAGTGCGTATTTTTTTCAAATCACCAAATGAATTGGCTTTAGTCATTAGCCACCTGTACCCAAAGGCTCAAAATAATGGATATCCAAAACTGTAAATATTTTATGGGGTCAAGGCTGATCATGGGCACGACTTCCATCCTCTCGCCAATCACATGACAAAGTTATGAAATTTCATCAATCACCCTCTCAATAAACTAATGACTTCCTTGTCCTCTAGCAATCTTGATATTATACCATTGGATGGCAATCTTGTTAAATATTGGTAAATGACATTCCACATGTCTTATTATAACTTTTCCCACAACATGACCCAACACAGTTAGACCACTAGGAATCAATGCTGTTCTATTGACCAATGGCAGTATAACTGTCACACATTATAATTATATTTGTGGATAGACAGACCCCCTGGAATTGAAGTAATGGACTGTGTCACTTTGATTCATGGACTAGGCCTATGACTTTGATAAGTACTAGTTTACAGGCCTACTATTTAAAGTAGACTGCACATAATATGCATGTTGCACTGAGCAGGTATTAAGAGAAAGTCTGTGAAACTGTGGATGGATTTTATTATGGGCTGAAAATGTTTTAACATAACATCCCTGGCAGGGTTGACTGAATTACTTTAATTTTGTACTTGAGTGAAAATAAAAGTAATTCACCTAAAAACTACTTAAGTAAAGTAAAATTACTTTGTAAAAAAAAGTACTTGAGTAAAAAGTAAAACTACTTTTCGAAAGTACTTGAAGTAGAAATAAAAGTACAGCACTTAGAAATAACAACAAAATCATGAGTAATATTATATAATTACACAACTTGCATCTGACAACTGTTCTGCAACCACTCTGCCTATAACAATGTGCTCCCAGACAGCCTTAGCTGGTCAATCGGTCTGCCACCATTGAACACGGTACTCACTTCGATGCATGGAAAATTACATTATCTTTAATGAGCGCTCACAACATCAAATAATTTCAGTTAAATACAGAACTTAATTAATGATGAGGCACAATCTGTCTTTTTATCGACCTGTTCCACTGAGGTATGGGAGGAGCTAGATTGTACAACAGGATATGTATACGCAGGTGTGATTGTATCTGAGTAGGTAGAGGGTCAGTCCAGTACTTGTAGTGGCCTCTCATGGAAACTGGTCAGAGGTAATACCACCTAGCACTGCCCATAGTAAAATTAACAAAGACATTTGATGCCTAGCTGATGAAGCCATCTGGCTTGTGAATGCCCACCTTCTCATGTCTTCCCAGACATGTCTTATCAGCTCACACAAATATTGAAACAACATGCTTTAGCAGCTAGCTGTGTTGGTTAACTGGTACCAGCTGGGGCTAGAATTGATCAGAAAACAGACCAGTGCAACAGAGGAATGCTGTTGCTAATTGCAATTAAAAATGACCTGTCAGGGCCCCTGTCCCTGTCTTTGGTGTTATTTATGGAAATTATGGGTCAGCTTGAATAAGCAATTGCTGGGAAAAGATGCTGCTAAATGGCAGAGTATAAATTCTTTATTGTTTAGTTTTGTAGAGTAATAATTATTATGAATTTATTAAACATCTCAATATGAATTTTATTCATGAAAGTAAAATACTGTTTAATGCTGACGTAAGCCGGTAAGGCCGTTGCTGACAATGCCAATGCCGGCAATGTCAATGGGCGAAAATTGGTTCTCGATCCATGATGCGCGTTCGCTCACGAATATCAGAATTGTGTCAGTGTATGGGTATTATCAATACATTGTCGAAATTGCAAATTTTAATATTTATAATACGTATTGGAAACTTACTGATTAATAGTTTATATGGTGCAACGGAGAAATTTGCATCGTGGTTTGAGATGGCGTTCAAGCATAGTGTGCTCGAAGTGACAATGGCCTTGACCTGACCTATACCAATATTTGGCAGACTTCGTTCACTGACGTAGATATAAAACAGTAGTTGTGTCGATTTCCCGAAGAGAAGTATGCATGCAAATATGATCGCGAACTGGCATGTGATTGAATGATACTAATAGCTTTTGGCCTGGCGACTATGAACAGTTTTTGAAATGTCGTTGACGGTGGATCGCCACTGCCAGCAGCGGTTTCACAAAAAATATAACGAAAATATATTGCGAAGTAAATAAAAGTAACGGAGTAAAAAGTCGCATTACTTTAGATAAACCTACTTCGTTACAAGTAAAAAATATTTAGTAAAAATTCTACTTCGTTACATGCCAATTACTTGAAATAACTACTCAAGTATTATAACGAAGTACTTTTACGTCGTTACATGCCAACCCTGATCCCTGGAGATATTTCATATTAATTCAGTTTACTACTGTTAGTAAATATCACTTTTGTATCCCCATATGCAAGCATGTCAGCATTAAAAATAATAATTCCTGCTACATCAAAGGACCATATCAAGTCCATTCTTTATTTTACAGATCATAAACCACGATCCCATTTACTTCAGTCACACTGGTTAATGATTTCGTCATCAGGATTAGTAGATCTAATTACAACCTATATAATCAATATTATTAATGGCTCAGATGAAGCTAATGTGTTTGCGACTGCAGTGCCACTAATGTGGATGGATATAGACTGTAATTACTGCATACATGTGACCCTATTTTAGTGATCTATCATCATTTACAAAAATCTAACCCACATCTGTACTAGATTTTTTTTCAAGAGATTTATAACGATTGATGAAATCAATAGTCCACATGCTCACATAACCCATGGTCAAAGGACCACTCCATATTTATAGCCATACATTTCAGCCGCTTCTAAATACAACATCCATTTGAGCCCTCACCATACGAAGTCGCTAAGAAACAGACATTTGGCGGATTACAAAAATCAGTGATCTGTGAAAGAAAGTGGATTGAATTCATGAGCACGAGTTAGGACTCGTGACAAGAAATACAAGTGAAATACTGAGTGCAAGCCACGGACGGAGGCAATCAATATATCTTACTTGACAGACCAGGATGTCAAGCTAACTGCTTCACAACTCCAAGCACTTCCTGTGCAGAGCCAATGTACAGCGATTCTCACTGGCTTGTTTAGTGGCCTGCCAATATATACAGTACAGCGGTCTTAAGATGTTGTAAAACTTGGTTATTTTATTTCACTGAGATTAAAGATCAGAGCAATAACACGTTTTGCATGGATATTATTGAAATCTTATAAAATATTAATGCATATCAGTGTCGCAATGTCTGGCTATAAAACAGTCATCGCCCAAACTGAAAAACATGACGTCATTCAGCAAGCGTGGAGGACTGGTTCTTTTTTCGTTCTGGCATTTTCGAATTCTCATTTATACAATTTCTAACGGTAAATATCCTACAGCAATAAAGATTAAAAAATTAAACATCATATTGTTGATTTAGGATCGATAAGTTAAGAGAATTGAGGCATTTTAGTTATACGAAAAATCACTTATAGCTCCTTATGAGTTGGCCAATGAGAATCGCTGTACATACCCTTTAAAACACTCAGACTGGTAGAGATGATAAAAGTAGATTTGTCATAAATATGTCACATTTAAAGTGGTCGTCACCATCAACTGGATGCTGGTGTCAACTAAGTAATGATTTAAACCTAGAGTAACAACTGAAGCTATCTAGGACACTACCATCTTTGTGTTGTGAATTACAACAATGACTGGTTTCTTACTTTCAGGCCACTTCATGTGAAAGGTACCACCATTCCAAACAGGGATACTGCCTCATATACAGGTTTAACAATGACATCTTACGGTGTCACATTTGGACAGTTGGATAGTAGTGAATGCCCAGCATCAACAGTCATTATACAAATATAAACCATTTCTGTCACATTCATGTCACATACGTAACTACTAATGTAATACTAGACTTACAATTACAGTATTTTTGTCACACTCCCCATGTTACATGTGTAACTACTGATGTAATACTAGACTCACACACAAGCACATTACAGATGGACCTCGCTTGATGGTCACTACTAATAAGATCAACTCATGAATATCTAGTGTAAATATCCCACCAATATGGTCAATTTATTCTTCCAGACTATGGTCAGTAAGGAAGTCCAAATGACTAGTGTCATGATAATTAAGGTCAACCACATCTAAGTGATCATGTGCCATTGCCAGAAACAACACTGGTGAATTCATTCAGGTACCTGGAAGTTGTTTTGATGTGGAAAGCCCAATAAAATGTCACCTTAGTTGACAAAATGGAAATATATGTAAAAAAATTGCAATTTGGCAATGATTTCCAAATTATGATCCTATCGTGCTTACAGGTGCCACATGCTGTTTTTTCGCTCTTGAGACATTTCTCTCAAATGACATGCAAATAACAGATCATGAGTTCAGCAAACATCCGAAGACTGACTCGCAAATATTGTGAGCTGTGCCGAAGCTTCGCAAGATCCAATCAATATATCCCAGTTTCCTTTTAAGCATGTGTGGCAAACCAACAGATGTAGATAATGATATGATGGTAGGGGTTTGTTTGCAGTCTTATGGATTTCTGTTGCTAGTTTTACAAGTGAGCTCATACTCAGGGTTGGCAAATGTGCATACTACAAGGACCTACAACAATGTGCATACTACAAGGACTTACAACAATGTGCATACTACAAGGACCAACAACAATGTGCATACTACAAGGAACTACAACAATTTGCATGCTACAAGGACTTACAACAATGTGCATACTACAAGGATCTACGATAAGGTGCATACTCCAAGGATATACAGCAATGTACATACTACAAGGATCTACACCAACATGCATGCTACAAGGATCTACAACAATGTGCATACTACAAGGACCTATAACAATGTGCATACTACAAGGAGCTACAACAATGTGCATACTACAAGGACCTACAACAATGTGCATACTACAATGACCTACAACAATGTGCACACTACAAGGACATACAATAATGTGCATACTCCAAGGACGTAGAACAATGTACACACTACAAGGATCTACACCAAAATGCATACTACAAAGACCTAAACTAATGTGTATACTTCAAGGATCTACAACAATGTGCATACTACACGGACCTAAACCAATGTGCATACTACAAGGATCTACAATAGAAATTCAGGAGAGGTGTCCTCCTGAGCATGAGAACAGGAGATTTTATAGATTTCCAGGAATTTCCTGGCAATTTCAGGAAACTAGACTTGTATGCTGCCTGCCAAGATTATGTTTTCACAAACAGGGCCAACACCATCAAACAAGGCTCACATGGTCAAAGAGGTGTCATTATTGGCCTCATGCACTGGCTATCAGTCATTTCACTGTAGTGCAAGTGTAGATGAATCATCTGATGGCATCGCACAGCTTCTCAGTCATAAATAAATAAATAACACAGTTGTTGAAGCTGTTTGCTTTAAGTGTTCAGAGATTAATGAGCAATAAGTAGGCAGAGCCACCATAAAGAAGACTTGACATATTACAGCACACCTGACAGATGTGGTAGTGATGAGAGGGGATCATATGATCGACTGTAATCACGATAAGACGATCAAACACTTGCACCATATAGCCAACCAGAGGATTGGTGCAATAGTCATTAACCGGAATATCAGGATTTTGATTGCTAGACGGCAGGCGTATATAAACGCAATGCATTGCGGGATCGAATGTCAAACACAGTACAAGTATCCATGACAATGGCAGTACAAGTATCCATGACAACGACAAGAATGGAAACAGTTAAAGAGTTACTGTTTCAGCAAAGAATACATCGCACCAACGATAATGCTTACTCATATAAAACCACAATACTAGCACCAGAGTACCAAATCAGCCGATCTGATGTTTGAATAACTTCGAATAGATACGCGATTGTTTCCGCGCACTGCAAAAGATTCGCTTAAATTATGTGTTGTATTTCCGTCGACAATCAATCCCACCATGCATTGTGTGTTAGTGTTATATTATGCGCCAGAGTTGCCACAGGTTATTTCAGGTAGATTCCATTGGCTTTGTGCTGGCCTCTTGATGAGGAGGTGCTGAGTTCAAACTCCAGGCTGGCGGCCAACACAGCCAAGTCATAAGAAATTGGGTACAACTGGCAACTTGTCTAGCACTAGGCGTATGGGAAGGAAGGTGGATGTGTGTGTTCTTTGGATGAGACACTAAAATCCCTAGGTCCCTTCTACCTGGTGTCTATGTCAGGGGAAGTAAAAGATCCCACACAGGGGGTGGGATGAGTCTATTCAGAAGCGCTGGTATAGATATACAGTTTGTACAGCTGTTAAAATACACATATAGGTGACTTAGCAAGTCATTAACAACTATAATAATCATGTAATAATCATGTATCCATGCAAAAAAACATATTTTACGAAGACAAGATGAGTGTTATAATTTTCAAAGTTTATTCCATTTGCTTCAAATCATCCTCATTGCCTTGTTTGTAATACACTGGACTCGGCCTAATAGAACCACTTCAGACCAGAGCAATGCGAGTCTATTAAGCAGCTGATTAACTTAAGCGGCACATTTTAATACAGTTGGAATAGGGAATGTGATTCTATTCATAATATATTTGATTCTACTAAATGGCTGATTCTGTTACCTGTGATTCTGGTAAGAGTCCATTGTAACGACATTGAAATTACAACTGTCATTGGATAAAATATCAATACTGCACATTGCACTGCTATGAAAGACAGATACATGTGAGTGTTTATGCACACACGCCCATTTGCATGCATATGTGTAAAAAAGTAAGACACAAACTATACCGGGCAAGTCAATTAAATGTAATAATGTTAAAATGTATTAATGTTAAAATATAAACGAATAGTCTCTGTACAAAAAATACCAGCATTACATGACAGGCATGGAGAAGAATCCACAGGGAAGAGAAAACCAGGAAGACCAAAAATCCACCTGGGAAGAGATGAAAAAATCAGCCAATAATAGAGTGTGGAGAAGTGTTGTCTTGGCCCCAGGCTCCAGGTGGAACAAAGAGAATTAAGTAAAGTAGGTAAGTAAAGTGAAGTAAAAACATCCTCCTCAATTAATTTTGCCAATCACAAATCAGGTTTGTTGATGTTCGAATATATAGTGTGTGAATAGTTTAAGTAATATATAGTGTGTGAATAGTTTAAGTAACATGTGCAGTCAGTTTAATAGAAGAATGAGTACATTTGTTAAAATCATCGAAAGAAATGACTTTATACTATAGCATAGAGAGTGGGACCACATTTTTTGGCTGAATTTTGATCAGACCATGTCAAAAATAATGTAATAGCTTGTCTGATGATTATGTCGAAACTGAATATCCAAGTTGCACAAACGAACTAGCACACTGTAGCCAATATTATATAGGTTCGATGTTTGTGTGAAATGACTCTGAAACGAGGTGAGCGAAGAAAATTTAATTGAGGAGGGATCTTTAAGTAAGGAAAGTGAAGTATCGGTGAGCTTACCCAAATAATTGAGGAAGGATCTTTAAGGAAGGAAAGTGAAGTGTCGGTGAGCTTACTCAATGAATTGAGGAAGGATCTTTAAGTAAGGAAAGTGAAGTGTCAGTGAGCCTACCCAATGCGCTCCATCTCGGTCTCCTCCACAGTCTCGGCCCGCTTGATGACTAACATAATCTGCTCCTGCTCCTCCACACTCAGCTGGCTGCCCTTGTGGAATGATCCCAGCTTGTTGGTGTGGACAGACCACCCCGCACCAAGTCTGAATTATATACAACATCATAATTATCATATATATTATTTCTTGATATTTTAATTAATTAATTAATTATTATTATTTGTTTAATAGCTATTATTCGTGTTTATTAATTTTAACTATACACATAAACAAGATATTTTATTGCACTTTAAATGAACCTCCCCATGGCCCGAGCATGCCTACACAATTTCAGTCCTATACATGCAGAACTGCCGGAGATATGATGGAACAAACAAACACATCCACAAACAGTTTTATAGTATAGCTGTGACAAGAGTGCAGCAGACTTACTTGGCACGCAATGCCAGTTGCCTGTCATTCGGACACACCCACTGTTCCATGTCTGTGCCAGTGGTCAATTCTCCCATTGGTCAGAAGTGCTCTCAGTGAAGACACTTGCCTGCGACCATTCTACACAGCTAGACTACTGGTAGCTCTCCTCAATGTGTCTCATCAGTTGTACTGAAGACCTTCAGAAGCAAAGAATGTAGCAGCTTTAATGAACTGCAACAGCAAAGGATGTAGCAGCTTTAATAAACTGCAACAGGAATAGATGTAGCAGCTTTAATGATCTGCAACAGCAAAGAATGTAGCAGCTTTAATGAACTGCAACAGGAATAGATGTAGCAGCTTTAATGAACTGCAACAGCAAAGGATGTAGCAGCTTTAATGAACTGCAACAGGAATGGATGTAGCAGCTTTAACGAACTGCAACAGCAAAGGATGTAGCAGTTTTAATGAACTGCAACAGGAATGGATGTAGCAGCTTTAATGAACTGCAACAGCAAAGGATGTAGCAGCTTTAATGAACCGCTACAGGAATAGATGAAGCAGCTTTAATGAACTGCAACAGCAAAGGATGTAGCAGCTTTAATGAACTGCAACAGGAATGGATGAAGCAGCTTTAACGAACTGCAACAGCAAAGGATGTAGCAGTTTTAATGAACTGCAACAGGAATGGATGTAGCAGCTTTAATGAACTGCAACAGCAAAGGATGTAGCAGCTTTAATGAACCGCTACAGGAATAGATGAAGCAGCTTTAATGAACTGCAACAGCAAAGGATGTAGCAGCTTTAATGAACTGCAACAGGAATGGATGTAGCAGCTTTAACGAACTGCAACAGCAAAGGATGTAGCAGCTTTAATGAACTGCAACAGCAAAGGATGTAGCAGTTTTGATGAACTGCAACAGGAATAGATGTAGCAGCTTTAACGAACTGCAACAGCAAAGGATGTAGCAGCTTTAATGAACTGCAACAGGAATAGATGTAGCAGCTTTAATTAACTGCAACAACAAAGGATGTAGCAGCTTTAACAAATAGCAACATGAATAGATGTAGCAGCATTAACTAACTGCAACAGGAATGGATGTAGCAGCATTAACTAACTGCAACAGGAATGGATGTAGCAGCATTAATTAACTGCAACAGGAATGGATGTAGCAGCTTTAATGAACTGCAACAGGAATGGATGTAGCAGCTTTAATGAACTGCAACATGAATTGAATGTAGTAGCTTTAATTAACCATTTATATGGAACTTAAATTTCTCAAGTTGGACGACATATACAAACTCCAACAACTCAAATTTTATTTCAAATTTATTAATAAACTCTTACCAGAATACTTCAATCATATCCCATACACACACACACAACTTTGAAATTCATCAATACTACACACATGGAAGAAATAATCTGTTTATTCCCAGAACCACACATGAATTTGTAACAAAGTACATTAGACACAATATAATACAGACAATACTCCAAATATTATCATTGACAATTTTTTTACTCACTGCCTATATGGTTTTTCCACTTACATTAAAAATAATATTACATGTATTAGGAATTATAAATCATGCTGTCTTATTCCTAATTGCTATATTTGTAAATCTTTAACCTAAACTACAATGCAGTCTCTTTGTACTGTAGTGATCATGAGACTATGTAATATATTATTTGTTTTACTTTAATAGGGTGGCTCCCATGATAGTGACATTTGATGTCTTAATGGGAGTCTCCCTGAAATATCTTGAATGTTGTTTTATAATGTACATACACGAGACTACAGGTCAAATAAAACGCGTCTGAGTGTGAGTATGAGTCTGGATGTAGCAGCTTTAATGAACTCTCTTGAGTTTGAATTTGTTCATCAACCAAATGAATCATGATAAATAATGACAATGTCACAGTATGGGACATTCATGACCATAAATAATCTTCCATATGTCACAGAATCAAACACCAACAGATACAATTTGATGTTTCTGTCATACCATCGACAATAATCAGGATATCACACATTGGCAAGACACATTTCAGTTCTTTAACAGAGCTACCTCAGAAATTTATATACATGTAACCTGCTTAGTACAGGTCTGTAACTAAAATATTATATTATACTGAAAGTTTTCTACATAAATAACACTACTGCTTTAGAAATCCCGTAGTATCTACATATACACTGTATATTTATTACTAAACGAATGTAGATGAGTAATATGTTGTATCAGTCATGACTAGTGCCCTTGAGTACTTGCACTAATCACCTGTGCTTACTGCACTGGTCAAGGGGTAGAAGGCCTGCCCAGGCAACAGTTTGGTTGAAGTCATTTACTGGTTGACAAAGTCTATTCCAATAAAGAGTCAGCAACAGCCATTGGAGACATAACTCATCTTGTCCCTGTCTCCTGTCAAGGCAGTCTGATTAGGATACAGCAAGTGGACTCCCCTAGTCCACACTCCACCAGATCAGGCTGTAATTACTTGCTGCAATAATTGATTATATGACTGTGTCCAGAACCTCCACAAGACATATTGCCATGGCAACTAGTCACCTTAATGACAGATCACTTAGCAACAAGTGCAGTGCAATGATTAATATTTCTCACCAGTGAGTCTCAGTCAATCTCTCCCTCCCGCTCCCTAACTCCCTCCCTCTCTCTGCCTCCCTCCCTCCCTCCTTCCCATTTCGGCAACAGTCATGATGTGAATTCATCCATCATTTTTAGTGGTGCATGTAAAATTGCATATCTCACTTGCACAGGGTGGTCATTGGAGAGGCATTGGTCTGCAATTACTGGCATATTAGACGGGCAAACTGATTATTACAGCGCAGTGGGCTAACGCATGAACAATTTGAAGCTCACTTGTGGAGAAATAATAAGCTACGCTTACTAATTAAATAGACAGTTAATTATAGTTGATAAATCATATGTAGGCATCAGCAAGCAGCTATGGGATTTATCACTGGGCATGTGTAGACATCATGAGTTACACATTGGTGGGTGTGTATGGACATCATGGGTTAGGTATTGGTGGGTGTGTATGGACATCATGGGTTAGATATTGATGGGTGTGTATGGACATCATGGGTTAGGTATTGGTGGGTGTGTATGGACATCATGGGTTAGGCTTTGGTGGGTGTGAATGGACATCATGGGTTAAGCATTGGTGGGTGTGTATGGGCATCATGGGTTAAGCATTGGTGGGTGCGTATGGACATCGTGAGTTAAGCATTGGTGGGGATGGGAGTGTATGAACATCAGTTGGTGTGTATGGACATCAGTGGGAGTGTATGAACATCAGTGGATGTGTATGAACATCAGTGGGTGTGTATGGACATCAGTAGGTGTGTATGGACATCAGTGGGAGTGTATGAACATCAGTTGGTGTGTATGGACATCAGTAGGTGTGTATGGACATCAGTAGGCATGTATGGACATCAGTGGCAGTGTATGAACATCAGTGGGTGCACATGGATATCAGTAGGTATGTATGGAAATCAGTGGGAGTGTATGAATATCAGTAGGTGTGTATGGACATCAGTAGGTGTGTATGGACATCAGTAGGCATGTATGGACATCAGTGGGAGTGTATGGACATCAGTGAGAGTGTATGGACATCAATAGGTGTGTATGGACATCAGTGGGAGTGTATGGACATCAGTAGATCTGTATGGTCATCAGTGGGAGTGTATGGACATCAGTGGGAGTGTATATACATCAGTAGGTGTTATGTACATCAGTGGGAGTATATGAACATCAGTGGGCATATATGGACATCAGTAGGTGTGTATGGACATCAATGGGAGTGTATGGACATCAGTGGGCATGTAATGACACCAGTAGGTGTTATGGACATCAGTGGGTGTGTATGAACATCAGTGGGTATGTATGAACATCAGTGGGTGTGTATGGACATCAGTAGGTGTGTATGGACATCAGTGGGAGTGTATGAACATCAGTTGGTGTGTATGGACATCAGTAGGTGTGTATGGACATCAGTAGGCATGTATGGAAATCAGTGGGAGTGTATGAACATCAGTAGGTGTGTATGGACATCAGTAGGCATGTATGGACATCAGTGGGAGTGTATGGACATCAGTGAGAGTGTATGGACATCAATAGGTGTGTATGGACATCAGTGGGAGTGTATGGACATCAGTAGGTGTATATGGACATCAGTGGGAGTGTATGGACATCAGTGGGAGTGTATAGACATCAATAGGTGTTATGTACATCAGTGGGAGTGTATGAACATCAGTGGGCATATATGGACATCAGTAGGTGCGTATGGACATCAATGGGAGTGTATGGACATCAGTGGGCATGCATGGACATCAGATGGTGTGTATGGACATCAGTGGGCACGTATGGACATCAGTGGGTGTGTATGGGCATCAGTGGGCATGTATGCACATCAGTGGGTGTGTATGGGCATCAGTGGGTGTGTATGGACATCAGTGGGCATGTATGGACATCAGTGGGTGTGTATGGGCATCAGTGGGCATGTATGGACATCAGTTGTTGTGTATGGACATCAGTGGGCATGTATGGACAATGATGAATCTCCCCAGTGTAGGAACAAAATGTACAATCACAATAGATTGGCCAGAGAAGTGACCAGATGCTATTTGGACCTTTAAACTGGACCAAATGAGCCACTGCCGTGAAGTAAGTTGACACAAATTGACTTGTCACTTGAGACACGCCATGTCACATGGCAACATCTGGTTGAGTCAACAAAGAGTATAATTGAGACAGTGTGACAAAAAAGCTCTTGACATGCCAGCAGCCATTACTTGATAAACTAACATGACCAGTCACACTGTGTCTTCATTGGTCACTGGATGTTATCCAGTGACCTTATTACTCTGAATGTCACACTGCTAGATATTTCAGCTAGGATGCATAATATCTTGGTTCTTTCCATGAAATGTCAGCGGACTCTTATATAATGATCCACTAGATCATTCAGTGCTGGCATTAACCTCCTCACTGAATGATCCACTAGATCATTCAGTGCTGGCATTAATCTCCTCACTGAATGTAAACAAAATTAGCAATCACAATTTATTTAATAATTTGCCAATCTTGTTTTGCGACAATTAACACTTCGTAAAATGGATGCTGCATGGATAAAATACAAAATGAGAGCATTCCTAAAAGACAAGCCACATTCTGCATGGTTTGAAAGCCTTAACACTCTTTTGTTGGTGCCACTGGCAGTTACTTAATGATAATAGTTTTAGTTTTACTATGCTTTGCAGCCATAAAAGCTGAATAGTGCATGTGCAGGTGTACATGCTAATTATATACATTAAAAGGGATAAAAACTAAAAGGCAATGAATTAACAGAGCATTAAATTGCATATGAATAAATATAGCATAAATCGGTATTAAATTATGAACATTAAATTTCATGTAAATAAATATAATATCAACTTGTATTAAATTAAGAGCATTAAATTGCATATAAATAAGTGAAAAATAGAGTATTAAATAAATTGCAGGCACATAAGTAACTAAAATTTAAATTACGTTTTGTATTAATTACAAGTAAAAAGTCGATTATAAAATAAAATAAAGTCGTGATTAGGTCTACTGCCAGTAGTAAAGTCCACATGGTATAAAAGAGTTCTTAAATCTATCAGTTCCGCATCAAGGCACATTGTACTTGCTGTTGTTGATGGTTAACAGTAGGATATCTGGTGGTGTTCTCTAGAAACAAATGCGTAGCTCCTTTGTCTTGTTGTAATTGAATGCTATTTTGTCTTGTTGTAATTGTTGTAATTGAATGCTATTTTGTCTTGTTGTAACTGAATGCTATTTTGTCTTGTTGTAATTGAATGCTATTTTGTTGGTCGCCGTCCACTGCATGACTTCGGTTGCTACTGTTTGTAGTGAGCCATTGAGGTGAACATGTTTCCCATATGGTGTAGTCATCGGCATATTTCACATGTCGGCAGGATGTTTGTAAGTCATTTATGATATGACTGAATACTGTTCCTTGTGGAACACCTGCATTGATAAAAGTGAAATCTGATTTCTTTACTTGCTGTTTGCATTGGCACAGGAAAGATGTTAGCCATTTGATGATGAAATTCGAGAGTCCAATTAATGTGCATTTTGTAAGTAGAGTATGGAAGTTAACTCTATCAAAGACTGCTGAAATCAACGAGAAGGATACAGATCATGGTTCCAGGGGCATCGAGCACAGATTTCCACTCGTGCACCAGTTCGACCAATGTGTGCACAGTGGATGTTCCCTTTATTGACCCATATTGTTTAGGGTTGACCTGGTCGCTTGCGATGTCCGTTAATTAATCGCAAATAAATTTCTCCATGCACTTTGATAAGACGAGCGTGAGAGAAATTGGGCGTGGATGAGTGCAGGCGGTCTTACTTTGAGCATTGGTCTTACTAGAGCGTAGGTGGTCTTTCTTTGGGTATAGGTCGGTTACCTAAAAAAATATTGTCATTGAAAAAATATTCACTTGCCCTTATTTAAGTTTATATAGTAAATGCCAGTAAAATTGGACTGGACTGTAATAGGAGAATAGGGCATATGCTAATGGTACTAAATGTGTCATAATACTAAAGTGCCTATGACACGGTTGCTGCAAGTTCTAATTTGTTTCGAAAAAGCAACTTTTAGCCAAATAAAATACCTTCACGGAAGAATTCCACATGTCACACACACAGCCATTATATTTGCCCGTAAATGTGATAATTGGCAGTGATCTCGCAGCTGTTCTTCTAATGTGATTGCGTCATTTTGTGACATCTCCAAGGAGGCACAGTTTTAGGAAGCAATCATACTGTACAAAGGAATTTATGCCGATGTTTTACAAAGATAATGTAACTTGGAACAATTGCAGGAAACACGCATAATGTTGTGAATGCCTGTACGTAACAAAGTACTGACCCCCGCTCAAGTCATAACATTGTGAACGACTGTACGTAACTAAGTACTGACCCCCGCTGAAGTCATAACATTGTGAACGACTGTACGTAACTAAGTACTGACCCCCGCTGAAGTCATAACATTGTGAACGACTGTACGTAACTAAGTACTGACCCCCGCTGAAGTCATAACATTGTGAACGACTGTACGTAACTAAGTACTGACCCCCGCTGAAGTCATAACATTGTGAACGACTGTACGTAACTAAGTACTGACCCCCGCTGAAGTCATAACATTGTGAACGACTGTACGTAACTAAGTACTGACCCCCGCTCAAGTCATAACGTTGTGAACGACTGTACGTAACTAAGTAGTGACCCCCGCTCAAGTCATAACATTGTGAACGACTGTACGTAACTAAGTACTGACCCCCGCTCAAGTCATAACGTTGTGAATCACTGTACGTAACTAAGTACTGACCCCCGCTCAAGTCATTTACGCCTTCTCTCACTCAAAAGAACAATCTTGTTTCCTGGCGGTAATTACAAACTTTTCTAAAATATAACTATTTACATATGTAAATCACCAAAAATTAGCACATGAATCAGATTTACATATTTTTATTTGGAATAAGAACAAAAGTAGCATAAACCATTTCATAAGCACTTTAATGCTGGACACGAGAGATGCTAGGGAGAGCTCACCTCAGCCTGGGAGGAAGCTGAGAGGAGGGAAGTGACATGTTGTAGGGAGACAGGACGTAAGGAGACGGGAAGGAAGCTGAGAGGAGGGAAGTGACAGGTCATAAGGAGACGGGAAGGAAAGGAACGGGAGGGAAGACAACCGGAGTGAAGGAGAGGGGAGTGGGGGAGACAAGAGCGAAGGAGATAGGAGGGAAGGGGTCAGGACAGAATGTGATGGAAGGGATCGAACGGAAGAGCTATTCTGCAGTAGTGATAGAGGGGGTGAGGAAGAGAACGAGGGTGTTTGTGGGGGATTCGATAGTTAGGAAGACCGACAGAGTCTTAAACAAGGGAGATGATGTGGTTATCTGCTTGCCTGGAGCCAAAATAAAGGCGATAACTGAGAAGGTAGAAAACATCGTAGGTTCGGGTAAGGGTGGATCAGTTTTAGTACACGTAGGGACAAATAACGTAGAGAGGGAGTGTACAACTGCCATAGTTAGGAAATATAGGCAGTTGGTCAGAACACTAAAACAGACGTGGGTTGAGCAGGTAATACTGTCAGGGATTTTACCAGTAATGGGCAGGAGGGGTCACAAATATTGAAATTGTCGGGGGGATAGCAATTAACATGTTAGTCCAGAAGCTATGTAGGGAAGAGGAAGTTGGATTTGTGGATTTATGGGGATGTTTTGTTAGGAGGGCTGATATGTACATGAAGGATGGGCTTCATCTAAGTGGAAGGGGGCAGCAGTATTCACGGACGAACTTTCAGCAGCAGTAGATAGTGGCATGGGTACAATGACAAATATTTTTGGTAGTAAACATTGTTTAAACTAGAAGTGCAGTGGGGTCTCAAGCAGAACAAGAGGCAACTAGTACAGACAAACCAATATAAAATCGTCCGAAAAACATCTCTGAAACAGGTTATAAATGCGTGTGTTTAAATGCAAGGAGCATAGTAAATAAGAAAAACGAATTAAACATTATGGTAGAAGATACTGACCCTCACATAATTGGTATAACTGAATCATGGGCCAACATAGAAATAAGAGATGCTGAATTAGGACTGACAGGATACGTAATGTTTATGAAAGATCGAATAGGAAGAAGGGGAGGGGGAGTTATTTTATATGTTAAAGAATCTATTCAGGCTTATGAAATAAAACTAGAAAGGGAAGCAGATTGCGATGAAGCTGTTTGGTGCAAAATTGTTTCAGGGAATTCAAAATTAACTATTGGATTAGTTTACCGAAGTCCAAACATAAACAAAGAGGACAACACAAAAATAAAAAACGCTATAAAGGAAGTTAGTAAAGGAGAATGTATCATAATGGGAGATTTTAACCATGGACACATACAATGGAATTCTCTAGAGAGTGCAGGGAGTGAGGACCAACAATTTCTATTTTTAATTCAGGATAGCTTTCTTACTCAGCACGTGCTAGAACCGACCAGGGGAGAAAATGTATTAGATATAGTTTTGTCATCACAAAAAGAATTAGTGGACAATGTAAAAATACTTGAACCATTGGGTAACAGTGACCATAATCAAATACATTTTGACATCAATGTAAAATCAGAAAGTAAAAATAAGAAAACGTACAAGAGAAACTTCCACAAAGGTAACTACAAAGATATGAGAAAATACTCAGCAAAGCTAGATTGGAATAACATGCTGATGAATAAGACCACAATAGAATGTTGGAATATTCTAAAATATGAAATTGAGAGTATCATTGATACATTTGTTCCCTTGTTCCCTTTGGAAGAAATCACTAATTGGATAGATGTGGGATCACCAGTAGATATTATCTACTTATGTTTTCAGAAAGCTTTTGACAAAGTGCCACATCAAAGATTGCTACTTAAATTAAAAGCCCATGGTATCGGGGATAGCATAATTGACTGGATAGAACAATGGCTGACTGACAGAAGACAACGAGTTGTAGTAGATGGAGAAGTTTCAAATTGGAAATCGGTTTTGAGTGGGGTACCTCAAGGATCAGTATTAGGACCTATATTATTCTTAATATATATCAATGACTTGGACGACAGTATAACAAGTAACGTACTGAAATTTGCGGATGACACAAAACTGTTTAGAAAGGTGAATACTGATGGTGATAAACAACATTTACAAAACGATCTAGACAGATTAGTGAAATGGTTTGAGAAATGGCAGATGTTGTTCAATTTTGGGAAATGTAAATGCCTACATACAGGACATGGGAACTTGAGTGTAAACTATAAAATGGGAGATACTGTTCTGGGTACTACTGTAAAAGAAAAGAATTTAGGAGTTACAATAAGCGCTGATATGAAAGTTTCAGAGCAGTGTGGTATTGCAGCTTCAAAGGGTAATAAAATTCTTGGATTGATTAGAAGAAACATAACATACAATGGAAAAAAGTTAATTATACCTCTTTATAAAGCAATAGTTAGACCTCATTTAGAATACTGTATACAAGCATGGAGACCATATCATAACAAGGATATAGATACACTTGAACGCATACAAAGGGGAGCAACTAAAATGATTCCAGAACTGAGAGACCTTAGTTATGAAGAACGCCTCAAAATGTGGTTTAACAACTCTAGAGACAAGGAGGTTAAGAGGACATCAGATTGAAGCTTTTTAAGATGTTGAATGGCTATGGAAATATTGATAGAAATATGTTTTTCTCACTCAAGAAGAATAGCAGAACTAGAGGACATGAGGTAAAATTAGTAAAGGATCAATGTAGATTGGACATCAGGAAGTACTCGTTCTCACAGAGGACAATAAATGAATGGAACAAATTGTCTACAGATTGTGTAACTGCTAGCAGCGTGAATATGTTTAAAAACAAGGTTGAAACATATCTTAGGAGGGCGGGTTATAAGTAGATGAACATTGTTGGACTCTCGATAAGCCAGTGGCTTCCTTGTCCACTTGCCATCTGGGCCTTTGGCTTGGATGGCAAATCTTGTTAAATCTTGTTAAACGTCTGAACCTGCAGTTCTAGCAGCAAAACAGATGATCAGCCTCATGGTGCATCTGTGCATACAACAGATGATCAGCCTCATGGTGCATCTGTGTATACAACAGATGATCAGCCTCATGGTGCATCTGTGTATACAACAGATGGTCAGCCTCATGATGCATCTGTGTATACAACAGATGATCAGCCTCATGGTGCATCTGTGTATACAACAGATGATCAGCCTCATGGTGCATTTGTGTATACAACAGATGATCAGCCTCATGATGCATCTGTGTATACAACAGATGATCAGCCTCATGGTGCATCTGTGTAAGCCTCAATGCACAGCAGAGCCCAGGGAATGAGAACTGCACAAACTGTGGATAAAAAACTGAAAAGACCCATTAGTTGGCATTCATTGTCTGTACAGACATGATGAGAACATGATTAATGTATGCCCACATGGATGCCCGCATGCACGCTCACATTCACACGTATGTAGGATGGGATCATTCTAATGCGCACATGTCCCACATGATAAGGTCTGAATGTTTTTACTGTAAAGTCATGTTATGTAGTATAAACAATATAAATTCCTTTTTATTATTTTACCATTATTATGATGTCCATACACTCCCATTATTATGATGTCCATACATGCTCATTATTACGATGTCCGTACACTCCCACTATTACGATGTCCGTACACTCCCACTATTTTGATGTCCGTACACTCCCACTATTATGATGTCCATACACTCCCACTATTACGATGTCCATACACTCCCACTATTACGGTGTCCATACACTCCCATTATTACGATGTCCGTACACTCCGACTATTACGACGTCTGTACATTCCCACTATTACGATGTCCATACACTCCAACTATTACGATGTCCATACACTCCCATTATTACGATGTCCATACACTCCCACTATTACGATGTCTGTACATTCCCACTATTATGATGTCCATACACTCCCATTATTACGATGTCCATACACTCCCACTATTATGATGTCTGTACACTCTCACTATCATGATGCCCGTACACTCCCACTATTACGATATCCATACACTCCCACTATTACGATGTCCGTACACTCCAATTATGTACAATGTCCATACATTCCCATTACTATGATGTCCGTACACTCCCACTATTACAATGTTCATACACTCCCATTATTACAATGTCCGTACACTCCCATTACTATGATGTATGTACACTCCCATTGTTATTATTATTACCGCATTTAATTTTAATGTTTTGACTTGAACATCAAGTTTACATTGCTGGCTGAATGGCAGTGTCAATGTCGATAGTCATAAACAGATAATGGTCAAATTATATATATATATTTTACTGTGGATTATTCACATTTGGGTGGTCAAAATGTGAGAATATAGTTTATAACTTTATAATATATAACATGATTTCATGCCTATTTGTGCCTATAATAAAGCCAACATTGTGTCTATTTACACATGGAATTCCTCACTTAATTAAAACTGCTTATTCAACTGATTTAGCCTATTGCAAATCCAATTCGTTGATGTCCAAATATGTAGTATGTGAATAGTTTATGTAACATCCACAGTCGATTTAATAATAAATTGCCTATTTTTTTCAAATCATTGAAAGAATTGACTTTAGTCATTAGATCTGGTAAGGACCAAAACAGTGGATATCCAAAATGGTAAACACTGTGTGGGTCAATGCTGATCATGGGCGTGACCTCCATCCTCTCGCCAATCACTTACAAAATTTCACCAAGGAAGAAAATCGTGATTTTTCAGCATTTCGATTTTCACTTCAGTTAATGTTTGAATAAGCACTAACTAACTTAATAATTTGTCTGATAATGAGACGAGTCACCCAAGGCAGCTGTGTCAACTGGCGGACTGGATCAGATGTTTAATGAGTACCATTGATTGTACTAAGCAGAGTAGCAAGGAAGCTGAGACATCAGGAAGCCTCATTAATGCACCTCCTGTGTCCCACAAACAACTGCATGAGCACTTGCAGATGTAAATGCACTCTCACTGGTCGGATCACTGTCACTGCTCAGAAACACGATTAAGTTCAATTACAAGTTACTAACTCTCCAATTACAAGTTACTAACTCTCAGGCACAGTTGCACATCACCACATGAAATATTGATTTGCAATTACCCTATCCAAATAAATATGATTTTTATTACGGTTGCACAAATTCAATTACTATTTTATAAATGATTACACAATGTGGACTCCGCTTAACTGAATCGCACATAACAGTATTAGTTGTTTTGTAGAATCAAAATGATTGGGACAGAATCATTCCTTATCCTGGCTGCATCACAATGGTTGAGAAAGAATCATTCCTTATTCTGGTTGCATCAGAATGGTTGGGACATAATCATTCCTTATTCTGGCTGCGTCAGAATGGTTGGGAAAGAATCATTCCTTATTCTGGCTGCATCAGAATGGTTGGGACAGAATCATTCCATATTCTGGCTGCATCAGAATGGTTGAGAAAGAATCATTCCTTATTCTGGTTGCATCAGAATGGATGGGACAGAATCATTCCTTATTCTGGTTGCATCAGAATGGATGGGACAGAATCATTCCTTATTCTGGCTGCATCAGAATGGATGGGGCAGAATCATTCCTTATTCTGGCTATGTCAGAATGGTTGGGAAAGAATCATTCCTTATTCTGGCTGCATCAGAATGGTTGGGAAAGAACCATTCCTTATTCTGGTTGCATCAGAATGGTTGGGACAGAATCATTCCTTATTCTGGCTGCATCAGAATGGTTGGGAAAGAATCATTCCTTATTCTGGTTGCATCAGAATGGATGGGACAGAATCATTCCTTATTCTGGCTGCATCAGAATGGTTGGGAAAAAATCATTCCTTATTCTGGCTGCATCAGAATGGTTGGGAAAGAATCATTTCTATTCTGGCTGCATCAGAATGGTTGGGAAAGAATAATTCCTTATTCTGGTGGCTACATCAGAATGGTTGGGAAAGAATCATTCCTTATTCTGGCTGCATCAGAATGGTTGGGAAAGAGTCATTCCTCATTCTGGCTGCATCAGAATGGTTGGGAAAGAATCATTCCTTATTCTGGCTGCATCAGAATGGTTGGGAAAGAACCATTCCTTATTCTGGTTGCATCAGAATGGTTGGGAAAGAATCATTCCTTATTCCAGAAAACTGCAAAATAGCTGGTTCCTGGAAATAGCAATCAGTAGGTTGTCCAGACATTACACACCGGATTAGAAACCTGTGACAACAGATAAATAATGTGGCATATATGACACTGTACACTTGTGATAGTACACCTGAGAGTCATTTCCTTATTCTGGCTGCATCAGAATGGTTGGGAAAGAATCATTCCTTATTCTGGCTGCATCAGAATGGTTGGGGAAAAGAATCATTCCTTATTCTGGCTGCATCAGAATGGTTGGGAAAAAAATCATTCCTTATTCTGGCTGCATCAGAATGGTTGGGACAGAATCATTCCTTATTCTGGCTGCATCAGAATAGTTGGGAAGATTCATTTCAAAGATTCATTCAACTTGTGAATTATTTAATTATCTGTAATTATGTACATTTATACAGAGGACATGGAGTTAAGGAGGTGGCTTCAGCCATCAACGTATATTCCACACTGTCCACACTGTGCAAACAACCCAGTTCGATGACAAATACTGTTTCATAGAATTCCCACGTGTGTGGCTGCAAAATAGAACTGAGCTGCTGCCACTGCCACACCCAGAGGTTGGATTCCAACTGACCACTAATTACTCTGACCTTTGGTTGTTCGTTTGATAAAAACACTAACAGCGTTCATTAGTGGCCAGACATAACACAACGTGGTTGATCACATGAATTTTTAAAGATGATAAAAACAGCGGACACTCACTCCGAGTGAAGTGTATGCCACAGGTGCCAAGTCTTGTGGTTTACCCGTAAGCCTTACAAATCTTCTAAAATATGATGTCATTACAGGTGAAGAAAACATTCCTTAGGCTTTGTGTTTTTTAATCAAGGCTTTGTTGTGCTACAGGCTACAACAGGTGTTTGTCAAATGGTGCATGAATAACAGATCATCAGTTCAAAACACGGCCAAATAGTGACTTTCACAAATGATGCATGAATATCAGATATTCAGTTCAAAACACGATCAAATAATGACTTTCACAAATGGTGCATGAATAACAGATCATCAGTTCAAAACACGGCCAAATAGTGACTTTCACAAATGATGCATGAATATCAGATATTCAGTTCAAAACACGATCAAATAATGACTTTCACAAATGGTGCATGAATAACAGATCATCAGTTTAAAACACGGCCAAATAGTGACTTTCACAAATGTTTCAGCTGTGTCGTCAGCTGCACAGAAGTCCTGCAACATCCAATCAATATATCCCAATTTGCAAGGTGAGCTCCTTTTGAACAAACCAGCGGACATAAATAATCTTATAGGTTCATTTGCAGGTCTTATGGATTTCTGTTAGCAGTCTTACAGGTGTGTAACACTACGGGATTGATACATGGAGGCCGGCCCAGAACACACTAACAGAAAGTCTGAAACTTCATATTAATCTTGTTTAGCTACACATCATATAAATTTTCTAAAATGTATAGGCCTAAATTTGTGACACATTGTGATCCATTTTGATTATTATGAAACATATATTAGAGAGACATAAAATGTTGGATTTGTTAACAAATGAAGCATTTCAGGACAAAACGAGACAACTCCGTTTTTTTTTACTTTATCTGATAATCTTTAGATTGTAAATGGAAAACTTGCACATGATACAGGAATATTTTAAGAAGCCAACATCAAAGTGAACGCTAACAAGGACTGAAATTTATATTGCAGATTTCAATTCTGAATATTCACTTGATTTGTTTATGGCGTTTTGCCCCAAAACTCTTCATATATGGTTTCTTTAGAAATGCCTTTCTTTAAATTCTTTAGAATTCAACAAATGTTACATGGCAAGTTAATAATGCTTAATTATCATGTCTGACTGATTTCTCATGTGAAAATGGCAAATTTTGGGCAAATTCCAAGTTTGCACTAAAATGTATCCATGACACATTTCTAATTTTTGTGTTTTACTAGTTTTTCTTTCATCTGTTTCATGCCCAGGACCGATTCAACGCATCAATGATATAATCTATCTTCCAGACATAACTGCTTATAGGATAACTGAAAATAGCAGACATAACTGCTTATAGGATAACTGAAAATAGCATCTAAATTAGCAAGATTAACAAGATAAATTCAAGAAATGCCTACTAGTACACATCAAACCATAATTGGCAGTAACACTGATACATTGTGATGCACTTAGGCCATTTAAGCAACTAATTCTAGAAACAGTTTATTAATTCAGTAATGCATTCTGATTGTTTCTGTACAGCTGACTTTGAGTCTTAGATAAAGGTTATGATGAAATCAATTCACCTGCATATAATCATGTCACTGCTACTGCTGCTGACTGAGATTACTGGCTGTAAACGACAACTTGCCTGGCGTGTGATTGACTTCACTCCATGTAACGCACTTCTGCACCTCACTGTACACCAATGTACCCTGCTATGCACTGCAGTACACAGCTGTACACCACTGTACACTGCTTGGTTAGACTTCTGCGATCAAATGAGAACCACGGATCAGGACCACGGATTAGGTCCCATGCCCAGTATAACAATCCACTTGCTGTACTGCCGAGAGATCAACACCACGCCGCCGCCGCAGACTGCCAGTCATTGGCTGTTGGTCTTTGTGGCAACCGCGACCACTTACAGTATTGATCAACATTCAAACGAAGAGCTGGATTCACTTCAGCCCGGCGACATTCCCATTCCTGTACATGCCCACAAACCACTGCTGCATACACGTGTATAAGTTGGTGAATGATTTACTTCTCACAAACAGCTGAATCTTTAGATATTAACAAGAGTGTGCATTCTGTGACTTGACAGCAATGTGTGCTATTCTTATGACATATCCGAATATAACTACATGTCGGATGTAGTGCATAACATTGCAATTATGGACTGAGAAATTGATGCAGCATACAATTACTGTCACATCATGGTGTCCTAGGCAGTTATGTGACAGCGGTCTGGGCACTATCACTGTGCATGCAGTTGTGCGTGTAACATGCACAGCACATGCATACAATTACTGTCACATCAGGGTGTCCTAGGCAGTTATGTGGCATCGGTCTGGGCACCATCACTGTGCATGCAGTTGTGCGTGTAACATGCACAGCACATGCATACAATTACTGTCACATCAGGGTGTCCTAGGCAGTTATGTGGCGGCGGTCTGGGCACCATCACTGTGCATGCAGTTGTGCGTGTAACATGCACAGCACATGCACACTGCACTTGCATGCAATGTTTGCACATTATGCTTGAAGTGAGACTTTGACAGAGATAAATGGGACAGCCACATCACTAAGCACAAGATGCAGGAGAGATAAGGTGCCATTCTGCAGCCACTGTTTGTATATCTACAAACTGCTCTAATCGAATCACGAGTGGTTTTACATTTGCATTAACAAATCTCAATTTAAACATACAATGTTGATGATTTCTACCCCTGGTCATTATTGATTCCTTGGTTAACCAAACAAACACACAAACAAGTCCTGTTTTTCGGCCATACACCCAACCAACTTCCTTCCTCCTCTCTTCAACCAACCAACCAACCAACCAACCAACCAACCAACCATCCATCCATCCATCCATCCAACCAACCAACCAACCAACCAAACCATCCAACCAACCAACCAACCAACCAACCAAACAACCAACCAACATCCTTCCTTCTCCCTCTATATAGCCAACTAAACTCCTTTCTCATTCCTTCCTTCCCAACTCCCTTCTTCCTGCAAAATAAACAGAAACTGAGAGTTGTAACTGGGAGTGTAACTGAAAAGACATGATTTTTACAGTTGGGACCTGGCCACAATTACTTCCATTTCACAAATGACAAGTCACAAGACAAGTATCAAGTGTGAAGGACATCTGAAGCAGGTAGTCAAAGGAAGACTACAAGGAAGAGAAAGGGGAATGAGAAGAAATGGGAAGGAGAAGAAAGACGGAGGAAAAGAAAGTGGAATGAGAAAAAGGAAGGAAACGAAATGGGAATGAAAAGAAAGGGGATGAGAAAATGGGAACGGGGGGGAGGAGAAGAAAGGGAAAGAGAAGGGAAAGGAAAAGAAAACGGATGAAGAATGGGGAAGGAGAAGAAAGGGGGAGGGAAAGAAAGTGGAAGGAGAGGGGAAATGAAAAGAAAGGGGAAGCAGAATAATGAGGAAAGAAAAGAAAGTAGAGGAATAAAGGGGAAGGAGAAGGAGAAGGGGCAGAAAGGAGAAGGAGAAGGGAAAATAAAAGAAAGCTGGAAGGAGAATAATGGGGAAGGAGAAGAAAAAGGGAGGAAAAGAAAGTGGAATGATGAGAAAGAGGAAGGAAAAGCAAGGGGAATGAGAAGGGGAGAAGAAAAAAATGGGATGGGGCAGGTAGGAGAAGGGAAAGAGTAGAAAGGGAAAGGAAAAGAAAGGGGAAGAAGAAGGGGGCAGAAAGTGGAAGAAGAAAGGGAGGAAAATAATAGAGAAGGAGAAGGAAAATTAAAAGAAAGGGAAAGCAGAAGTATGAAGGAAAAAAAGGGGAGAGGAAGATGAAAGATGAAAGAGAAGAAAGGGGAAGGAGCATAAAGGGTAAGGAAAAAAAAAGAATGGGAAGGAGAAGAATGAAGGAGAAGGGGGAGGGGAAGAAAGGGGATGGAGATTGAGAAGAAAGGGGAAGGAGAAGAAAGGAGAGGGGGAAAAAGGAGAAGAAAGAAGGAGAAGGGGAGGAAGCGAGTGGGAATGGAGAAGGGGAAGAATGAAAATGAAAACGGGAAGGAGAAGGGGGAGGGAAGAAAGTGGAAGGAAAAGAAAATAAAGGGGAAGAAAGCAAAGGGGACAAAGGGAAAGAGAAGAAAGGGCAGGAGAAGAAAGGGGGAAAGAATGGGGAAGGAGAAGGGAAGTAAAAAGAAAGGGGAAGGGTAATAATGATGAAGGAGATGAAAGGGAGAGGGGAAGAAAAGGGAAAGAGAAGAAAGGGTGAGGAAATGAATAGGGAAGAAGGGGAGGAAAACAATGGGGAAGGACAATGGAAAAGAAAAGAAAAGGGAAGGAGAAGAATGATAAAAGAGAAGGGGAGAGGAATAATGGGGAAGGTAAATGAAAAGAAAGGGGATGAAAAAGAATGGGAACTGAGAAGGGGAAGGAAAAGAAAGGGGAAGGAAAAGAATGGGGAAGTAGAAGGGACGTGAAGAGTAAGGGGAATGAGAAGAATGGGTAAGGAGAAGAAAAGGGAAGGAAAAGAATGGGGAAGTAGAAGGGAAATGAAAAGTGAGGGGAATGAGAAGAATGGGGAAGGAGAAGAAATGGGAAGGAAAAGATATGGTAAGGAAAAAATGGGGAATTAAAAGAAAGGAGAAGAATGGGTTGACTGAACAGAAGATGGAAGGATTATGAAGCATGAATGCCACATGAGCTCAGGACCTGCACATGACTGAGAACTAACAGTGGGCGTTAGACAAACAGACAGAATGGTTATCATGTCCCCCACCACAGCGATCCAGACTGACTTATGTTGCTTGGCCAATCAATATGTCACATTTGGCCATGTTTTAGAGCTGTGTGTATCAATGATGGCATCTACTGAACAGGGAAAACACTGAATAACTTCTAATTTATATAATATTAACATTATTGCCCCTTGAAGTGACTATCTGGAGTAAACATAGATAAAATATATATTTTATCAATCTGGGGTACTGTGTACAAATCACACATATCAGTGTAATACGAGCAGGTTTATATGTGTATTCCATAAGGGATTTGTGTAAACTGTCAATAGTAAAATTTATGCCACATTTTGCCTAAATTTGAATTAGAATAAAGTACCACATGAACACTCGTGACTTTCTGGGTTCCTTGTCTAACTGTCATGAACACTCGTGACCTTCTGGGTTCCTTGTCTAACTGTCATGAACACTCGTGACCTTCTGGGTTCCTTGTCTAACTGTCATGAACACTCGTGACCTTCTGGGTTCCTTGTCTAACTGGCGAGACATGGTCATAATTTTACTAATTCAGGTTTAAATAAAATAAGGGTAAATGCAAATATGTCTTCTGTGACACACAATACATACTGCAGCAAGGACACAATACACAATGCAGCAAGGACACAACACACACTTAAGCAAGGACACAACACACACTGCAGCAAGGACACAACACACACTGCAGCACGGACACAACACACTGCAGCAAGGACACAACACAGACTGCAGCAAGGACACAACACACACTGCAGCAAGGACACAATACACACTGCAGAAAGGACACAATACACACTGCAGCAAGGACACAACACACACTGCAGCAAGGACACAACACACACTGCAGCAAGGACACAACACACACTGCAACAAGGACACAACACACACTGCAGCAAGGACACAACACACACTGCAGCAAGGACACAACACACACTGCAGCAAGGACACAACACACATTGCAGCAAGGACACAACACACATCGCAGCAAGGACACAATACACAATGCAGCAAGGACACAACACACAATGCAGCAAGGACACAACACACACTGCAGCAAGGACACAATACACAATGCAGCAAGGACACAACACACAATGCAGCAAGGACACAATACACACTGCAGCAAGGACACAATACACACTGCAGCAAGGACACAATACTCAATACAGCAAGGACACAACACACACTGCAGCAAGGACACAATACACACTGCAACAAGGACACAACACACACTGCAGAAAGGACACAATACACAATTCAGCAAGGACACAACACACAATGCAGCAAGGACACAACACACACTGCAGAAAGGACACAATACACAATTCAGCAAGGACACAACACACAATGCAGCAAGGACACAACACACACTGCAGCAAGGAAACAATACACAATGCAGCAAGGACACAACACACACTGCAGCAAGGACACAACACACACTGCAACAAGGACACAATACACACTGCAACAAGGACACAACACACACTGCAGCAAGGACACAATACACAATGATGCAAGGACACAACACACAGTGCAGCAAGGACACAACACACAATGCAGCAAGGATACAATACACACTGCAGCAAGGACACAACACACACTGCAGCAAGGACACAATACACACACTGCAGCAAGGACATAATACACACACTGCAGCAAGGACACAACACACACTGCAGCAAGGACACAATACACAATGCAGCAAGGACACAATACACAATGCAGCAAGGACACAACACACACTGCAGCAAGGAAACAATACACAATGCAGCAAGGACACAACACACACTGCAGCAAGGACACAACACACACTGCAGCAAGGACACAACACACACTGCAGCAAGGACACAATACTCAATGCAGCAAGGACACAACACACACTGCAGCAAGGACACAATACACACTGCAGCAAGGACACAACACACACTGCAGCAAGGACACAATACACAATGCAGCAAGGACACAACACACACTGCATCAAGGACACAACACACACTGCAGCAAGGACACAATACACACACTGCAGCAAGGACACAATACACACACTGCAGCAAGGACACAATACACACACTGCAGCAAGGACACAATACACACTGCAACAAGGACACAACACACACTGCAGCAAGGACACAATACACACTGCAACAAGGACACAACACACACTGCAGCAAGGACACAATACACACTGCAGCAAGGACACAATACACACTGCAGCAAGGACACAACACACTGCAGCAAGGACACAAGACACACTGCAGCAAGGACACAACACACACTGCAGCAAGGACACAACACACTGCAGCAAGGACACCATACTCAATGCAGCAAGGACACAACACACACTGTAGCAAGGACACAATACACACTGCAGCAATGACACAATACACACTGCAACAAGGACACAACACACTGCAGCAAGGACACAATACACAATATAGCAAGGACACAACACACACTGCAGCAAGGACACAATACACAATGCAGCAAGGATACAATACACACTGCAGCAAGGACACAATACACACTGCAGCAAGGACACAACACACACTGCAGCAAGGACACAATACACACTGCAACAAGGACACAACACACAGTGCAGCAAGGACACAATACACACTGCAACAAGGACACAACACACACTGCAGCAAGGACACAATACACACTGCAACAAGGACACAACATACACTGCAGCAAGGACAGACGACACTCATGGATGCCTTTTTGGTGAATTGACTTACATTTTGTGTACATTTATTGAGACACATATCCAATGTGATAAAATACGTTCGTGGGAACACTTCACAAAAGTCACATTTCTTCAAATGTATCAGTTTTAAAATGGTAATGTTATGTAAAAACAGCACTGCATGCTCTTTCACTGATGCATTCCTTCGAAAAACTGGGCGATTCTACAGGCACCATTCTTGACGTTTGCTCACAAATACAAGTATTGCGCAAATTTACAAGTGCACGCACACATGCAGTGTATGCATGCATGGAATCACCACAAACATGCTCTCACACACACCCGCACACAGGGTGGGATTTCTTCTTTAGTGAGTTTGCCGTCCTGTCTGACATAGACCCATAGTGACAATAAATGGAGCCATGCATACATCATCAGTGATGCAAAAATGACGGGTGCTACTTGCAAAAAAAAGATAAAAACTGCTATAACATCGTGCATCAATGCTAAGAGTGAGCGATGGCTGATAGGCTGGAACGAGCAGGCAACCAACCAGCCTGGCCACAAATCTATAAATCTCCATTTGAACACATCCCAGTTGTATCTCCTGCAGTCTACTAGCCATGTCCCAGGGACTGCTCACTAGCCATGTCCCAGGGACTGCTCACTAGCCATGTCCCAGGGACTGCTCACTCAGGCTGTTTCTATGTTATATTCATTGCATGAGGGGTCGGCAACCTTTTTGAATGGAATGTCACATTACTGACTTCGAATAAGCTTTATGTATATTTTTAGGTGATCGTTAGACTATGTGAAGTTTAAAGGTTACATCATTGTTATATATTCATATTTAGGCAAATGCCCTGTTAATAAAACACACCTATTAATAACGATATGTTTGATCAAATGTAACTATGTTTAAAAACTACCATGCAATGTGTAGCAGCTGCAGCATCTACTGTAGCTGATACAATGCATCAATTATTATATCTAGTGCTCCACATGTGAACACAGATTTGTTCTGCTAGCCTAGGTGCACCATCAGTTTCCATCTGTTTGCTGCACCCTTGTCTTGTATTTCATGAAGTTCAACATCGTGAATGGCTTCTCCTGCTCTCCTCCCAGGAGTTGCATGTTCAGCAAATAGTCATTACCCTGAATGTCATGTTTTTGATTGCTATATTGCGGGATTGATTGTCGACAGAACTATAGCTTGTGCTTCAAATGAGAGAGTCAAAAAGAATTAGCTTCAACAAAGACTACATCATACCAACAATAGCGTTTACTGATATTAAATAGAAATCATAACGCTAGCATCAGAATGCAAAAATAATTTTAATAAGCACTGGCATAGATTGTTTCATTGTATGCGAAATGAATCGTGCGAATTACACAACTTGTACTTCCATAGAAATATCACCTTTAAATATGTTAGTGTCATACTGCACACCAGAGGCACCACGGATTATTCCAGCTTGCCTCTACTGAGATATCCCATGATGACTATTTGGCAATTACACATCCTTATGCAGTGAATTCAGGTACTTCTGCACCTTTCAGGTCATCTAATCGCATGTCTCCTTTGTGAATGACACCTCAGCCAGCACACTTCACTGCAGTATAGGACATATCGCTATTGTGCATTCATCTTGGCCAGAAGGTGGTGGAACTGCCAGTGGTTTACACAGCAAGCATGAATGTATAGTTCACTGTCTTCACAACAACTTCATGAATACCATGATTTTATGTTTGTAACTAAAACGGTGAACAAGATAAACAGTTGTAATAATGTTACACTAAAACAGAACAGTTACAAAGAAGCCCCAATTAGATGTTTAAGTTTAGAAGTGTTTATGCTATACTACATTTATGCTTGCTCTATATTTGAACTGCATTTTACACTCTTTACATTATATTTGAACTACATTTGCATTATGCTTTTGCTATTTTACACTGTATTTAAACTATGTTTACATTTTGTCTAGTGTTTGTGCTGTCTGAAAAAAATCATGTACTTGGACCCCATGTGGTCCAAGGATGTTAATGTTTATTAATTTACATAGCACCAAATCTATACAATGCTATTCTTTGGTGCTCTATATGTTAATAAAATAAAATAATAATAAAATAATATTACATAAAACAATTATGACTATATTATGGCATTTTTAGATACCTAAAAATGTGGTGTTCTATTACATAAAAGCAGAGTTTTGGGACATTTCAATAAAGTTAATTAATAATACACATGCACATACTATAATGTGCAAAGTATGTATTTTTCAAAATATTTTCCAACAGTAGTACTGTTCTAATATAATATACTCAGATTGCATTAAACTATTTCACTGTTCATTCACTAAGATGTACCACAAAACTTTTCAGATGCATATTACAAAATTACTGATTATGAAATACACTTGGATTAGCTTAGTAAAAAATTTACTTTGGATAAATATGGAACAAACAACCCACCTAATTTGGGCCCAGAGTGAACTTCAAACTACCACTGAATCCAAGGGATGTGGAGAAACTTGAAAAAACTATGTCCCGGCTTGAAAAACTGCATACTATCACCCAAAAATAGTGTTGATGTCAACACTGGTGTCAACATTTTGTCAACACTATGTCTGCACCATGTAATCAGGATAATTTAAAGCTGATCTGCTGAAATAATTTGTCAAATCATCATAAATTTGACTAAGAATTTAGCCAAATGTAAATCATTTTTTTTAGTGTCTGCTAAATTGTTGGCCAATGAAACAAGAAAGAAGTGAATTGGAAGCAAGGAAGGTTCTGCAGTTAATGTCACTATCTGGAGTGATAAACTGGGATTATTGGTCTGTGAGTCTGAACTACTAACTGCCAACATGACAATAAGCCATCAAGCCCCTTGTACAGCATAGATGTGTATACATGGGCTCCCCAGTATGAAGCCCAAACACAGACCCCTGTGCACAGTTAGTAGCCATAAATTACACAAAAGCAAACCATTGTGATTGATCCTAATGTTGCCTAGGGCAAACGACCAACAGGTCTAATTATACCCAGTGGATAACATCATTCATTTGATTAACCACACACTAAAACTTACAATGCTGGTATGTTCAAAGAACAAGATATCATAACCTTGATTGTACCCCAGGATTAAAAATACAATTAAAGTTTTAAACAAATGAATGCCATAGAACATTATGTTGCACAGCATTGATCCAAGTGAAGTCATGTTGGCGTTGGAATGAACAGGTCTGCCAGTGGATGAAGTGTAAAGTAACAGGTCTGCCAGGGGATTTAGTGTAAAGTAACAGGTCTGACAGGGGATGAAGTGTAAAGTAACATGTCTGCCAGGGGATGAAGTGTAAAGTAACAGGTCTGCCAGGGGATGAAGTGTAAAGTAACATGTCTGCCAGGGGATGAAGTGTAAAGTAACAGGTCTGCCAGGGGATGAAGTGTAAAGCTTTTAGAGCAGTCCCAACGACTGGATACTGTGCTATATAAGAACTTACATTTACTCATTATGATACTCATCATAATACTCATTATAATACTCATTATAATACCATTGTTCAACAAACTTGTTTGCAGTCAGTTGTCTGCCAACTACAGTAGGCACTGTCTGTATGCAGCACAGTTGCATGTCAAAGCAACCAACTAATGATAATTTACTTCCTTTTAGCATATTATTGTTGGCAAACATACAGATTATTTAGGGATTATCTCAGAATCCCCCCCCCATGAAACTTTGAAATACACTGAATAGTTAGCAACTTGAGCAGCAACTTTGTATTCACCATGTCGCACTTCAAGCATCGTAATGAAAAACTACCTGCATGTGCTCAAAGATATCTTTTTGTAGAAATACATTGACATATGATGTTAAACAAAACAACTACTTACCCTCTCTGATGAAACCAACATTGTGTAGTGTTGTATGTGGATGTTTTGAAATCATCACTTATAGAGCAAACATGCTGAGATCAAATTACAACAAAAACACTTTTACATTGTGATTAAAAGTCACTTTAGTTGTAAAGTTGAAATAAATACATCTATAAAATATGTGCATGCAAATGCTTTCAGCAGGTAAACTTTATCTTAACAAAGCTGGTAAATGTTCTCACAAATAATTTGGAATACAAGTTTCTAAAATGACACAGTCTGTAAACAGAGGAACATGGGCTTTGAAACTGGTTTGTATATGTAATGTATGTAAACTGGTTTGTATATGTAATGTATGTAAACTGGTTTGTATATGTAATGTATGTAAATGTATTAAATATGTTCACAGTTGCCACATTTAATATAAATATAAAACGAGTCAGGCGATGACACATCATGTGAGTACTGTGACTCATTTCTAACTTGGCCTTTTTTCAAGCACTCACGAAAAGTATTCACGCCATATAACAATATTTCACGCCACGTCGACACCTTTTCAAGTTGTTGCATACAAATTTATAGCATCAGTTTAAAGGTCATTTATGCAAGTAGACTGGAATGCAGCTATAATTTCCACTTTTATCAACAATATCATGTTTTTATCAACTGCTCACCCACTAACTCTCTTTAGTCTGCCAATTTTGACAATATCATTGTTTTCGTTAAAGTGCAGATAAACAGTAATTTTTTTATGACAAAATAATCTTGAGTATCACATTATAATATTGCATATCATTCTATAAAAAATTTTATTTCATATTTTGCTTGATATTCTACAATGTCCAAATTATGGCAACAAAGTGTTGTCTGCATCTGTCATATTAGATGGATTAATTGCAAGGATAAAGGCATGTAGAGCTTCAGAGAAAAGTGTTGTCTGCATCTGTCATATTAGATGGACTAATTGCAAGGATAAAGGCATGTACAGCTTCAGAGAAAAGTGTTGTCTGCATCTGTCATATTAGATGGACTAATTGCAAGGATAAAGGCATGTAGAGCTTCAGAGAAAAGTGTTGTCTGCATCTGTCATATTAGATGGATTAATTGCAAGGATAAAGGCATGTAGAGCTTCAGAGAAAAGTGTTGTCTGCATCTGTCATATTAGATTGACTAATTGCAAGGATAAAGGCATGTAGAGCTTCAGAGAAAAGAGTAAGTTCAATGATCTTTGATTATGCAATGCGTTCAAACAAAGTAAATGTTTGGTATTGTTCACAATGGTTTTTTTCTTTACCTGAACTTGGACTCCAGTGTACTAAAAACGGAGATCTTGTGGTTGGGATGTTGATGATGCCATAATAAAATGCAATGACATGACAGTGGGGCAAAGTTGAATGTGTTTGGTTTATGGATATGTTCAACTTTTGTTTATTTTCATGGCAACTGATGCTGACTATAGTTACAGTGATTCAGAGTGATATTCTAAGTATCATGTGCAAACATTGCAACTATTCTAAGAAGTGGGCATTTATTTGTGTAAAGAATTTTATTTTGAACATGTAGTTGTTTTTATATTCTCAAATGTTTTGTTTTTTATTTTCATGGCTACTGTCAAACAATGATACATGCACCTGTCTAGGTTTTCATCATTGGATTGTGGTTGGTTGGATAGCTCATTTGTTTGGCTTTTAGAAAATGTATATATTTGATAGGTCTATCTCTTAGAATAATGCTATGGTATGGTAATGGAATACTGAACCCATATAAAATATATTACTATACGTGTATCTGGTCCTAGACTCCCTATATATGTACAGCAAATTTTGGTTGTGAACATGTGAGTCTGAAAGAGTTCATTTCAAAATTGGCCCCCAACCAGCATAGCTAATGATGAAATTAAATTAAATTTATTAGACCAATAATTACAAGTACATATTATAATTTACTATATACAATAGGTCAGGAGACTCCTGTTAAGGCATTTAAATGCCGCTACCACGAGAGCCACTTTGAATAATAAGGGTAGTATAATAATAGTAATAATACATTTACAGAGTAATTTAGCTAATGATACATGAACATGCCATAGTAAAGATTACAATCAAAAGTTCATACAGTAGCTGACATATACATGTGAACATATACACATATAATAAACAAAAAACTAAATGCATCAATAGACATTACTGTAAAATTATTTTAAAGACAACATTTAATCTGCCAATATATAATTAGCTAGTAACTACATGGCGACGTAAACATAGGGATTTAAGTTAATTATGTTCTACATATATAACAGTTACAAGCATTTTGATACCTTTCAATAATGTATTTTTTAATATAGGTGGAGAATCCATGGATATTGTGGGTGAATATTTTATTAATAATGATATCGGGAGAATTATTAAATATTTTTGCTATGCTGAACCTATTTCTTTTTGAGAATTTGTGATTGACTCTAAGGATAAATACATTTGGGCATGCCCTATATATGCTGGGTATTGTATAAGAGTAGGTTTTGTTTGAAATAATCAGGCAGCTGCTTGTTGATCAATTTGTAAATATATTTGAGTAGTTGAATTCTATATAACATTTCTTAAAATTTGGTTCACTATGAGCCATGTAATTACTAGAAGTTATAATTCTAACTGCCCTTTTCTGTAATTTTACAATTTTATTATTTAGATTACTCTGACCAACACTCCATAATTGAGGTGGCATACGATTAGGGAGTTATAGATTGTTCTCAGGATGTTGATTGATACAATGTGTTTGAGACTACTTAACACTCCTATGGTTTTTGATATTTTGGAAGCCAGTGAATATACATGACTAGCCCAATTTAGGTGTTTGTTAATAGTGATACCGAGAAAATTACAATTATCTGCATATTCAATATTTGATTCAGCTATTTGAAGGAAAGGAAGCTGAACCTTTTTTGTGGCATATCAAATATCATGGCTTTTGTTTTCTTTACATTTAGTGAAAGTTTGTTCACTTTGAGCCAAATATTTATTTTTTTCTAATTCGTTGTTTAGTCTTTCATTGTGAATATCATAGTGTTCATTAAAATTTAGTGTAGTGAATAAGGTGGTGTCATCTGCAAATATTATGAACTGAAATGAATTACTAGAGTGGATGATATCATTCATATATATAACGAACAATAAAGGACCCAATATTGAGCCTTCGGGTACACCCATTGTTATATCGGCTTCGAAAGATTTAGCATTATTAATCTGAACAAACTGTTTCCTGTCTGATAAGTAGTTTTTGCACAATTTTAGTGCTGAATGTGTAAACCCATAAAACTGTAATTTAGATAAAAGAATATTATGGTCAAGGGTGTCAAATGCTTTTGACAAATCAAGGTATACGTTTATTGGAGTGATACCTTGATCAAGATCCTGAGATATTCTGTCGATGAGTTCAAGTGCTGCTAACTGAGTGGAGTGTTTTTCTTTAAAACCATATTGTCCATTGTTGTATAAATTATGAGATGAGAACTACATGTGAATTTGATTGAACATTACTCTTTCAAAGATATTGGAGATTGATGGTAATATGGAGATTGGACGATAGTTATCAAGTAATGTCCTGTCGCCTTTTTATAAAGTGGTATTACTTTTGCAATTTTTAGGGGGTCTGGAAAAATGCCAGTTGCTAGTGACTGATTAATTATGATGGTGAGAGGTTTGCAAATTTCTTGTTTTATTGCTTTTACTAATTTAGTGGAAATGCCATCATTGCCACAACTAGGTTTATGTTTTAAGCTATCTAATATGTTTATGGTAGTTCCTTCAGAAATTGGTTTGAATGTGAAGTTATGTACAGCTGCAATGTCGGATTGTGTAGCTAATCCATGAAATTTGCGTTGTCTGTATTAGTTATTTCAGCTGCTAGCTTAGGTCCTACATTTGTAAAGAAACAATTAAATTTGTTAGCAATGACACTGGTATCAATTATAAATTTATTGTCAACCAGAAAGTGATCAGGAAATTCCAATTTCTTTGAAGTCCGATTAATAACTTCTTTGATGTTTGTTTAATGTCATTCTTACATTTTTCAAAACAATTTTGATATGTTTTTTTGGCATTACGAATTAGTTTTTCAGAAATCTTTGGTAAGTGGCAAAGTTAGTTTTACGATTTATATATTGCTCAGAATCTGTAGGTTTTGTTTTAATTTCATATATAATTTGTCTTTGTAAGCAATTGACTGGATTATACCTTTTGTGATCCACTGAGATTTGCTGTGTTTATGCTTACTGAATTTGGTCATACAAACTGGCAAATGTTTATCTTTTGCTTTGGATATCACTTCATCCAAATAGAAAGAATGTTGAGATTGTCATTTGGATTGGCATGGTTAGTTGTGTTAGTTGTTAGCATGTAACAAATACCTGCATTATTCATTTCCGATTTAAATTTATTTATTGATTTTGTATTCCAAGTTTGGATTCTAATCGATTTGGTGGCATCTACACGCTTTGGTTCTAGATAATCTAAAATTATGAAGTATGGTAGGTGATCTGATATTGCGTTTATTAATACACCGGCAGTTGCCTGTGAGAAGCCGTGTGATAGCTTACACAGGAAATTGTCTATGAGCGTACAGTTTCTGCTCGAGAGCCTGGTGGGTAGTGTAATTTTAGGTAAAAAAACCTTGAGCAACAACAGAATCAAAATATTCGCCAAATATTGCATTTTCTCTAATTTGCAATAAAATTTTTAATATGTTTCCTTTCTTTAGGAACAGGTTATTTAAACTATGGTCATTATAATAGGGCGAGTGTTTGATTATTTCAGATTCATCATCAGTATTATTGTTCTGACCATTAAATAAATGGCACAATGAGTTGTTTTCAATACCCCCACAGTATTCTACGAAAGCTTCCCCATCAAACATCTGTGCTGGAGAGATAGTTTGATATTTTAAAAAAGAAAACATTACTTGAACAATTATAAAATATCTGAATGAATAGCGCCATAATATCAACCATTAATTGAATAGTTACAACCATAGTTGACATATCGAAACGAAAAAGGTGTAATACCTTAAGTGAAGTAAAATTATGAAATATAGAGACAGGCATAATTACATGTAATATAACATTTAACAATATATAGCGCACAAACAGACACATTTGACACTTGCAATAACTGCACATATTATATACTATTATAAAGAAATAAATAAATAAAGCAAATAATGACCAATAAAAATATTGACCCAAAAATACATAAAAACACGTCATTATTTTTCATATATTAAAGTATACATTATTATTATAAAGACGAGCAGATTATTATTTGTTTTCCGCAAGTTACTCACAGTTTTGTAAACATAATGACATGGTATCACACTGCGTGCAACAATCTACTTGGTGACCAAGGAATTCTTGATCACCAGCTTATCAAACGATAGGTACGCCACCTTTCCCTGTTGTCGTGCTTCCCGCAGTTTCGGGATAAAAGCTAAAAACAGCTCTTCAGCAACAAATCGTAATGCGTACGAAATTTATTAATTAGCATTTAATATAGTTAATATAAGTGTTAGTGTATCCACATTATTATGCAAATTCGTTATACCAATACTTTTCAATAGTCCTTAATATAAATATTAATAATAAATACTAGATATCGTCATCGATAATTAATCACGCACATTTGACAAAACTCGTGACGACTAGATTTTACGGCATTATTCTTAACATTTCCGTATGTAGTCACTTCCTTGTTTAATTAACGGTGAGACTTGAGCCGCCTTGCAGCAAACCACCGCTAGCGATCAAGCGGGCTAGTGCCATGGCGTAGAGCCTAGTGGTGGCGACGTAACCTTCCATTCATATGGGCGCGGTTATTCTCTACGCGTACGGTAATCCTAGTTCTCGAAACAAACTCCTCATTGACACAGACACGCCTCCACTGAACGCACTTCACCTACCTTACAACTGGGGTGTTTTATGCTGTCATACTAAACACTCTTCTTCACACTGCGTCTTGCGACACCTGTCACAATCGTCATGTTTACAATAGCGTAGCGTAATTTCTACCCAGGTACATTCCGCCTACGTTTCTTTAGCCTCCGTCACCTTAGGCTAGATTATCCAAACGCCGCGAGGTCGCGCCACCGTTTGTCGCGCTCGCTAGCGCCCAGATGCAAGCTCGCTTTTTCAGTGCGACGTCAATAAGAATTTAGCACTTAGTGACTTAGGAAAAAAATAGAGCAGGAATATGCTTATAATCTGAACGTGGATAATATTGTCCGTGAATTAGGAAAAATGGAAGAAGAAAAATACATTGGAGTTATTATTGATTTAAAACTAGAATTTAATCAAACACATCAACCCAAAAACTAAACAAAGCAAACAGTATCATGACAGTTACTAGAAGGTCTTTCACGACTCTAAATCAAAATAATTTGGTGCCATTATAAAAAGATTTAGTTAGTAATCATTTAGACTATGTGTAACCGTGGAATCGTATGAAGACGGGAAATGGTGATTTCCTTTATTTTGTATAACAAAAATTATATAAAAACCTGTAAAACATACCAAAATATTATTACTACATGCACTACTACAATGGTTACACAGGATCATTAATCAACTGTCAAAAACATCTATTCCCTGCGTAACACTGATACGTAATTATTACCTATAGATTATCTCAGACACCAAATAGCAGGTTGGCACCTGTGGTATTTGTATCTAGATTTCTATCCAGCAATACGCGATGACAGACTTAGTACCAATAACATACATAGGTTTAGAGTCTTTAAACACTGTGTTCCCAGGTTGGAAATACAATCAAATGAACCCTACGTACCAATAACACTGTATCAACTCCTAAGTGGTGAAGTGTACAACAAATATACTCAGCTAAAAATGCAGCTACAATTAATAAAAATTGTATGTACTCCATGCATAACACAGCATCAGTTATGCTTAACATCCATTATAACATATAAAGGTACACAATCCTTGGAGACTACGATTACACAAATCAGTACTAATACCCACACACATATGATACATGCAGTGTCTATAATTAGTTTCTTAAGATAGTTATGGATGACCGTCAAAATAAATTTTCCTAACCTAATAGTAATACTTCATGACAACCCATGAAACCAAAATAGCAATGCTCATCTGAACTGGGCACTGCAGACTTAACCAAAAGTGTTAAAATGTGTCTGAGCACTGACTCAGTGCAACCACATCCTGCATTTTACAAGGGGTCATCTGCACCTGTAAATGATATACAACCAATTAGTTATAAATGAATAAACAAAAGAGTGACTTTATTATATGTATGCTAACACAATGGTGTCACAAGAAATGAACTAAACTATCAATGCTACATTAAATGATCAAACCAAACACTTGATCCCTGTATACAAGTTACTATCTAGTGTGGCCCCAGCTTGCTCTCAAGCACTTGTCCCTTGGGAATATTTCACACACCCTACCTAGCCAGTGCCACATTGTGAATAATCAAGACAACATCAAAGAGAGGGAGAGTGCTCCAGCCTGATTCTGGCTTAACTGCACAGAATGAATATGAATGAATAAACTGAACTTTCTAACCTGTTCTACCAGCTACTGGCTACAAGCTTTCAAAATGTAATTAAGCCCTAGCTGCTAACAGACAGCTGGTGGAGACATTCCTCCCTAAAGTCCAGACAGTTCATTTGCTCCCCATCTTCTTAGCACATCAATAATCCAAGTCAATATTAAGTAATTACAACTGAACATTACATAGAAAGATGGAAAATTCTCTAGTAGACATTTTGGTACCATTGTAAATTAAAAGAATTCATTTTCTAAGGTATAACATAGTATTTAGGAACTTACTAAAATAGGGTTGTTGTTGTCTTGTTGACAGTGGGATCAAGCCTGGCCCACTGGGACACAGCCCCTCCCCCTGACCACATGTTACCCCTGTCTCTTGGGTAAATTTTGTATTTAAACAAACTTAATTATTAGTAACATGAGCAGCAACCTACACAGTAAATGCAATTAACCATAAGATAAATAGTTATAATAATAATAATAACTATATTCTCTATAGATTACCCAGGGTGTTGCCATATGGTGGCAAGTAATGGCACCATCAACCCTGTGCTCCTCTGCAGCATCAAATATGACAATCGCATATGTACAATATTGGAGAGACCCGATGTGATGATGATCTCTTTAATAATAATAATAATAATAATAAATGTATTTATGATAAACCTTACAAAATATACATTTTATCTTCTTAATGGTTGTGATTTAAAAATAGATAACTACTACAGCTGTATATAAATTCATATAAATAGTATAGTTACTGTTACTGATCCTGTAACCTGCCTGGGTCATAGGGGCGCTGCTCCAATGAACATTGCACAAGTCGGCTCCAGTCTTGGAAAAATGGCTGGGTTCTTGATATTTAGTTTATGTATTTATCATTAAAATGTGGCTCTCATTTATTTTGTTGGCTCTAAGTATATGACTTCACTCTCTTTATCCTGTCAACAGGATGATGATCAGAAGCAGAAGGATTGACTACATGTGAGAACAATCGCAACATGGTGGCTGCATCTGCTATGCACTGTTTAACCATTGCACATTGTTTACAAGAAGTTGCATTAATTGTATATTTGGACAGCTATTTGCCATTTTAGAAGTTACGCAATGTAAGATCTATCTTTGTTGCTATGCATGGTGTTCATGTGGAAGCCAACATTGGTGGGTAGGTTTAACTAATCATCTTGGCTTCTTTTTAATTCAGCATGATTAAACTATTAACAGTTAAAATAATGACTCACACAAGTTCATGACTGCGTTTTAGCGTGTCCGTCTTATAATGTTATAACCCACTTAAGGTGTCTTGCATTTTGGACGACTATGATTTCACGTATGACGTAAGAAGTTGCATGGCATGCTACTTATGTTAATTCGTGTAACCTTTATTTATACAACTAAACTATAAATTAAAGTGAAAATTAATAAATGCTTCCAAGGTAGAGATGGCGATTAATGGAAACCGCGAAACGAATGATGCCTTTGAAGGTGGATGTCTTCGAACTGAACTTATGGACTATTCTGGTCTAAAAAAATTCCTGAATTTTATGGAAAGACCAAACAACTTAGGTTCGACTCAGACTAAGTGACACATTATTACTTTTTGTGAAGACACGCATATCATCAAGGATTCTCTCTGCGCTAAATAAATTCAACTTTACGCGGTAAAGGTACCGTTAGCACGCTCCTTAAACTGAACACAACTAAATATCGCTCAACAGCAGTCCAGCAATGTGGCTGGAAACAGAACAAGCGAAAAATGAAAACCGCCACGAGTTGGTCCTCACCGGGCCTAGGATTTCAGAACGCATCGATGGTCGTGGATTGGACGACCAGATTTTTACCCTAGAAAATTTGAACTTTTTGGAAATCAGCAAAACTACCCTCGCATCTTTGGATGACAGTCTGGGAAACTTGGTTAATCTCCAAAATTTGGTCCTTCGTAACAACAAGATAGCCACGCTGCCTGCATCAATTGGAAAACTGCAGAAATTGAAATTTCTTGACCTCTCTACAAACGAGTTAGAGAAACTTCCCGATGAAATTGGTAATTTGACGGAATTGCAAAGGCTGAATGTCAGTGTAAACAAACTAACAAATTTCCCCGATGTTAGCAAGCTGATTAATTTGCATGTGCTGGATATATCCCATAATTCACTTGAGTCCCTTCCAGAAGGTTTCTGTAGTAGTGAACCATTGGGCGTGACAGAGGTTTACGCAAGCAGCAATGAGATTGCAGAACTACCTTCTGACTTTGCCAAGCTGTTATCTTTGAAAGTGCTTGATCTCACCGATAACAAGCTACAGCAAATACCTCCGGAGATGGCAGAATGCACCAAGTTGCGTGAATTTAGATTTGGGGGCAACAAGTTGAAAGACCGACGTTTGGGTAAGATGATGGATCAATGCACCACAAAGTCTGTGCTTGACTATCTGAGGAACATCCTGGAGAAGGAACGCCAGAAAGGTGGAAAAGGAAAAGGAGGAAAAAAGAACAAAAAGAAGGCAAACGACATCGTTGCTGAAGAGGTGGATGAGGTCGCAGGCAATTTCATGAAAGTTCTGCATTTCCATGGAGAAGAAGGCTTGGCAATTCGCGTGACAGAGAACGTGTCTGGGGTGAGGCCCTATATAGTGTGTTGTGTGGTGCGACACCTCGACTTCAACAAGTCCAACAATATGTTCAAGAGGTTCATCGCTTTACAGGTAATAGAGAATATGAAAAAGGTTGTTGCATTGCAACTAATTGACTAAATCATATCAAACTTGGTGTCTATTACATTATATCATTTCCAATTACATACCAGTTATGCACACCATTTCCAATCCAATTATACACCAAACATACCAAATTCAATTATCAGTTCCATGTCGAAATAAAAGTATATGAACAGAGCAACCACATACATACTCGACAAAAATAATAGCATATATGTTATAGCAGTTTTATTTAATTTCTGTTAAAAATTGTGTTAACAAAATAAAAAGTGACATGATGTAATTGAAAAGTACATCAAAATACCAATTATATTTTCATAAATTCAGATTAATTTTAAAAACAAAACACCAATAACTATTCTGCAATTGGAAATGGTGTTTCAGTTCCACTTACTACTCTTGAGTGCCCAATAAACATCCCTTTAATGTGTATGTATTTGATGAAAAATGCCACCCTATACGCACCTTATTTGGCACTATACTATTATTAGATTAAAACATTTGTGCCGGCCTACATTTTCCGATAATTGTGGCAAATTATGTAAGGCATAATTTTGTAGGAGAGCAATCGCTCTCACTACCTATTGCTCATGCTAACCAATCATCCACGGAGTGGTTAACCACTCACGCTAAAATCACTTGCTCCGAAGCGTTAGATCATTAGATTTTTTTATTAGATGAAGCGGTCAGAATCCTTAGTTCTCGGGAGCGCAGTATGGTATATTATTAGTTAAAACTCCATTATCATCGTGTAAACCGACCGCAAATGGCCGCCGTGTGCAGTGCCTCAAACCAGTCATAACCAGCTGGTGGCAGTTTCCCCTGAAACAGGCTTGGCCTTGGGTATTCAATTCAATAAAACTTTAATGTCCTTTTAAAAACGGACAATTCACCGATTTTTCTCAGATATAAAACGCTGCTACTATATCTGTGGCATGAATACGCACAACATTTATGCATATAAATAAACAAACTGTGATCTGCGTAGTTTCTAGGGACGCCTTGGGTTTACGTCGAGTAAAAATGGTGAAAGATACCTTTCAGCGCTAAAAAAGACAAATATACAAGTGCCTTCTTCGCACTATTCTATTATTTGTTTTGAACAATTTGCCACCCTGTTCTGTTATTGGCACTATACTATTATTAAATTTGACCGATTTGTCACCCTATTCTGTTATTTGGCCTATACGGCACTCGAGAATATGTAATTGCCCCAAGTTTGCTAAATATTATCAAAGTAGTAGTTTTATAATTGATTTGTATCTTCAGCCCAAATGCTAAATACTAGTACCGAACAGACATTGTGTGATTATTTTACTGACACAGTGACAGCTGTCTCTGATACATAGTATATACAAATATTATTATGTGATCAGGCAAGAACTGATATATAAGAATTAATTTATATTACTATGTGTCTAATGGTACTAATTGTAAATGTATAGTTCTGTTTGTGTTACAGCTATTGGTAAATGCACATTGCATTGACATTTCTAATTTCATATCTGTGTAAGGAATGTGTTATAAAGAACTGCTGATGAAACAATATAAAAAATTGTGTTTTGTATTCAGACAAAACTACATGATACAGTGTGCCAAAAGCGACAAGCTGCAACGATTGCAACCCACGATCTTGCCAGCGTGAAAGCACCTCTTACCTATGATGCAAAACCACCAGCTGAAATAACGGTAATTGTTGCAGAAATTCTTCATGTAATTGTCATTAGCATTAATCTGGATAACTCTTAGAAGTTAGTGTTATTAGACAGGTTTGGGTTTCTGACAGTCAGAAAGGTATTTATGACAAAACAATGTCAGAAACTGTCATAAACTACTTTCTGACAGGTTTCTGACATCAGAAACTGTAAAAAATTTCAGAAAATGTCAGTATCTAATCTCTCTTATAAATGGATTTATGTATGAAATTGCTAATTATATGTCCTGTTGAATAGAGAAATTAAATACATTATTCATGGATACCAAAATTTCTGCATTCTGTCACACTTTGTTGGCATCTGGTGAGAACAAAGTTTGCATTTGGCAACAGTTTTTTCATTAGTCTGCACTTTGACAAAATGTTCCCAGACAGCTTTTGTTGGTCTGCCACCCTTAAACATGGGGCCACTGGACTATCAAAATGTCACACAAATATGGATAATCAATTTGCACTGCTTTCACCTGTAACACTATATCTCTATGTGAAGGTTTAGCAATTGGCAGCTGGTCAAGCAGTGCTAGGTAGACAACAGTGGACCAGTCAGCTTGAAACAAGCACTTTCTACTGCAAGGCTGATGAAAGCAAAAAAACAAGCCCACTTAGTAGGGCTGTGGCTCACTATCAGCTCAAAACAGTAATCTGATTTTAACTTTGGGCATTACTGGAACTCAGTTGAAATCTTCTTTGATAATATTATTGAGTCACAATCTGCATAATGATATAGCAATAAGTGGAGCCTTGAATTAGCCAATCCTTAACTCAACAACAAAGAAATCCTTACCTAGCCTTTTATTGCATTCCCAATTGTCAATGAAACCTGTCCACAGTCCTAACTCAGTTCAGTGATGTGCTCTCATCAAATGTTATTGCTGGTATGCACTTACACCCCAGCCAGTTTCCTTCATGGTTTCCCAATTGTCACTGACACCTGTCCTGTAGTTTTAAAAGCTAACCGCCAAGTGAAACCAAGGTGCCACAATTATTTCTGTAATCATTACTATGTGCTAACAAATCAAGCAAATTCAAACACAATAATACACAGAGTAAAAGTTGTACCTGCATGTGAATAATAATGCATTAATAATATATTGATTTTAAATTACAGTCAACACATTAAATAAAATGACAATTTTTTTTAGTTTCTTGTGTTTTATAGTTATATGTCAGAAAGGTATTACATCAGAAAGGTAATTCTGGAGAGGTGGTAAATACCATGGTATTTACTATCTCATAAGAAACTTGCCAACCCTGTTATTAGCACAGTCATCTGTTCCACACATATATCATTGTATCATTCATATTTTAATATTTTACGAAATCCAAAACTTTGCCTGATCTGTTGTTCCCTTTAGTATTCTTCCTGCAATAACTATATACTCTTATTGAAGTATTCATATTGATAGAAGCAACTTTGCAGTTTATGTATTTTTAGTGTTTTTTTTGCATGTAGAATACTAATAACAAATTAAGTCACTATTTTAGTTTATTATGTACATTAAATTTAACAAAAGATGTTTGGATATTTGTCATTTTCCAAGAGTTTTGTTAATACCTCACTCGATGTATATTTTCAGTGTACCATCTTTATGGCTGAATAGAAAGATGCGTCGCTTCTTATCTTCCTTAAACTATTTGGCACTAACCATTGTAACCAACCAGTATAGAAGTTGATTCCCTCGGAGGTTACCAGGTAGTGTTTCAGTCACCTTTTTAGCTTAAAAAGGAGGAAAGTTTATGTCATTTTTAAAACAACTGTTAGGCTACATTATGTATAACTTCAGTAACCTTCATGTACAAAAAGTTTACCTAAAGTTGGAAATTTGGACTTAGAACCTATTCCTTTTGCCTCTCCAGATGTCAAAATCAAAGCAGTTCAACACAAAAGTTCTTCAGATTGATTGATTCAATTTATACTAACCATAATAATGGGAACAAAATGCTCTTGGGTGCTTTACACAAAATTTCATGAATTAAATATATATTATTTTTGTTTAAAAATAAACAGCATAAAATAGCAGAGCTGATGCAAACACTATACAATACAAAAGTAAGTATTTAGAATGATAAACGTACAACAGGGAAACACAGGGAAAGTGACACATTCACTTTCTTGCATATATGCTAATTTAAAAAGATGTGTCTACATGTTTCTCTATAATCTGTGATCACCAAAGTTTGTTTTGTGTGTAGCTGTTGCCGCTGTTCAAGCACAAGGAGGTAACAGCGGAACAGTTGGTGATGAAGTTACGCAAGGAAGCTGAGGAACTGCGACGAGAGAAGAAGAGGAACACTGTGAGTGGGATACACAAGTAAGTGATACACCTCACTCCTGACACTGTGAGTGGGATATACAAGTAAGTGATACACCTCACTCCTGACACTGTGAGTGGGATACACAAGTAAGTGATACACCTCACTCCTGACACTGTGAGTGGGATACACAAGTAAGTGATACACCTCACTCCTGACACTGTGAGTGGGATACACAAGTAAGTGATACACCTCACTCCTGACACTGTGAGTGGGATACACAAGTAAGTGATACACCTCACTCCTGACACTGTGAGTGGGATACACAAGTAAGTGATACACCTCACTCCTGACACTGTGAGTGGGATACACAAGTAAGTGATACACCTCACTCCTGACACTGTGAGTGGGATACACAAGTAAGTGATACACCTCTGTGAGTAGAGAAAGGCATAGAGCCCAGTCAGTAGGGTTTCACTATCAGTTCAAAGCAGTAATCTGAATTTTACTTTGGGCAGTACTGGAACTGAGTTGAAATCTTCTTTGATATTGAGCCCAGTCTGCATAATGATATTGCAATAAGGGAAGCCTTTTACTTACCAACCCTGCTTTGTATTTGTATTGTATTTGTTTTGTATTTTGCATTTGTGTTGCTTAATCTAAACTTCAAGATCTCCATAAAGACACCCTTGCTTAGCCTTTTATTGCCTCCCCAATTTTCATTGACACCTGTCCACAATCTTAACTCAGTTCATTGACATAATTATAAATAAATAAATACACCAGTTTCTAGCTTATGTTAATCATTGCACATACAAACTAAAAGTCTATTAAAATATATAAATTAATTAAAACGCCATCACAGAAAAGCATACAAAGTCCTCCACGGCAATCAGTATAGTCCATAAAAAACAGCATTTCACACATTGCCATATGCACATTGGAAGAGATGAGTCTTTAGTTTGCGCTTAAATAATGTTAATGAAGGTGCATCACGGAGGGAAAGTGGTAGTGCCTTCCAATGTGCGGTGCCGGTTGTTCCAAAACCACTTCTGCCGATGGACTTGGACACTGATTGGACAACTAGCTGCAGGTGGTTTAATAGCTGCTGTAGCTGAGGATGTCTTGTTCTTTGATTCAGAAGCTCAGAAAGATAGGCAGGAGCCAGATCATGCATAGCCTTATATATTATATGCCAGTACTTTGAATTTGATGCGTTGCCTGACAGGCAAACAATGCAGATCCAGCAGAACTGGAGTGGTGATATGTGCAGAAATATGTGTAAGAACAACCAGGTGGGCTGCCCTACTGTGTTTCTTCTGGAGGTGTGTGGAGGGAGAGTGAGGGATGGGGGAGTGGAGAACGAGAGTGAGGGATAGGGGAGTGGAGAACGAGAGTGAGGGATAGGGGAGTGGAGAACGAGAGTGAGGGATAGGGGAGTGGAGAATGAGAGTGAGGGATAGGGGAGTGGAGAACGAGAGTGAGGGATAGGGGAGTGGAGAACGAGAGTGAGGGATGGGGAGTGGAGAACGAGGGTGAGGGATAGGGGAGTGGAGAACGAGAGTGAGGGATAGGGGAGTGGAGAACGAGAGTGAGGGATAGGGGAGTGGAGAACGAGAGTGAGGGATGGGGGAGTGGAGAACGAGAGTGAGGGATAGGGGAGTGGAGAACGAGCAGTTTATTATGTATGAATTAAACTGTTAAATATTTGTAGCATTTGTTAAAAGTTATCAGATATGTGTTAGTCACTAGACAATTACAAAAAAATTAAGTCATTAAAAGCAAGTTACACTTTCTGTATCATTTTATCTTGTGAACACAAACAAATTACTTATATATAAAACACTTTATGCACATGTTGTCAGTTGGGGCAAATATTTTTAGTTAAACACGATGTATGTAAATTCATTAAATGAAAAATAGCAGATGATAATCATTGTCAATGCCAATTTGTTTGTTTCAGGTACCTTGACTTGTTGAGGGGTAGGCCCCTGTACCCCTGTCTTCTCGACTCTGACGGGGTCGTCTTGTCTTTCCCACCAATCACCAACTGTGAAGCTACTAAGGTTTGTCATCAACATATATACCAGCAAAACAACTGTTATGTTAATACATACTTTTAAGTTACTTAAGTAGATACTTTCTGGATCATTCACAAATTACAATGCATGTGTACTTTTAGTCACAAGCCAGGTGCCATCATGTTGCTATCGCTGACAGCAGCTCTGGTCAGACGTCACTAGGACTACTATTTATTTTATTGCTCACTAGCCATTGACAAAGTGTGTGAGTTTGAATTTTCAGCACAGGTGGAGAATTCAACACAGATGGAGGACATCTTGATAAGTCCAATGATGTCCTCCAGCTGGTGCAATTGTCTATTTAGTACCACTGAAGGAATTGAATGGTGACTGGTTGACATTTGTCACACGAATGCGCTGTCTATCTATCACTATATATCATTGTTGGTGTTTGTGTTTTTTAACCACATTGTACCAATAAGTATGACCTAGTTTCAAGTGTCAACCTGATTATATAGCTCTGCTTATACACCATCTCCTTACAGATATCGGCTGATACGAAGGCTCTGCTGATTGAGGTGACAAGCTCTGTCAATTTGGATGTCTGCAAGAAAGTCCTTGACACAATGCTGAATGACATGCTCGAACTGGGGGTGGGATGTGATGCTCCAACGACCGGGGCTACTGGAGATGCTGACGCCGCCAAGGCTGCAACAGCATTAAATCAATGTCTGGTGGTGGAACAGGTGCAGATCTTGAACCCACAGGGATCCATGAAAGTCGTGTATCCAGCGCGCACTGACATCCAGACCAGTGCATTCCGTGTTATCCGTGACTATGAATAAGTTAAAAAAGTTTTCCTTTTATGACTACAATATGTAGTTTTTGTGAACGTAAGCCTTTTCACATTTGTGCAAATCTTGAAGACACAAAATTTACTGGGTGTGTTGATGTGTGGTTTACTGCAGTAACACAAACAAACCACTGCCTGTCAAAGTAGAGCTGCTTCTGTCACACTGGTAAGAAAATAGAGGAATTGAAAAGTTGAGAAATTTGGCTTGTCAGTCATTTTAAATGGCCGCAATTAACAAGAGAAATGTAGAATACTTTTAAGTTGTTCCAAAATAAATAGTTTTACTCTAAGAATCGCTTTCATTGTTTAATTTAATGGCTTGAAGAGTGCTTTTTTAAGCATTTGTGTGGAATAATATAAATGAACCAGTAAAGATATTGCCTCGTGGTCATTACTTTATAGCTGCTCATAGAATTCTTGCTGACTTGCATATCGGCTAATAACTCAAAACTTGTTAAATATGTCAACAAGACAATCATTACCTTACAAGATATACTTTAATTAAGGTGGCAAACTGTGAAATATTTGTTATCAGAAATATCTAGTCACTATATACTAGGTGTATGGATCAAATTCCCACTTTCATGTACTTTCAAAAATATTATCGAATTTGTAACGGATATAATCATGCTATATTAATTGGATGTTTAAAATGTGCCATGTTTCACTGATTCTGCTGCTGGTGAACACTTTACCAAATCCTGTAGTATTGATTGAATTGTGGATATATTAAAAATATAAAACAAAGATTTTGAGTTTTTACTCAGGATATATAACTATATATGTTATAACCATCTGACATATGACGTACAGACCCAATGCATGTATTGCATGCCATAACACATGAAACTGTTTTCTGACTGACTAACAGTCTGCAGTCTTGTTACTCAGTTAAGCCAGTTATAGTTCCTTACAAAATACTGTTGACCTAGACTAACCGAAATTGTCAGCAGTGTTATACTAACCTGATGATGGCCCATTTCATTAAAGTTAAGAGATTCCACCATAACACAGAATCTGTTGTAAAATGTTATGAGCATTTTCAAATGTATTCACTAAAATTCATTTGGGAGCAAATTTGTTGTCATAGACTGAACAGTGAAGCAAACAGTTAGGTAAACTGGTTGAAAAGTTGACTTGCTTACATGGTGAAGAGCGAACATGTTTTGTTATAAAATAAAATATGCCACTGTCTTACATAGGACATTATTTCCATTACACATTAGCGAAAGTTTTTTAAATTATTAAAATTCAATAACAAATGCTCCCCAAACAACCTTCACAATGCTGTAAGACCAGGTACAATGTATTGCTTATTCGATCGTGTAAACAATAGCCACGTCCAAATTATTCACCACTCGAATTTTTAAGACTTATTTTGTCATGAAACACCAAATCTCTTGAGTAAAACTGGACTCCAGATAATATGCAATTAGGCCACTTTAATTACTTATGTGGATCAGCGAGCAATTTTTATGTTCGGTTCTTAGTGAAGGGCACCTTTTGGTTCCGTTGCCGTAGCTATCAATCAATATTTTTTATAAGTGGGATTGTGCTTATAAACTCAATAGCCGAGTTACTCAGTGCAAAATAGCAGCCATACACTAGCATTTTCTCAATGCACACAGTATTCCATGTTTTTTAAGCAGGGGCTAGTTTATTCCATACAAAGGAAATTATGTGGATATTTGAGAATGATTACATACCTTGCGAACAATCATATAATATGTGCATGTTATTACGAACGATTGTACGTAACTACGAACTACCCTTCATACGAAAGTTCCCACCCCTCAAGGAATTTCAAAAATGTGCAAATGAACGAACTATCCGAGCACGCCTACAAAAGTTGAGCCCCATGCGAAAAATGACAGAAATGAGGGAACATACAGCCACAAACTGTTTTATAGCATAGATCATAATCTTGGCATCCATCCATTTGTAGTGACAAACTAGACTAGTTGTGTGAATCACTTTATTTCCTCCAAATAGCAATCAACACAACATGGTACATAAAGCATTTCAGCTGATTGGAGAGTGGTGCATACTTTAAACAGGTACACATGCACAAGTCCTGGCTGTCGGGAATGTGACAATATGCACACAGACACCTATATGCTGTCTGTGCAAAAAGAAAATAGCATTCCTGAAAGATCCACATTATACGCATACAAGTTTTTATTGGGCCATTATTGCCAGTAGCCTGTGTACAACTGTGCATATTTGCCTAGTTGGTGATACTCTACATGACAAGTTATACTTTGACTACACAGGGTGTTTGGAATGTTTTATCTTAGTATCCTTTTGGGTTATATTTTGGTACAAATGTCAATTTGGGAAAGACTCACAAGGCAAGTAAAAATGTAAGTTGTCAATGGATATTGTCAACTGGAATATGCCCTTACATGTTACAGTGCTGTAACAGCTTCCCTGGCACTACACCCGTAGTCTTACAGAGAACACCTGCCTCGCACTGAGACACACGTAGTCTCACAGAGAACACCTGCCCTGGCACTGAGACACCCGTAGTCTCACAGAGAACACCTGCCCTGGCACTGAGACAGCCGTAGTCTCACAGAGAACACCTGCCCTGGCATTTAGACAGCCGTAGTCTCACAGAGAACATCTGCCCTGGCACTGAGACAGCCGTAGTCTCACAGAGAACACCTGCCCTGGCATTGAGACAGCCGTAGTCTCACAGACACTCTACAACTATGACAAGCTGTTGTCTATCACATCTATTTATAATGGAATGTTTTATAGGATTCAATCTTTTAAATTAAGACATTACAATATAATATTCTGTTCAGCACACATAGATTTTTAAACAGGATTATTGATTTTGTTTTCAAGTGGATACTTTTGTCCAGTATAGGCTGCATATCAACAAATATTTTGAATTAAAAAATTTTTTCAATATTTTTTGTCTGTTACATTTAGATTTTTTAATAAGATTATGGATTGTGTTTTCAGTACAGGCAACATATTGGCAAACAAGCAATGTCCAATACAGGCACGTGACATACAAGAAACTGTGAGCAGTGGCGAAGCCATCATCCTGTGAAGGATGGTGGCATCAGTTCGCAACACGTCCAAAAAACCGTATTGGTGGTGAAATATCTGAGGCCTGCCTCCTTTCTATGTATTCAGTTCAGTGTTGGAGTATCATGATTATGCTTCGATATAAAACATGACTGTCATTTGATTGACAATATGCACTTTACACGAGTCCAACACCATGTATTAGAAGGTGGGTGGTCGCTTGAACCGGCATTGAACACTATACGGTTTTTTGGACTAAGAGACCGCTTGAGACCGTCCTTAAACGAACCACTGGGAACACAGTAGTTAACAACTAATGCTAACATTACAACTATGACAGCTGTATGCCTATTGCTATTATAATTAACACAAATCATGGACACACAAGTACTACTTGCAACCATTTGTAGAACAGAAGGTACCTAACTTCATACTTTAGTAACATGTCTGCGGTGCTGCGGGGGTAAAAACTGCCCCGGTAAAGCATGTAAACCAAAAATAATCAACAAATTGTACAAATATAAACACTTGCACCATCACACTGGAAACAACATAGAAATAATAAATAGTTCATAAATAATACTTTGTGCACGATCACACAGAATGTAGATTGATAAATACAAAGAAGCTTCAGACTGTTGAAACAGGATTGTCAGCAAGACAGCTCAACCAGAGATCACATCACTGTCTTAGGGGCTTTGTAAATAAAAACAATTTCAAATAATCCAAAAAACTATTTGGATGTGGGTGGGTGCGTTACGATTCCTTTTGGATTATTAAAAAAATTGGAAAGGTGCATTTTTTGTATTTCCCGGTTTAAATTTTGTAATGATCAGCTTTCCGTTCACTGCATTGGCAATGCGTGTATTAGCCATGTAAATGTCTCCTATTATCCTTTTTTGTGTTTTTTGATAGGATTGGTGAGGTGGGGTCAATACTATCCATTTTTTGGGATTATTCGATTATATTTACAAAGCCTCTTAACATTTCTGAATAAATAAATAAATAGAAATTGTGCACACGAAACGACTCAACTAAATGCTAGTGGGAGCATACAAATCATCACACTACAGTTTGCATGTCATCACAACAGTGCTGTTGTAATATCTACTACACGCCAAATGTTGCAAGGTTCCTGTCGTATTAAGTACTGACTTTTTTTATCAAATGCTAAAATGCAATTACAGTGCCAGCAGGCTCTCGCTACATGGAACCTGTCAGGATGTGTCCAAAATGATCCATATATCTATTGTTCCTTAAATTGATGGATACAAAGGAGGGTGACCTATAGTTCAAGGCAGAACGGGGAGTTCAAGGTTGTTCCTTTAAGAGGTCGTTCCTTACATCAGGAGTCCATGTAGAGAGTCCACTGCACTGTACATTTGTACATGTTCGGTCACTAGCTTGATAAGTAATTACTTATTCTACGGACCCTCTCATACTTCCACCAATGGCATCTAGGTGAACAAATTATTATTACACAGTGCACAAAAGCACGGACGGAAATGAGAATATATAAAGATATAGAAATACACAACTGCCACCGATGCGTGACAACTTTGTGACAAGATAACTTCGCTGCTGTCCTTCATCAATCAATGTATATTAAAAGTTTAAATGTGTAATCGCATTTTTACAGAAACCATATTTTCAGACAAACAACTACATCCATAAGAAACAACATACATGGTTTCAGCCATGTCACATGACCTGGTAAACAGGTGAATTGAAGATGGAAAGCACAGTTAAGTTCTGTGATGGCATTGAATGGTTACAGAGACATCTCGAAGCAGCAGTCACTTCTTGCACAAGCTGCACAACAGGTCATCATAGCCAATTAAATATATATTATAAATACTACATACGTAGGTGTCACACATTAAGATCATCGAGACATTCAGTTTGTTAAATGACCATATGACATTTCTGTATTCACTGACATGCCATTCCTCACAGTGGTTCGAACAAACTGCCATTTTTCAGAGAATTTTCTTTTTAACTCTTAGCATTTTCCAGAAATCATCCCAGAAATCCCTGGCAGATTGAGCATGCTCGACACCAGTATGCTGGAATCCCCTTTTCAGAACTCTGAGGACGGGCCTGAACAGGCTCCAGCTGCCACACTGTAACATCACCTGCAGCTTATATAATGAACTGTGCTTAATAAACACACAGGTGACAACTCACATGGATTTTCTTAAATTTGACTGTCTTACAAGCACATAGGAGAAATTCTCTATGGTTTTGTGCATTTTTAACAAGGTTTTTATTACGGGATATGACCCGCATTTGTAAAATGGCTTGCGAATAAAATCATCAGTTCAAAACAGTTCAAAGAGTGACTCTCGTGAATATTTCAGCTGTGTGCACACAGTCAACTCACTGAGATCTATAAACCATTTATTTATCAGTGAATCGGTTGTGTGCACGCAGCCAACTCACTGAGGTCTATAAACCATTTATTTATCAGTGAATCGGCTGTGCCAAAGTCTCCCAAGATCTAACAGTATCCCAGTGTGCACTGCAAGTTCCTTTGGGCATGCATGACAAACCAACTGACATAGATCAAGCTTCCAGATTTCTATCAGTGCTCAGTATTACACGTGTGCGTCACCCAGGGCGGCACCTACGTGTGCTTCAGCACTGAACAAATCTTAACAGTCTCTCATTTCAAGCGAATCAGTTATTGCAATTCCTCCATTAACAAATTATGCTGAATATATTTTTGAATCACTGTTATTCATTAGCTGCAAACACATGTAAGAGGATGGATTTTGTGTGACATCTTTGGTAATCTTAAGAAAACTTTTCTAGCTTACAATATTGTCAGGAATCTTATGAATTAACACGGACCAAGTTGGTGGTAAGTGGGTAAGGACGGAATGCGGTAAGCTCTCAAATATAAAACTACTTTGGCATACTGACATGCATTGCACAAGTGTAGGAAAATAGCGCAACAAAGGTAACATCGATTGCATTAGAATCAAAGTAATTGTGCCGAAAGAAATAACTGCATAAAATATTTTGTCCTGCCAGACACCCAACACACTGTTTGGTGGAACCACACACACACTATTTGGTGGAACACCCAAATGCTGTTTGGTGGAACCACACACGCTGTTTGGTGGAACCACACACGCTGTTTGGTGGAACCACACACACTGTTCATTCAAGCAACAAGGAAATAGTCAGGGCTCTTTGAACAAAGGGTTTAAATATGGCCCAAAAAGTTCTGTAATTTTAATGGTCCTGCACACGTCCACCATAGTAAATGACAGGAGCAAACACCTGGACGTTGTTTTGAAGTATTAAATTATCCAGCCATGTCCTATCATTGCACATTGCACATCATAAATTAGACATATAAATTACAGATGCTTTGTTCTTTGATTCTAAACATAAAACTTGACTTGAATAATTTGGTTTCAATGCAAGTTTGCAATTAAGAACTGTTCAGTTATAACTACCTTTATAGCAATAAATCTTACCATGGACGGACATAACTAACCTCCTAAAAAAATAGCATGCAATGTGTTTTCGGCAACATAAATTCAAGAACACAAATACGAATGTGATGAACTGCCTCTAGTGCTGCCCCCTGGTGATACATCATCCTAGAAGTGTTACCAGTTGCATTGCCCTGAAACACTTCCCTTGCCAGGCCTCCAAGACACGCATACTTCAAACTGAGCTCACTCAAGTGCTGCTCTCTGTTGGTTACAGGTTGGAAATGCCACCGTCGTACGCGTAGTCTGCTTTATTGTGCATGACGAGCTGATCATCAACAAAGTAGAAGCTATCGGATCTGGTCTCGTATGGGCACTCAATCATCTCCTGAACTACAACATAAAACAGTGGTTAGCTGCTAAGCCTGACAAACAAAAGGAAAATGTCTAAAAATCAATATATAAAATTATCAGTGACTCTAGGGTTTCACAATTTTTTTCAACAATTGTAAATTGTTCATTCATTTGTGCCTAACAAAATGTCAGTCACTCTGCTGCAGTAATCTTGTTACTGTGGATGATCTCACCATTGTTATCACAGAATGTTCCACAATTCCAGCACATGCAAATCAGTACTTTTGCTTACTTGTACTGTATTTAATAATACATCTAAAAGATACTATTGCCAATTTACTTATAGCATCATAGGACATTGATGGAGCCCATGGTTGAAGGAAGGGGATATGGAGGCTGGCTGGGGTAATGGAGGCCGGCTGGGGTGATGGAGGCAGGCTGGGGCGATGGAGGCAGGCTGGGGTGATTGAGGGAGGGGTGGATGAGGAAGGAAGGGTTGGAGATGAAAGTAGGGAACACAGAGGCAGAGAAACACGCATTAGACAGGGAAAGAGTAAAGTCAAACGAGATAGGAAGACGGACAAAGACGTTAGGTAGAGCGAGAAACAGAACAAGCAGACTGTGATTTACACACACCCAGAATGTCACAGCTTGTCTTCCTACCAGCCTTACTTACTTTCGGTGGGTTCTAAGTGAGGAAACTCGTATATATGCTCCACAGTGTTTTTGCTGTTGGGTATGCAGAAGCCAAACTCAAAGTCGAAGCACTTAAGTATTCTGTCGCGGAAGTAGTGTTTCTCAATCATGCGAAACTTGTTGATTGGTTGATCACCCACCGTGAACTCAACGCTAAAAGATCAAACAGCAACATATCAAAATAGCATTCACATAATACCATTTACAACACAGTGAAAGAACCATGTTCTTTATGACTCATCATCGTTAGTCGGCCAGAGCCAAAGCAATGATGATTCATCATCGTTGGGCGGCCAGAGCCAAAGCAATGATGATTCATCATCGTTGGGCGGCCAGAGCCAATGCATTGATGACTCATTATCGTTGGTCGGCCAGAGCCAAAGCATTGACGACTCACCATCGTTGGTCGGTCAGAGCCAACGCATTGATGACTCATCATCGTTGGTCAGCCAGAGCCAACGCATTGATGACTCATCATCGTTGGTCGGTCAGAGCCAACGCATTGATGATTCATCATCATTGGTCGGCCAGAACCAAAGCATTGATGACTAATCATCGTTGGTCGGTCAGAGCCAACGCATTGATGACTCATCATCGTTGGTTGGCCAGAGCCAACGCATTGATGACTCATCATCATTGGTCGGTCAGAGCCAACGCATTGATGACTCATCATCGTTGGTCAGCCAGAGCCAACGCATTGATGACTCATCATCGTTGGTCGGTCAGAGTCAACGCATTGATGACTCATCATCGTTGGTCGGTCAGAGCCAATGCATTTATGACTCATCATCGTTGGTCATTGGCCAGAGTCAAAGCATTGATAAGCCGTTTCCATAAAAGTTGGTTGTTCGTATAGATGGAAGGTCAGCCACTTCAACTAACAGGTGTTTGTAGTTCAGTTTGGTGTAGGCTTTTATCTGTTTACCTCTTTATTACATCTTGACACTCGATTCAGAACAGCACAAGAATTTCTTTAAATAGTTATTCAGTTTCATATACCACATGCCATTTCAACAATCCAACACCTTGCATGATGTGACAGCACATTTCAGTTTGAGAGATTAAGTTTTGCAGCCAGTAGTCGTTAGTTTCATTGCTGTTACATGTTAAATCAGATTAACGAGTTGGTCTGCTACAGTATTACAGGACTTAAAATATTGCCATATAATTGTATCTTCACATGCAGAGTTGGCCTGCTAACATTTCTTGCACTGTGGCATATATATGAAAACCTGGACCAATCACTTGAGACAAGATTAGACGTTTGTTTTCTTCAGGTCGGTGGCTTCAACTTCTGAGCAATGACATGCACTGTGGATACTGTACATACCGTGGCATAAACCATTGTGGATTAGCATGAAGGACTCAGTTACTTACGTGGCACCGACTGTGTTCAGCTTGAGGAACTGAGGGGTGAACTGGTAACGAACAAATCGGCCGGCATTGGGGTCTGCATCTTCATCTGTCTCGTTAGTGTCTTCTTCTTCACCTACATTCACACAGAACAGATAATTAGTGTCCCCTATCACCTACATTTATATGCAACAGACAATTTAGTGTCCCCTGCCACCCACATTCACATGGAACAGACACTTTAGTTCACATCACCTACATTCACATGGAACAGACACTTTAGTTTCCCGTCACCTACATTCACATGCAGCAGACAGTTTAGTGTCCCTTGTTGCCTACATTTGTATGAAACAGACAACTTACTGTCCCCTATCACCTGTATTCACATAAAATATTCATTTAGAGAATGCCTAACCCTTTCGTTTTGATGCACCTCTGATGTCAGATTTCCAAGGATTTAAGCGGGATAGAAGTTTTTGTATTGTTATTAATATTAATTTAGTTTCACATATAACAAAATTAACATGCATATAGATCATAATGTTATATTATCATTTCACAATGTTATATTATCGTTCTTACAGCTTAACTTAACACCTTATACACCAGAATTAATAGGAGTGCTTCAAATATCAAAGGTGACACAAGTCGCATATCAGAAACTAGTTTGTCCTGACAGCTTAGCAATGCTCAACACTATCTATGTGTGCTTTATACATATCAATATAATAATGGAAAGATCATAGAGTAATCCTACGTTCAAGCGTTTCAGATTATTGACCTGATGCACTTATTTAAGGACGGAGTAATCCATCCATCATGTTTCACCAACATTAACAAAGCTTTGTGCAAACAACTGTTAAAATATACAACTGGGATCAACTTAAGTATAAATACACATTTTATATGAAAATAAAGATGTCCCTTGCTCTATTAAAGTATTAATGAAATTTAATTAAATATTTCTAGCAACAACACTTGACATAATTTGTAAAATCACTCATCAGATAGAAAATAAATTAAATCTTGTAAGACTCCATCAGAGTGGCATCCAGCCCTGCTTGTCCACACAACACACAGCCAAGACATAGTTCTTATCTTGCTAGTCACAGGGACAAGGTAAAGGGAAATATGTTTTATCATGCATACCTTGTGATGAAACAAGAAAGATGACGATCAACAACACACACAATTAACTATCAATAAATTCAAACATGTCAATGGAATAATTGTTGTAATGGCATGATTTATGACATCTTTAAAGCAAAATAAAAATCATGATTTTCAGCCTATGCCCCTATAAAAGTTACTAAAACATAACCATTTGTACTATGAGTGTGGTATTCTGGCAATATTCGCTTGCGAACTTAAAATATAGTTTAATACACCTATTCTTATACTTGGCATTACTTGACAATAGGATATAACCATGCTACTTATGTGGCACTGGCTGTGTTCAATTTATGTAACATATTTTGACCTTTGTTTACTAAATTAGTCCTCTTTCTGCTAAAATAACATGTTTGTTTGAGACTCTTTTGTGTATGCCGGCCTCCCTTGATATGTCACGTGTTTGGAAATATTTGGAAACATAACATAACTACAATGGTTACTTAAACAAGAAATCCAATAATATAGTCAATTATCAAAATCTGACATTTTTAATGCAAATAAACAATTGCTAATCCTACCACATACAAACATGGAATTATGAAGTATCTCTTCCAGAGTTGTTTGATTTGGTCAGTTGGATTAAATGACAGGTGTCAGTATTCGTTACAAGCTTCAATAACAGTGGCAGTCATCCAGCCACTTCTGTCTGATTACATCAATCTACAGGGATTTCCTCTCCACTGACCATTGTCCACCTGCATCCTGATCAGCCGCTCAACTAGACAGTAACTACTATCATGTTCATTTGTTGCCATGGCAACCTGGAGTATTGAGTCATGACAAGACAGTAGGCTTCCTATTATTGTCGACATTCATCCACATATTAGCATATATCTGTACAAATAATACATTTAAGAATTAAGATGCTACCATAAAACGATGTGCATAACAACACCTTGTATTACATCTACGCATGTGTTTCTTTCATTAAACTTGTTTATTTATTTAAACACACAGCCTTTGCTAATGCATGGTCAAAAGAAAAATCATAAGAATATTATTTTTTATAGAGAATTACGTTTTTGAGGATCTCAACACATTAGCGCCAGTCTATTATTGAATGGCACAGTAAAAGTAAAATACTTGTTTCAACTATGAGAGACTGTGACATTATTGAAAGTCTGTGACAGTATTATACATGGGAACACAGTGCAACACATGACAAATGTCCTGTTCAGGTTAAATAAAATGCGAAAAAAAATGCTTTCAAGAACGTGACTACAACAATGACCAAATAGCGAGATGAATTCTTCTATTTGTTCCCACCTGGTACATTTTCTGGCTTGGCGACTTCAAACAACACTGTTGCCGTGTCCATGTCTCGAAGCTTGAAGCATGTGAAGTCAATGTTGTAGACATTTGCTTCTATTGGACACAGGTAATCTGTAAACAAAACAAGCATAAGGTAGACAAAAAACTAGACATCCAAAATTAACTTCCATTGTAAATTAAACTAAATCAGTAGGTCAAACCAAATAAATTCTTGTACTGAGATTATGATTTTGATAAAACTTGCCCAGCATGTCATTCAGGTCACAACGACAACACATGTCAAAAAGTTTCATACTTATAATAATTAAGTTTTCTACAAAAACAGAAAACACATTAATGGTAATTTTAATTATGAATGTGTTATGGTCTTGCTTCTGCAATGTCAGCATTTTTCATCAACACCACTTTGACATCTCACATGAGATATTTGGCTTAAGTGATTATAAATTTTACATTACCAGTTGAATGACATTGAACATTTAATAAGATTAAAGTTGCTCGCACTTTTGAAACAATAGCATTTTAAGGTTGATAACACTTTATGTGAACAATAATGAAACAACGCGGTTAAGTTCTAACACAATGCAGTTTTTGGAGGTAGGACTCATGTGGCTCATTCTATGTGGGGTTGGTAGGTAGTTGATTCTTGAATGAGACAGCTTATTCCACACTTGGAGCAGTAAACAATCACATAACGAAAGCCTTATACATGAATGGCTTATAACTGGTGTACAAACTTGGCACATATTTACAACGCATCGGTTCATTTCTATGTAATGTAGAATACAAATGCACAATGTAAAAGGCAATTGTGTATTATAAAAAGAATGTCATTATGTATCTCCAAAGAAAATTGGCCAAGTGCTTGTAATACAGAAATGGTTATAATGACATTGTGGAGCATTGGCATTTAGAACTTAAAATAGAAGTAAATAGTGCAATAAAGATAATGAGATTGTATGACAAGGTGACTGCCCACTGGATCAACAAGTACTACCCAGGTTCCTCATTAATTCAGTCCTGACGCAGCTTTCTAAGAACATGATAAATACTAGTTCGGTAATCACAAAGCTCTCATAAATAGTGGTCAAATATTTTTTATATAGACATATCAAATCCATGTTTATGTCATGTGGCTCATTCTAAAGGTTCACATATCTCTAGATCTATGAAAAAAAATTTAGACCACAAAATGTGTGCGTTTTGATCCAAGAACGAGTTTTAAATGGACAAAAGGTTGCTGACACTGCTATACATATAATGGCTACAAACTGAAACTGGAGTGTGTTCTTATGTGAACTGCTGTTTACAATGTTTCCTAGAAATACCTACAAGTGTACCAGTCCACAGAGAATGGCATACGTACGTAACATAAGATTGAGAACAAACAAACCAACATGCTTAACTGCCATACCTGAAAGTTTGATCACGAGTGAAAATGAAACAAGCGTGACTTTCTTTCATTATTAAAAAGGCATAGACTTGTTTGAACATGACACTTTTTACTACAAATTTATTATCATTCACTGACAGTTACGACTAACATTTAATCACTTGCATATGAGAATGGTCTAAGTCATGTATATGAAAACTATTTTCTAAAATATTTGCAGATATTTGACATGCTTCTAATGTTTAGAATAAATAAGTGTAGAGGTAGGTTTACAGTCTTAAAGGGGAGACATGGCAGGATAGGATTTTTTTATTTGTATAGTTAGTTTTTTCTGCCAGACCCCCGTTTCCATGGCAATAAACACAATGGCCACCATATCAAGGAATTATAGCCTATCTAACAAAATTACAACACATTTTTGGAGAATATGCATGTGAACACAACAATCCAAACCAGATGACATTTAAGGTGTGTTACACTTGTTCTCTGGGCATCACGCCCCCCCAGAGGTGTGAGAGTTGAGCCCCAGTGCCCCCCCGGTCAGTATACACCCTCTAGAGTATTCATTGTTTATTTTGACAATACAATAGCATTTTTTTTGACAATAATATGCCAATAGTATAACAATCTAACAAAATAAAATTAACACTCATCAAATAATTGTTGTCTATATTTCTTTTGAAAGTTAAAGGTAAGTGTGGGTCTTCAAAGTGTCTGTCAAAGTGTGAGTTAATCAGTTGAATCCCCATTTAACATTCACACAATGAGTGAATAGCTCATTAACCATTTTGAAGATTTAAACAAAGTCCTCTACATAAAGGTTGTGTGAGGTGAGTAAAACCCAATTTAATCCTCACACATTGAGTGAAAAGCTAACTGCTCAGAAGCTATTAAGATTTCATCATAATCTACTTTAATTGTTACACATTTAGTAGAAAGCCAGTTGTCCTCACGTTGTAATGCTTTTATTTGATATTACTATTTAATTTGATTTATGGTGGTTATGAAGGCATTATCAATTGTAACTGGAAATTAATGACACATTATTAAAATGTTCTGTCTGCTTCGCAAATGTTCTCTTTATTGATCTCTCTGCATCCATTCTGAGGCAACACAATGCCAATGATAGTAATTTTATTTAATGTGTAGACTGTAATTTAAAATCAGTATACTTAATGCATTATTATCCTGCCACCATTCATATATGCAAGTACAACTTTTACTCTGAGTATTATTGTGTTTGAATTTGCTTATATAATTAGCAATACCATACATAAATCCATAAGAGAGATTAGATACTCACAGTTTCTGACGTCAGAAAGTTTCTGACAGTTTCTCATCAGAAATACCTTTCTGACTGTCAGAAACCCAACATTGGATACCTGTATATTACAGCTGCAATAGTTTCATAACTATTGTGATATTGCTGTTCTCCTCTTTATCCCTGGCACCAATACTGGTCGTGGTGCATACACATATTATAATGGGATTTAGTGAATAGCCAGGAAAACACCCCAAAATCAAAGTTGATGGGTGGTGAATCCGTGAATGACGTTGCTCTGGTCAACATTTGTTGATGTTAGGTCGATAAATAAGTAAGATTACGAAAAATAAAGCACGTTTACAAACAGAATTACAATGACGCAAGTAACTCTGCTGATTTGGATTGACAATTAACATTACTGTCGATGGCACTGCAATATCATGGATGTGTTCAGAGTGGAGAGTAGAAGAAGACCGTGGTTGTGTTGGGAGGAATGCATGAAGATGGATTTGACGAAATTTGGAGGGAGAATGAGAAACGGGGGGGGACTTGGAAGTTGGAGATGACAGGAAACATGATTAATTTAGTTAAAATAGATCAAAACCAAGGACTGGTACTTATTAACATTAGTCTGGACTTCAAAGGAGATCAACGCGTTGTGTTCATGTCACTAAATAATATTAATGACAACATGAATTCACTGATTAGAACTGTAGGCTGTACTTGACTAAGATTGCCACATGATCAATCTTTGCCATCATTTCTGGTATTCTACAGTTCCATTGACCAGGTTTCAGGATATGTATGGCAAGCTAACTAGGCAAAAGACCATTGGGAACATTATTAAAAAAAACTTAAAGATAACAATAAAACAAGCAGAAAGCCAAAGACGAGAAAGATCACCCAGGTAGCAACATAAAGCACTGTTCTTTTAGAAAATTATTTTCCATCATCAGTTCTAGTGCGATCACACTGCTATCACATGGGTACAGTTGAAGTGGAAAAAAACAATAGTGACAACAAGGACCAGGTGCCACGGATGTGGGCGATTCATGATATCAAGACTTAGGGTGCAGTAGCTCTATGGTAAAGCACTGGACTGTTGATTGAGGGGTCCATTGATCCCTTCAACCTGGTGACTATGTAGTGGAAGTAAAAGATCTCTCACAGGGAAATGTGTGTGTGGAGTATAAAGATTCAAGATACTAACTCTACAGAAGACTCTGAAAATAGACCACTCCAGGCAATATTATCCATAGACATGGATGTTTGGGATATTTACTTCATAATTTCAGTCATGACATAAGACAAGTCAAGACATGGGATAATACATGCAATGCCACAAAGGTTTTTCTGAACATAGACTAAAATTAAAACTGTAATTTTAATGAATCATTTGTTATTCATATTTTTAAATAACATAGCTCTCTTTTCCAAACCTTGTCAAACGCATATGCCAGAATTAAACAGAAGAGCCAGCTAATTATCACCTGACTCTCTTTGTCCCTCAGGCTTGGTACAGGTGTCGAATGTTTTGGCCCATAACAGGTTCAGCCCAGAGGCCGAACCAACCGTTTTCACTACTGGTGAACCATGTAGTGTTCTCGCTTGCATGGGCCAAATCAACCTTGCATACAACCAATGCTAATGGGCTCCGTGGACCGAAACCACTATTTTATTCTAACTGGAAAATGGGCTCTATGGGCATAGACCTTGTTTAATATTACTTTCTTATTTTTGCTAGTTTGACTATTTGCGTATATAAATAATAATTTGTATGTGTGTGTATATATATATATAAAATTATATATTATTATTTTTACAATAGTAGCGGGTGTGTTTCTTTGTGTAATCATAATTTCCTTTTTTATTGAAACAAGTCGTGGGTCGAAACGACTATTCTTAGAATGCTGCCACTTTAAATTCCACTACAAGGGTGGGCCGAAACGACCGGGCCGAACCATCCGTCGGCGTGTGCCAAACCATCCGGGACCCCTTAGTACCACCTAGTTGGTTGGAAGCCAAGCATCATTAAAATTTTCATAAAATAAAAAAATTACTTTTCATCTGAACCAACTCCCCATCACGACCCTATAATATGAAAACATACCATCAATTCATACACTTACTTTTTGTTACTTTATTTAATCGCAGTACATCGTCTGGTGAAACGTGTTCTTGATTCAATAATTCCTCTTCCGTAATCGGTGGCCCTGGTGGTCTTTTCTCTGTTTTCGCGTTACCTTTGTTGGCCTGTCGTGCTAGGAAACCACCGCCTTTCTTCTTTCCTGGATTATTTGCGTTTCTGGCGTTTGCGCTCATAGTTGTTATGATGGGTATTCAGACCACACTACAGATAATAAAATTCGGTAGTTTATACCACCGATGTAAACTGTACAGCTGATTCTGCCTAATCGTATTTTTCTTCAAAGCGTCGTGTACACAAATAATTCTGACCCTGTTTCCAAAATGGTTGTTTGCGTTGCATTGTGGGATCAAATATGTAAGGTCAAGGCCGATAGTTCATTTGCGGTTCTTAGATGTTTCCTAGCCTTTCCGCTAGCCACGCCTGGCGAATAGTGGCCAGCTAAATATTTGGCCAGCTCTTATCTCTTGTGACAATGCTTGTCTTTTAGCTGTTTCCGTCGATACATTGCCAGCATAACGCCTCGCACGCATGATGTTCTGGTTAGTCCGGTACGCTTCGATGGCAATGCACAACCGCAATTAACTTATTAAGTTAAGACTGGCTCACTAGGACCTAGGCTAGGTAGATCGTTTTCTACTTCGACAACTTAACTTTAAGTTTTCCAGTGGCAGTGCAGAGACTCGGCCTTTCAGGTATCTTTCGATTACATCCTTTATCCCAGTTTAGGTCTGCCAACTGAGCATTTGCCTTCAGTTAACTTCTCATAGAGGATGATCTTTGGGAGGCAGTCACTAGACATCCGCTGTGCGCACATTCAGTAATAAGAGAATATTGCTCAGTGTTGTTGAATTGCAGCGTTGCAGAATATCAAGGTTTGTGACTTTTTCCTGTCGTTTCACGCCAAGGATTACACAGACATTACTTTAAATTCCTGTTTGCGATATGTTGGCCAGCTCTCTGCACCATACACAACTGGATGCTAAGAACACAATCACAACACATACACTTTCAGTTGTGTAGTTAGTGTCGGCCTCTTGTTAATTGGACCAGACTCTTACTAAGAGTGTTCCAAAGAATTCTGCAGCTTTGCCTAGTTATGTGTTTAATTCCTTGTCAAGCGTGAAATAGTTAGACATGATGGAACCTAAGTATGTGAAGTTCTCCACAGTTTCGAGTACTTCATCACTGCGGATGATTTAGGCTTGTGTGGTCCAGTGGCTCATAACGACGGTCTTCTTGATTCCGATTTTGACTTCAAAAGCTGTGCAGGCACTGGAGAAACTGTTTATGATAGACTGCAACTGTTCATTTGCGTAGAGGGCCTGGCAAACATGTACCGCTGTTGTTTTGGTCTTAGCCTTCAAGCGCGATGCAGAGTATATTATGTTTGCGTCAGATCTAGTTATCAGGCCCAATCCATGGAAGTGTGCATCTAGGATCTCGCAAAGAGGGAGGCCAAAGGGGACAAGCTTAGTCACATGTTAGTTTACCATGCTGCCATGCAGCGGCGCAACAAGAAGTTAAACCGAATGGGTACCATAGCCCAATGCCCCCCCCAAATACACCATCTCAATATTGCAGAGAAGTGTATCCCAAAAAAGAGTTAGAGCCAGAACAGAGCATCGCACGCGCGCACGCACGCACGCACGCACGCACGCACGCACACACACACACATTGACCAGCGTTGATAAAATTAGGGTGGTCCTTAAATAGGAGAAACACAATTGAAAGTCAAAGTTCCTTACGGGACACCCTTCAATTGTTTTACAATCAATGCAAGAACTCATCTGCCAAAATGTTATCGTGATTGATGGATAGTGATCGCTACCAAAGGTTGAAGCTCACGACCATATACATGTGCTCTATTTGGGCAGAGGAACAGGTGACGAGATGGCGAAAGCAGTAATGACATCAACCAAATTCTGAAATTTGGAAGACATGGTCAGGGCTATGTGTGTTAATACGACCGTATCCAGCACTGCATCAACAAATGGTGCACATGCCCTCCTACAGGAGAAACTGGGGAAGGAGATTCTCAGTTGTGAGTGTCAGCATCATTTTCGAACTTGTCCTGCAGGCTGCTTTCTCTGTCTGCCTGCCATGGTCTGTTTGTCCAAATAGGTTCAGGACAGTGTGACTATAATGCCACGGCAAGCGCTGTTTCCAGATTACGGCAAGACATGTTATTGTTTGCTGGGGAACAGCTGCGAACTCAGCAATATAGACACAATTAATACACTCTCAAATTGTTCACGTTTCGTTCACAGTTCAAACTCACCGCGAGGGAGGAGAAGACCCTGCATATTCGTTGTCACGGTATACGTCGCGCCTGGTACAACGCCCCGCTTCCCAACTCAGCAGCAGTAAATGAACTCGCTTTCATCAAGGCATTCTCCTTTCGGGCCAAATAAAAACATTTGAATTGTTGTTGTAACTTTTGATTCATATGTGTGTGATGTCGTTGAAACGTGTATAGGGTAATATGTGCACATATAGGGCCACGTGACACATAAAGATGACAACAAGTCACATGCCGACAAAAGCTATGCCAATTATCACTCATGACAATTTTTACTAAAACGTTTTGTCAAAAGCAAAGTGTTTCACACCTGCAATTACTAGTGAAGTTCTCATTATCATAAACAAATCTATCTAATCGTGTGATCTGGACCCATTTCTAACACTTCTACTTCTTTACCAGATGATCTCGGCTGCTTTCGATACGATTGATCATTAAATCCTTTTACAACGCCTCCATAGACATTTTGGCATTTCTGGCACAGCTCGACGGTGCACCTCTTCGATTTTCTTTATATCTTGTTGGTAAGGGTTCCATACTTGCAAACAGTAGGCTACTCAAGATGGGGACGCACTAGTTTCTGGTAAAATTGTAGTATGTTGTTCGTTGACTTGTTTGTGTAGGTCCGTCTGATGGCGCCAAGTTGGCGATTTACTTTTATGACTACATCGGTGATGTGTTCTGCAGATGAGAGTGATGAGTGTATCTGTACTCCAAGGTATTTCTCCATGGTTGTAGTTTCAATTAGTTGATCTCCAATAAAGTAATCGTTTTTTGGGTTGTTGTACCCAACATGCAGACAACGGCATTGAATAATATTTGCCACTCCGAAGTCCATCCATAGAGTTCATTTAAGTCTTCATGCAGTGTAAATGCATATTCAGTCCATGGTACAATTCTCAAGATTTTACCGTGTCAGCAAATTTCGAATGAGAACGAACAGTGCCAGAATCGATGTCATTGATGTATATTATAAACAAGGTGGGTCCTAAGATGGATCCTTGTGCCCCGCTTGTCACATCCTTCCAACTTGACTTTGATTACAACACGTTGCTTTCTGTTCGTTAACCATGCCTCTACCCACCCTTTAATGTTGCCATTGATAACAAGAGCAGATCATTTGGACAGTAGACGCTTTGCAAAAATCGAGGTAGAGCATGTCTACGGGGTATGCCTAGGCCACATAGGACGTTACTTCTTCCAACAACAATAGTAGATTTGTCGTGCAGCTCCTTTTTGCACGGAATCCATATTGAGAGTCAGCGATCAGCTTGTTTTCTTTTAGGTGTTTGCTGATAGAATCCAGCAGTATTGATTCCATTACTTTACTTGCTGATAGCATCCAGCAGTATTGATTCCATTACTTTACTTGCTGATAGCGTCCAGCAGTATTGATTCCATTACTTTACTTGCTGATAGCGTCCAGCAGTATTGATTCCATTACTTTACTTGCTGACTGCATCCAGCAGTATTGATTCCATTACTTTACTTGCTGACTGCATCCAGCAGTATTGATTCCATTACTTTACTTGCTGACTGCATCCAGCAGTATTGATTCCATTACTTTACTTGCTGACTGCATCCAGCAGTATTGATTCCATTACTTTACTTGCTGACTGCATCCAGCAGTATTGATTCTATTACTTTACATGCTGACTGCATCCAGCAGTATTGATTCCATTACTTTATACTTGCTGACTGCATCCAGCAGCATTGATTCCATTACTTTACTTGCTGACTGCATCCAGCAGTATTGATTCCATTACTTTACTTGCTGACTGCATCCAGCAGTATTGATTCCATCACTTTACTTGCTGACTGCATCCAGCAGTATTGATTCCATCACTTTACTTGCTGACTGCATCCAGCAGTATTGATTCCATCACTTTACTTGCTGACTGCATCCAGCAGTATTGATTCCATTACTTTACTTGCTGACTGCATCCAGCAGTATTGATTCCATTACTTTACTTGCTGACTGCATCCAGCAGTATTGATTCCATTACTTTACTTGCTGACAGCATCCAGCAGTATTGATTCCATTACTTTACTTGCTGACTGCATCCAGCAGTATTGATTCCATTACTTTACATGCTGACTGCATCCAGCAGTATTGATTCCATTACTTTACTTGCTGACTGCATCCAGCAGTATTGATTCCATTACTTTACTTGCTGACTGCATCCAGCAGTAGTGATTCCATTACTTTACTTGCTGACTGCATCCAGCAGTATTGATTCCATTACTTTACTTGCTGATAGCATCCAGCAGTATTGATTCCATTACTTTACTTGCTGACTGCATCCAGCAGTATTGATTCCATTACTTTACTTGCTGACTGCATCCAGCAGTATTGATTCCATTACTTTACTTGCTGATAGCGTCCAGCAGTATTGATTCCATTACTTTACAAACTTGAGATGTAAGGCTAACAGGTCGGTAGTTCAGCGGATCACTTTTCAATAATATATTTTAATTGGCGCTACACGAATAAGCAACCAAAATGGTGGTACATCACTTCTAGAAAGACGTTTTTGAACAGGTTGGAAAGAGGTAAGGATATAATGTTGGCAACCTCTTTCAAAGTGGATGGGTAAATGTTGCCAGGTCCGGGGGATTAAGCTTATTAAATTTTGATTCAACCATACGTTGAGTGATGTTTTTTCAGCTCATATGATTCATCAGCCATGAACATTTCTTTGGGTTTGGCATGTTCTCCAAATTCTCTTTAGTGAATATAGAAACAAAACAGTTATTGCAAGCATCTGCTGTGTTAACATCATCATTGATAGTATTTCCCTGTTCATCTTTAAGATGGCCTATGCTCTCTTTGACTTTAGTTTTACTTCTGGCATATTTGTAGAACATCATTGGGTCATTCTTGATGTTGTTTGCAATTTTCCTTTCCAATTTTCTCTTCGCCATTTTCACAATTTTTGCTGCCCTTCTCTGGAGATTGTTATACTTCATGTAATCCTGGTGTAAATTAGTTTGCTGATAACATTGCCACCAGTTTAGTCTGTTCTTTCATGCTCTATATCTCTTTGTTCCACTACAGTGGTTTCTTCACTCCACTTTTTCTTACTTTCTTTGGTGTAAATTTATCAACAGCTTCATCAATTTGCTTTTGGAAGAACAGCCAATCTTCCTCTACAGTTGTTTCTTCCGTACATTCAGACCAGTCCACCTCCGCTAAAAACTTCATCATATCAGGGTAGTTAGCATTTCAATAATCATAGTACACTTCCTTCAAGATCTTACACCCAGTATCACATTTGACATTGGATTATATTATAGTGTGATCCCTGCTATCAAACCGTTGACTCCAAAAACTCACTGATTCCATAGACCCCATGCGGATTTGAGGTCAGAATCAAGTCAAGTATTGTGTCTTCTCTAGTTGGGACTTCCAATTGTGTTAAGAAAAGCTCCTGTGTGAGACCTAGAAATATCCGACCCTCCTCTTGGGATTCCAGCAAGTTCCATTTAATAGTTCTGTGATTGAAGTCGCCGCATATCATAACACCATTACTAGTAGCTAAAGTTTTACGAATGGCATTGTGCAAGTTTTCTTCTTCCTCTCTAGTATTTGTTGTTGTGTTATAACAGACTCCACAGACCACCTTTCCAACCCTGCACCAATGTGCTTCAATGTCCTTTATTAGGAATCAGAGTTAGTTCTTCTTGTAGCTCTACTTTCAGCTCTTTTTTTGCAGTGATTGAGGCAGCCTCCTCCTCTTCTTCCTTTCCTATCGTTACACATAGCATAGTATCCATCAAGCGCAAGTTCACTGACAAGCTTTTCATCATTTGCCCATGTTTCTATTACAAATATAAGATCTGGCCTGTGCTCGTAAACACAACATTCCATTTATTCCTTTGTATTGAGCATGGATCTGGCATTAATTAGGACGCACTTTGATGTCTCTGTCATCCGTCCTATCCATACTACCCCCACCTGCCCCCTATTAGTAGAATTATTAGTGTTAGTATTAACAATGTTAGTATGGTTAGTGTTGGTATCCTTAACTACGTGCAGCGGTGGGGGTTAGTTTTCTCTCCTTCCCCCTCCCTGTCCTCCTTTCCCCGCCCGAGTCGTCGTCGGTCTGTTCTGGGTACGTTGAGTTCTGCCATTTCCCAAATTTGCATCATTTTCAGCAGCATCGTCCCTTACAAGAATGTCATTCCTTTTGAAGACAAGTTTAGTTTCACCTTCATCCCTTCTTCGTTTCAGTAATTTTGCAGCTGTTCCTTGTCATGTCGGGATTAAGGAATACATATTTCCAGTCATCATCATTTCTCAGATTCTTTCCTTTACCAATTGCTTTCCACTTGTCGTTTACTGAGTTGAATCGGACAATCAGGAGTCTTGATCTATCATCATTATATCGGCGATCTCTTGGAGCACTATGCACTTCTTCTATAGCTTCATTAGAATCGAAACCTATTTTCAGAAACATTTATCCAGCCATGTCTCTATCATTCTCACATCCATTTAGCGCTTTATCATTTATACTTTTCCTGTCCATACAAAACCAGTGTGTTCCTTTGCCTGGGAGGTGCAGGAACTTGTAGTGATCAGGGTCAATGTCAACGCATGTAATGTGGTGCTAGGCATGGCAATATTCACATATAAGACCTTCATCCTTTTCCACCAACATCTTTCTTGCAAACCCTGCATGGGTTTTTCTGCTTGTGTGGCATCCTTCGGTTGATTACGTGGTCGGCCGTTTGGACTGCCCCACAGTCACAGCGGTCACTTTGGGCCAGGCCCTACCGTAACATGGAGGTGCCGAACCTCCCCACACCAGACCGTAGTCGGTTTAACCTTGTCCAGGTTCGTCGCAAGAGGTTCGCACCTGATGCTCTGGTTGATAGTGTGGGCACGAATCGGTGTAATGTTGTGGTGGTGGATGTCCTGCGACGGTTTAATGCCACGGTTGCTGCTTCCCGCCTCAGAGCTGGTGGAGCGATACCAGCCAGCACTGGGAGCTGTTGGGGTGATACCAGCCAGCACCGGGAGCTGGTGGGGTGATACCAGCCAGCACTGGGAGCTGGTGGGGTGATACCAGCCAGCACTGGGAGCTGGTCAACGGGAGTAGGGCGTAGGCACCGTTAGTTCGGATGGCCGTGTTGAAGTCGACGTCCACGAGACGCGTGTGGGTATTTCTGCTCCAGACTGGGACACAGTATTCTGCCGGGGCGTACACCAGTGCCATAGTTGATGTTCTTAGTGTAGGTGCGCTCGTTCCTCATCTAGGGCCAGCAAGGCGATGGATCAATGCACTGCATTCCCAAGAGGTTGGACCGTAGAGAGTGACTCCCCAGATGATTTACCATCGAGAGTGACTAGTTGATTACCCAGAGGGTGTACCATCAAGGGCGGTTCCCAAGAGGCTTGACCGTAGAGACTGACTCCCCAGAGGATGTACCGTCGAGATTGACTACCCAGAGGACTTACCATCAAGAGCGGATACCCGGAGGATGTACCATCGAGAGTGACTCCTCGGAGGATATACCGTTGAGAGTGACTCCCTGGAAGATGTACCACCGAGAGTAACTCCCGGAGGATGTACTGTCGAGAGTTACTCCCTGGAGAATGTACCGTCGAGAATGACTCCCCACAGGTCATACCATGGAGAGTTACTCCCTGGAGAATGTACTGTCGAGGGTGACTCCCTGGAGCAGTTATCGTAGAGAGTGACTCCCTGGAGGATGTACTGCCGAGAGTGACTCGCCGTCCACTGCAGCGTCGAGAGTTGCTCCCCAGAGTGTACCATAGAGAGTGATTCAACGGAACCATACTGTCAAGAGTGACTATCCAGAGGATGTACAAGAGCGACTCCCCGGAGGGGCGGATCTATTAAATATTATGTTTATTTAACTTATTATAATATAAATAATTTTTTACTTACAACCATCTACCATTATGAACATACCGGTACTTGTCCTTACAAATTATGAAGTAATTTTACAATGCTAGACTTTTGGTAAACAAAACATAACCACTTAATTTATGTAGGCCGATTATTCTCCTGAAATAATTATATGAATAATATGTGTAATCCTACATAAAATTAAATATCTTAATCACATGCTTCAGAAAATGTCTCAAAAGATATGGACACAGCTACATGTGAGTTTATTAGTGCAACTACTTTCATATTTGCTCACACTTTGCAGGCTTGTAGTTTGAACTGTTTGCTGTCATTGTAATCAGATTAGCAATCAATCACGACAGTGTAAGATTCTGGACTTCATTAAATTCCGCTGAGATGCAAGGAGGAACAACACAGTCAACTGTGTTGAGATCCTGCAAACAAACGGTAGACATTTAGGCCAGTGCCAACTAACCTGATCGAACCTCAAATCGCCAGGACACTGGTTACCAACTCGGACCACGTGGAGGTAGTCTACCAACCGAGTCACCCACAGAGGTGCCAGGATGAACCGGGGACTTCCTCCCACGGAGGAGTAGGGCTCATCATTTACATCTCATCGGAGGAGGCGGCCAATGGAGTAGCCGCCTCCAATGGTACATCAAAGATGACTGCAAATTAATTAATCGTGTTGCTGAACACAAGCAATGGCACTCATTGAAACCATCTGCATGTGATGTAATTGAAGTTCCAAGGGCTAGAACAGTTACCTACGGGGACAGAAAATTCCAGTGTTCAGCAGCCAAGTTGTGGAATGCGCTACCGACCCACATCCGCGAAGCACAAACACTGAACACTTTCAAGAAGCTGCTAAAAACACATTTGTTCCGGGCTCATTTTAATGCTTAACTCTTTCTAGTCACTCTTTCTATTACATTTTTAAAACAGTATATACATATTTATTTTATCATATCCAGTCTTCTATAATATTTTTAGTAATTATAATATTATTTTAATGTGTGTGTATGTATGTGTGTGTATGTGTGTATGTATGTGTATGTGTGTGTGTATATATGGATGTGTGTATGTATATATATGTGTGTGTATGTATGTATATATGTGTGTGTGTGTATGTGTATATATTTATGTATGTATATATATGTATGTGTATATATATGCATGTATGTATATATATACTAATATTATATATATTTTTTATGCTTTGTTTTTACTGTCTATGATTATTTTATTCATTGTGTACAGCGCTTTTGAACAGGCTTTTATGCATGAAAAGAGCGCTTTATAAGTTCGGTATATAATAATAATATAATAATAATGTGATCTACAATTACATCGTTCGGACATACGCTATGTCCTCCTCCAATGAGGCAACAAACTGGACCGCAAAATTAGCTCTCTCTGAATCGCAGCGTCGTACAACCCGTCATCAAATGTTACATTGTCAAGATAGGTGCTTCCCCGATAAGATTATAAGTACCGCATCAAGACCAGATCAGTCGAGACAATGTAAGAGTATAGACTTCCTTATCGTGCGATGAGATGCATGGAGGAACAACATAGTGCAGACCAGGAGATGGAAAGCAGAAACACACCAAACATCCCCGTACCAAACGTGCGCAACCTGTCAAAGAAGCATACCTCAAACCTTGCCACACAATAAGATGCATAGTGGCACACTATTTAATGGGCGGGGTGATAGATGAGGTAAATTATCCCGAATGTCAACAAACGTACGTGGGCAAAAGCAGCGGGTAACTATATGGTCCAGAATCAAAGAACACAAAAACATAAAGGCCCCCTTCATGGCTGTAGGGAAATATAACAATATACAAGCATAGTCATAACAACACGTTGAGAGCTGCGACAGTAATAACCAGAGAGGACAACTTCTGGCGGAGAAAGATAAGCAAGGTTACTGAAATTAGAGAGAAGCACCCAGAGATAAACCGAGACAGTGGCTACAGCATTCCCGCGATCTTCATGGAATCGTTGCCACGTGACAACCAACAACGAGGTAACATGCCACTGGACAAAAGCGCACCATAACACATATGAAGGCACTGTGAATGTCTCTAAAGCTCAGTTGAGAACAGGTCCCTTGACATGTTTCCTCTGCCCAATTGTTTTCTCAAGCTTATTGTACACTTATTACGTCGAATACGGTATGTCTACAATTTCGGTTACTGAAAATGTTTTTTAACTGTCAATAATTGTTTTTAATTTTAAAAAACCCCATTTCAGAATCATTTTTAGGAGTGTAATCAGATTAGCAGTCAATCACGACAGTGTAAGAATCTGGACTTCATTAAATTCCGCTGAGATGCAAAGAGGATCAACACAGTCAACCGTGTTGAGGTCCCGCGACTCAAACAAACGATAGACATTTAGCCCAGTGCCGGGCTCATCGTACCAATGAGCCCCACACTTCCTCCCCCCCGACGGCCATCTTTGACGTCTCATCGGAGGCGGCGGCCGCACGTCAAAGATGCCCGCCACAGTGACGCGCGGAAGTTCCCTTATTCTTCATAAGCATACTGCGGTGTATAGTCCCAAAACCATGACTTTTGTTTCGCTTTAACCACCAGGCATACATGATTAACGGTTACTACCACAGATACTGAATTACTCAATATGTTTGTTACCTATTTGCCAGCTACATAGGATAGAGAAGGAAAACTCTGAAAACATACTACTCCCATTGCCCATCCTCGGGGTTTTGAAATGGTGGTTCGAGCGTAGGCCTACATAATGAGCAGGGGAAATCATGGATGAGTTTTGAAAAATGGCAGTTTTACAAAATTCTCTAAAAAGGGAGGTTCCCTCGACTCTCCCAAACCTGCCACACCCTTGAGGATGGGCATGAATCCTATGTTAGCGATTGACAGGGCTGTTTAGGCATAAGCCCTAATGCTGTGGTCTATGGCTATGCCTATGCCTAGGGTCTAGGCAATGGCTATAACATGACAGGTCATGTCGTGCTGACCTTGAAGTCGACCGATGTAGCGCCATAGTTTCATAAATAGGCCCTACATAATACTAGCGGCAGGTACGATATATTCAAAACGAATGTGCCATGTTGCGTTTTAACTATACAAGAACACTTTACTTGTTACATGATGCCATCATTTTTGTCACAGCTAACATACATACCTTCGTCGGTTCGAATGCAACTTCGTTGACTTTGTCTTCGTACTTTCCGAGCTTTGACTTTGTGTGTTGTGCAGTCTCAGATGTAGAACATCACACGACAGCACCTCCACGGTCTTCCTTTTTGAAGCGGCCCGGGTCAGTGGAGACTGTGCCATCGGTATGTGCAGTTGTGTAAATCTTCAGATTTGTCCAATAATAATCAGTTGAGCACTTTTTCGATGCCGCATTTATTTATTTAGTTGGAGTCCATTGACGTTGTTGCTATGCCTATGGGCGCAAGTGAACAATATAAATTATAACGTACAGAGCAGTCCCATTCAACAGCCATTTAACATTACACATTACTGAAAGTTTTTTTCCAATTTTAGTATGTATACTATTCAGATGTTCAGACCATGTGAGTTTACAATCAATATATATATATATATATATATATATATATATATATATATATATATATATATATATATATATATATATATATATATATATATATATATATATATATATATATATATATATATATATATATATATATATCAAGGAACTTAATATAATTTACTTGTTCAATTTTAATATTGTCAATATATATGTTATATTCACATGGGGCACTTGTGTGTCCGAAAACCATGAAATTTGTTTTTGATAAATTAAGTAAGAGCTTATTTACTTTAAACATGTATAGTTTGTTCATTTCAGTTGACACAATTGTATACATTTCCAACAAATCACTTCCTTCAACAAAAAACTGGGAGAAACATTATACAAAGTTATTAACATACATAATAAAAAGAGTTGGCCCTAGAATCCTAGAATTGACTCTTGTGGTACACCACTTGTGGTACACCACAAGTAACGTAGAATAACTTGAATTCATACCTACTGTTTCCTGTTACCTAAATAAATACTGAGCCATTTTTGGCTACACCCCTAACATGCATAAATCATAATGATCAAGTTTATCAACAAGAATTCTGTGATCCACAGTGTCGAAAGCTTTGTTTAAATCAATAAAACCACCAATGGTAAGCATTCCCTTATCCACTGCATCTGTAATTTCCTCCAGTAATTCCATCATTGCCATGAAACTGGACATATTTTTCCTAAAACCATACTGACGGAAATACAATACTTGTTTTGCATTTAGAAAATTCATTATCCTGTTGTTTAATATATTGCTTACGCATTAATTAAAGTAAACATGGAATTGCTGAAAAATCATGATTTCATTCCTTGGTGAAATTACGTAACTTTGTCATGTAATCGGCGAGAGGATGGAAGTCATGCCCATGCCCCAAGATCAGCATTGACCCACACAGTGCTACCATTATGCCCTTTTGGATATCTACTATTTTGATCCTTACTACGTCTAACGACTAAAGTGAATTCTTTCGATGATTTGAACAAAAATAGGCATTTTTTTATTAAATCGACTGCGGATGTTATATAAACTATTCACACACTACATATTTGGACACCACTGAACTGGATTTGCGATAGGCTAAATCAGTTGAGGAAGGAGTTTTAACCAATATTCCGTTATGATGGGTACCGTGATAACACAATCAATGCATCATTTTGTCCTTTGTAGAAATAAGCGGAAGGTGTTTGAATCGATGTTCTAAAATAATACTTACACGTGAACTTATGATTACGTTAGGCAAGCATGTCTTCAACAGAAACATCTGAAATTAAGGCACCGAGGGAGTTGAAAGATAAGAAAAGACGAAGAGCAGTGAAAGCAGAACCCCGTTCTTGTCCAGAGTCAAAGAAATGGCGAGCGTCATCTACAGTCGCTGCCGCTGGTGGCGATAGCAGCAAACCGGTGTGTGTCATGCCTCATCGACTACTGGCTCCCGACCCATGCATATGTCAGTTCTATGAAGCCCATAATATGACATAGTCGGCAAGAGTCGCCGTTTTCTCGTAGTGTCTAGCCAGGTGTACGTGAGCCGTATCTTTAGCATGGGGGTCTAAACGTACGTGAGCCTGTGCGCGTATTGGTTTTTGTTTCATATTTCCTGTAGAATTCTAAATCCGCTCACGCATGAATCGTGTGGTTAAGCCAAACTAAGGCAAGCCAAGAGCGGTACATCAGCAGATTTGCATGAAGACCAAATAGGATATGTATGTATGTATATAAAGTTGACAGAATTACAAGTTGGCACATTTTTTTTCTCTAATAACTAATTTCTCTGATTCTTGTGGGGAGCGGTTAGAGCACCCGCCACTTTGCCTGTGTTTTTCGGAAGACGCACTAAAAGCTGCTGGTCCAAACTCCTGTGTTAGCCCAAGATTGGGCTGTTTGGAGTATAATTACTTGAGACTTAAAAACTTCTAATAAAATGGCACATGGAAGTGACAGCATTAGTAAGTATTATTGCTTTACTATTGTTAATACTGTTGTTTGCTAACATAGCAACTTAAGAAAATCCAATATTTACATGAAATTGGCTTCGATTGGTTTCGTAACCGTGCTGAAAATCCGCAGATCTCATGTTAAAACCGTGACTGTTCTATCTTGTTGGTTATGCTGTTGTTATTTGAGGAATAATAAGAAAACTGGCTGTTATAGAATCCTGATGCTATGTAATCGGAATTCATGTATATTGGTAGCGATGCCAGCGCACGATACATGGCGCCAGTGGTCTTGTGTTCAGAAAGTTGAGGACAAGTATACCTGCAGAGCCCCTGTGAATATCACAGTCCATAGGAGCTAACACAGACCATGTATCACAAAAGTGTATATATGCCTGTAAAGCTGAATAGACATAGATTATGCTGCTTTACGTTGTATCTTTTTAAAAGAAGTATTTTATTTAAGGTGAACATTTGATAATTGTTGCAAATGTGACTCATTGAATTGTAATAATTTTCGAGTCATTTTGATATAAAATAAATTATAAAGCCTTTTCCTACTTTTTGTTATACCTGTAGTACTTATCAAACACCATGGAGTTTTTCTGAAGCTTCATATAATGCGACAATGTCTCGGCATAAGCGTCAATTGTATGGTAACCATGGAGCAAAGTGTAAGAGATTGCAAGTTTTTGTGTTAGATTTTGTCAAGTTTAATTGTTCTGTGGAAGCAAGTGTAATTTTTTTATCATGTAACGTGAACTTTTGTGGTAGATATGTGAGAAGTTTGGCAGCTCTAGGTGTTTGTTTTCATGGTTAGGTCAGAAACTGTATGATCGCCTCTTTGGTAAACGTCAACGAGTGCTACAAATCTCAGTAGTGTTCTAAAGGAGGCGTCACCGGGTAACCCTGCTAGTGTTTAATAATTTATACACTTCACAGATAAATATGAATTGGTCATTGTGCATGGTTTCTATACATGTATGAAAATCTTCATAATGACAAAAATTAGGTTGGCTTGGATTATTCTAGACAAGACCGACTCTAGTCTAGAAGAATTAGTAGTCAGTTTATGCCAACATCATAATATGATTTTATAGCAATTTTTGTATGACCACAATTGCTAAACCTCTTTTGCAAATGTCATATTGCCAGAATCAGCAGTGCATATCTTATAAGACTGACAGCTCAACTTGGGGGACAAAATTTGTTGACCTCAAATACATTATCTCGCACTGCTTTATAAACCTCCGTTGAGTTATAGTATGTACAGGGGCTGTAGTGACTTTCATGTTGCAAAAGTTCTATTTGTTATTGTAATGTTTTGACAAATTAAATTATACTTATTGCATCCTACTAGTTGTACACAGTGAATTATTTTAGTATCATGTTTTAGTGAAAAAAATGGATAATAAATAAATTATGACAATACAGTTGTAAAAAATTTTTAAAGAAAATTCTTTCTGTTTTTTACACTTATAGTAGAAACATTACATTACTCGCACGCACGCACGCACGCACGCACGCACGCACGCACGCACACAGTTAATAAACTACACAATCATTGCTTTATTCCTTTTTCAAATTCCCATGATGCTTCATTGTACATATTCAGTATCAAAGTAAATTTGGTATTCACTAATTAAAGCCATGTTAGCTCTGTCCTTTTGGCGATGTTTGACTGTGCTTCAATTTGTTCGTGATTTTTTGCAGAGTGCTCGGGCATTGTTTTTTGAAGAGGAAAATAACGTGAATGATCGTGACATTGCAAAGGATTTGGAAATGCATAGCAATGCCTGTCGTGAATTCAAGAGAATACTGCTAAAAATAAAGGATCTAAAAGCAAGTGGGAAAACAGAAGAGGTAAGTATTTATGTATAACTTTTGTGTATCGATAATTTTTTTATGTTTGTGTATAAAATTAATAAAACATCTATCACTGAATAAATATTAACTACTGGTGAGTCACATGTGAATTGTGGAAAACATTAAGTGGCCTTAGATGGTTGGACCAGTGCACTTTCAAATACTGCAAACGATTTTGGAATTTATGGAGTATACACTAAAAAATTAAACAAACATTACTGAATTTCTGTTGTCATTTTATGACCAGTTGTTTATTGAGCAGAATTTGATAGTGAAATCATGATCCCATATGCACTGCATTGTGTATCTTTCTTTGAAACTTGCTCAATATTATCGTAACCACCAAAGTTGGTATATTGTGGTAGTACAAGTTGTAAAAGTTGTTTGTTATATTTGTTTACAAACACATTCCTGGAAAAAACATGTAGACAGAAGTTCCATTATGACCAGAGGTGCTGCATGTATCAAATGGTTAAAAGGGGATAATATGAGTGACATGCTTGGTAATTGCAATGGATAGTAACAGACTGGTCTTTTAATTTCTGTAAATTCAACATTATACTTCAACTTGTTATGACAATAACAAACTTGTTGGTTGGGCATGTTGAACGTGTCAAACTTTGATGACAGGTTGAAGAATTGCGTATCAGCGCAGCTCTGCAGTTTATCATCCTCAAGAAACTCAACAGACTGGCACATTTCAGATGTCAGAAAGTGCGCGAACAAACTAACAATGTAGGTATATTTCAATTGATCTTTAATGATGAGTGTTGTCGTGTAGCATGTAACTCTTATAGAAAACATGTCCTAAAACTTCTGTAACCACAACAGTTTACACAAAAACAAAATGAAATTCTGCAATTGTGTGATAATTCACTGTATGTCATAATATTATAATATGTACACTTGTAAAATTTATTGAGTGATTTGATAAAATTATCTATTATATATTACATTAATTTGTTAAAGTATCAACCACAGTTTAGAAACAGTTTCTGACCTTGAGATGATGTGACTGATGCAGGCAAAGCAGAAGATTGATGAGCATCAGCTGCAGCTGCAGAATCTGCTCTATGAGATGATGCATCTTCAACGTGAGATCACAAAGTGCCTTCAGTTCAAGTAGGTTATGGACTGAATAGCGATTTTCATTGGCTGATTTATTGCCATGCAAACAATATACAGTAGAGTGGTCTTTATATGTTGTAAACATTTTTATTTTATCACCAAATTGTGTATTTTTATATATATATATATAAGGAGATGAAAGATCAAAGTAGCAATACATTTTGCATAGATATTACTGAAATGTTATAAAATACTAATAAATATATGTGTTGCAATGTCTGGCCGAAAAATTACCGGAGGAGGACTGGTTCTTTCTATTCCTGCATTTTGTAATTCCTGTATTAACAATTTCTAATGGTGAATATACTACAGCAATAACTATTAAAACATTGTCAAAGTATAATAATGTTAATTTAGATGTCAGTTGAGCTGTCCCCAAAGATTACTGTAAATTATTAGCTGATGATTACCAATAACAGACACTAAGATGGTTTAATGTGACTGTTTTCTTGTATATGTTGTTCATGTCACTATCTCCAGCCTTTTTAAAATAATCCCCGGTCTTTCTTATCTAGTTCTTATCTATCAGCCTTGTCATGTGAGTTTATGATTTATGTACTTCTTATTTACTATTTAAAATTATAGGTCAAAAGATAAAGACATCAATCTAGTGACTCAAGAAGAGTTTTATCAAGAAGCTCCAGCAGAAATATCTAAACCTGTAAGTATAAAGAGAATTAATTGAGCCAATGTATGTCGATAAATAAATATCATGATAATTGTATTGAATAAACCTGTTGCTCCAGACCAGCCTATCAGTTTTACTATTTAAACAGTTGTTGCTCTGTTTGTTTTCAATGTAGAAATCAACACTAAATAAAAAAATTAACTCTGATTCCAATTATGATTAGGATTATTATTACTCAGAATTGTAACTTAATGCTCTACATTTGTTATCTGTATGTATGTTTAATCCACAAGCTAATGCTTATATTCCCCGACTTGATAAAGAGTAGTAAATATTAGGCGCATTAAATGACATTAACATTAGCACTTTAGGTAGATTGGAAGAAAATGTAACTGGTGATGATTTATATTCATAGAATGCAGTCTCACTAAGCTAAAAAGAAATCTAGACTGACCCCCACTCGGCCATAGTTTATTCGTAATGAAGTAAAAACTTGGAATAGTGGTGCAGATTGGATAGAATCATGATACAGACTGTGTTGTTGCAGGAACTGACGAAGAACGATGATCATCACTGCACTCTAGCCAGACTGGACTGGGAGTTGGAGCAGAGGAAAAGGTCCACTTTGTCTTTTAAAACCATCTATCTTGCCTTAAGGAGACCAGCCGGTCATGAAATTTAATGTTTTAAAAACTGTCATATCTTAAAAAGTACTCATGCTATCGTGACCTAATTTCCAGTGTCATTATAATAAATCTGCATAACGGTAATCATGATAACCAGAAAATCTTAGAAATGCTGATGGGTGGTTTTGCAGGACGTCCCACAGAAAATTGATTTCAAAATGTAAACTTTTATTTATTCTAACAAATAATATAGCAAGTTGTCCAAAGAAGTAGTTTGGCTGAAGAAAAGGTAATACTTTTGATAAAAATGTAATTTCTAGCACTTTCTTAGGTTTTTTAATTTACTAAACAAATGTTAAAAATCTAATTAAAAAGTATGACTCTTTATTCAGCCAAACTGTTTCATTGCACTACTAGATATATTACTTGTTAGAATAAATAAAAGAATTAGACATATATGAATTCAATTTTCCATGGGAAGTCCCACAAAGCCACCCTGTCAGATTTCCCAAATTATCTGGTTATCATGGTTATCATCATTTTCATACAGACGTAATACGCTATAAATTTGGACAAGAGAAGACAAGTTTATGAAATGACATTTGTAAAAAAAAATTACATTTCATGACCAGTGGGACTCCTTAGAATTCCATCCTCAACTGATTCAGCCTATCGCAAATCCGGTTCATTGGTGTCCATATATGTAGTGTGTGAATAGTTTATGTAACAATCACAGTTGATTTATTTTTAAAAATGCCTATTTTTTTTCAAATCAACAAAATAATTGACTTTAGTTTTTATTGATCTGGAATATTATATAGTATTTCAACTATAGTCTGTGAAGAAATGGTTAATTTATCTTAAAAACTTCTACTGAAAGTACTCAATTCAGGCATGTAATAGCCATCCCAGCTACCTTACGAATACAGCCAGGTATCTAATAGTAGCATATGTGGGCCAACGCTTGCACTCACAGTGTGTAAATGTATGCATGTGCTTTCATATGTGTGTACATAAGTATGTAGACGTTCACACCTCTTCCTACATACTCTCTGTGGGGTGTAGTAGCACAGATGTAGAATCTCTCGTCATTGAATAACTACCTGACAGTAGTGGATGTTTGTCGACGAATAGTCTGTGCAGTAAATGCAGTGTGGCTGAATACTTCCTAGAGAGTTGGTGTTGGATTGAACAGGTCTGCCAGGGGTGAGGCGTAAAGCACTTTGAGTGGCCTACGGACTGGATACCGTGTTATATAAGAATTTACCTTTTTTACCTGGCCCTAAACAATGATAATGCACCTTTTTGCAGAGAGAGAGAGCGAGAGAGCGAGAGAGAGAGAGCGTGCGAGAGCGTGCGAGAGCGTGCGAGAGCGAGAGGTGAACTGTAAACATATCAGAAAATGCACACTAATGTTCTGTTGCAGTTTGTCAGAGAAGCTGAAGAATGCGAAAGATGAGAGAGACCAAATCCAGAAGGAGATCCAGAGTAAGAAGGATTACCTGGACAGTCTGCAGCCCAAACTCAACTCCATTCTACAGGTACGTAACACACACCTCACTGACCCTATCTAGTCTCTACTCATCACAGCTGTTCAATGTTTTAGATCAAGCTAAATTGTATGTATCATTCCACCCAAGTCCCATAGCATTTATTCATGTACAGTTGAACCAGGAGTAGTTATGGTATTGTTTACATATTCAAAAGTTACACATGATAAGATTTAGTTTGAGATAATAGTTTTATTTAAGGTGTTGGGTGCAAATCTAGCATTTGTTTACTGTGGAATGTTGGGCTGAACGTGGAAAGCAATTGTTCTTTCAGTTCTTTAACCTGTGTACCCTGAAGTCACCTCCAGAGATGGATATTGTCCAACCTAAAAATAATGATTTTAATGCCACGTATCTATAGCAATGCTGATCACATTGAAACTGACTCCGAAATTAATGTTCATCACGTGCTAAACTCTTTAATTGGTTTGGGACACTCATTTGTCTCTGCTAAACAGGTATTTTATTTATTTTTTCAGGCTACAAAACCTGTGCAAGAATATCTTAGAATGCCATTTGATGCCATCAGAGAGCAGCACCGTATTGCGACCTACCTGCCGAGACCGCTATATGTTCTGTACATGCAGGCCACAGCATACAAAGATGCCTGTGGTAAGATATACTCATATATTATAAAATTATAAACATGGCAGTCACTTGGAGGCAGTTCATAATTGTCAACAGTCACCTATTCATACAAAGCATACTAATCCTCAGACCCCCTCCCTGATTTAACACTTTAAACTGTTGATAATTCTCCAGATTGAAAAACATCAAAGTAACAATGTTGCCCGGAAAACGGTTACGCAATTTAAAACAATAGTACGATAACAATTCACTGTGTGGCACTGCAAAAAGCAACTGTGGCAATAATTCGCTCTTTGTTTTGCATGTGACCGACATTTACTTTTAATTAGTATGCAGACCTTACCCCCCCACACCCCTTAGTACACTTTGTGCGAGTAGGTAAATGTCGACAACTGTGGACGGTCCCTTGTAGTGTGTCACATTCTTAACATTCACAAGTAAAACAGTTATGACACACAGATGGTATTTATGAAACTTGCACTGTCACATTGCCTGTGGTGGTCGTTGGACCAGGCAATAGATGTCCAAAATGAAGAGGTCATTCAGCTTGTAAAAGTAAAGGTATGTTCTTACGTGGCGCTGTATTCAGTCTGTAGGACCGTTCAAATCACTTTCAAAGCGATTTACCCTTGTAGCTTTTATAAATTTAATTCACTTACAATTAAAACATGGAGCTCGTATCTTTATGACTTAATAATTTTGTCATTAAGTGTCCAATTTTCATGAAATAACGTGGTTTAAAATGTTCATGTGGCAATGCTAACAAAACAGTTATAAGACGTTGCTGGTGTCTATAAAATATTACTCATGTTTGTGTTCACAAAGCTCCTAATTGTTAGACATAAGTGGTCTTTATGGGTTTTTCCTGTATACTATTTTATAAACATTTTCCAGTTAACTTTCAAGTGTTTTTCCAAGAAAGAAATGCTGAAGTTTAAACAGAAGTTATGTTAATATGCATCTTTAGGTAACTATTTTCTTACAACGATTAGTTAAACATGTTTAGTTAAACATGTTGCAACCGAGGAAGGTTCTTTTAAGTGACAGTTTTAATGTTGAATGTGACAAGTATGATGTTTGTTTCTCTTCAGACAAACACTTGGCTGTGACAATTGAGGGTGATGTGGATGCTGCAAAGACTATGGAGGAGGCCTCTCTTGATCTAGGTATGATACAAACTACAGCACAAGTTGTAGTGTTGGACAACGCTGGCAACAAGAGCTGGCCTTGAGTTGAGGTAGAGCCAATGGTTTGGAGACATTGGTACAATACTTGTTTAACTTCCTGGTGTTATTCAATTGCTGACTCAGCAGTCAGTGCTAATTGTCACTTATATGTCAGCAACTAGTGCTAACTGTCACTGTTATGTCCTCAGCCAGTGCTGACTATATATAATATATATATATATATATATATATATATATATATATATATATATATATATATATATATATATATATATATATATATATATATATATATATATATATATATATATATATATATATATATATATATATATATCTATATATAATATATATATATATATATATATATATATCAGCAACCAGTGCTGACTCTCATGTATACGTCATCATCAGTAATGACTGTCATTTATATGTCGGCAACCACTGCTGGCTGTCACTTATGTCAACAACCTGTGCTGACTGTCACATGTATATGTCAGCAACTAGTGTTTGTATTAGACATTTAGACATGTACTTACAGATGACGACTCTGACAGTGACCAGGAGGATCAGGACAAGACAGCTCAGGTGAGAGAATACTCTTGGCGAATACATACTCTCAGTAAATACATTCTCTCAGTGAATAATCTTGGTGAATGCATGCTCTCAGTGAATACATTCTCTCAGTGAATACATACTCTCAGTGAATACATACTCTCAGTGAATACGTACTCTCCGTGAATACGTACTCTCCGTGAATAATCTTGTTGAATAAGTTCTCTCAGTGAATCCATTCAGTGAATACATACATTCGGTGAATACGTACTCTCAGTCTTGGTGAATACATACAGTGATTAGATACTCTCTGTGAATATTCTCGGAGAATAATCTTGGTGAATACTCTCGATGAATACTCTCAATGAATACTCATTGACTCCATCGTTATCACAGGTAACATTAATGATTATTCAGCTACCTACTCGCTTTGATTATTTGTACAATTAATGTTGTGAGCGTGCCTGCCAGTTCACGGTCCTCTCATCCTCACTGGTCATTCTAGTTGTCACCACCTTTATCTCACAAGCCTTGACTGGGTGCCTCGTCTATTTGCCTTGAACAATATGCTGTTTATGAAAATTTTCATTTCTATGTGTTCTCTGTATTGTTAAGGAACATTCTTATAACGATTGTAGTTTTTAATTGAAAAAAAAACACGATGGACACATTCATGTTTCTAACCTTGGTCATGCCTTGTGTATTGATGACGGTGTTCATTTTGACATTGATGACGTTGGCCGTGTGTATACTGATGACATTGGTCACCGCTGACGCCACTTTGCAGAAACATCGCAGAAAGACAAAGAAAGACCTGATGTCAGAGAAACGTCAAAGACTCCTCAAGAAACATCCACTGTCGGTCCTCCTTAAGGTTGGCTGTAAAGGTCAGTACTTTGTATATTCTTTCTCGTCTCCATCGTTTTTGTTTGTTCTTTTTACTTAGCTAATGACTTCTGCTCACCATATTAAATTGACAATAACTTCTGCTCACCACACTCCAGGTAGGATTTCAAGTGACAATAGAACTCCTGTCAATGTAGTAAGAGATCAACTTCCTCCATTCACATTTTGGAAAAATAAACTTCTATAGCGCCTAAATCCTCAGTGACTCAAAGCTCAGAGACACAACAAACCAGAGTTGTTAAATATTATATCTTCAACAGGGACGTGCAAAAGTCATCATCTCCGCAAGGAACCACCGATAATTTAGTGTAGAAATGCAGTTTTGAAATTTTTGTAGCTATCGTTTCAAATAATTTCTTTGAGTGTTTTGGGGGCAGCTCCAGAAAAATACCATACGTGTGCAGGTAGTCTCAGGCAGAGAGCTTGTATCATGTGACAGCAAATTATATATCCCCAGAAATAATTAATACAGCAGCCATCTTGAAGTACACAATTCCTAGATATAGAATGGCGTTTCTGTTATGCACGTTATTTAGCAGTGATGAGAATCATTTGATTGAAATCATTTGATCTAAATTATTATTTAAATCACTCCCAACAAAATTAATTGATTTTTTAGTTAATTTTTTTTCTGGCCATGAAACCTTCACAGATGGACTGTAATTAGTTTAATTTATTCCGATGTGGTTTCATTCTAATTTGGTATCAATTGATGACATTTTACACATTTCTGCATATTAAATGCATTGAAGCCACAAAAACTTGTATTAAAGAGGCAGCATCTTTGCAAGTCAGAAGCCCTGAGATAAAATCCACCTTAAGCAAACACTTGTACTAGTTGTTACCAATTTAGTATGTTGACTCGAGTGAGACCATCTGCACTAGTCTGGTGTGGTACAAATTTGCAGTTTAGCTATAGTACACTGAGCCCTGGACAAGTGTTAATTCACCCTCTCAACAAACACCGACAACAAAGGTCATTGCCAGCTACAACATGTCTTCTAATAATATGAATGGCCTAAGGAACAACAAGCAGCTATGGACACTATCTCAATTCAATGAGCCCAACATCAGCTCCAAGCTATCTACTCTGTATAAGCATGTAGTGTTAGAGTGTTTATTTGATCTTAAGTGGTTATTTTGCTAAAATACTTCTAACTTCTAAAGTTGTTTAATGGTCATATTTCTGAGTTTATAGTTAAACAGGACAAAGTTGCTAAGGATTTAAAGTGATTGTATTTTTCAGCACGTAAATGTTAGCACTTGTAATAGACTGCTGACAGTTCTGATACAATATTTTTTAAGTGAACCTATATTATAATTATATTACTGGTATATATAATGTTCTACCAGTTTAAGATCATGTACCTTCTGTCAAGACTCAGGTATTCATCAGATTTAAAAAATCTGATTTTTAAATAAAATAGATCTGATTTTTAAATAAAAAAATCTGATTTAAACAATGTTTTTTTTAAATAATTATTTTTTTCCAACCCTAGCAGTGATGCAATTTGTGGGTAGTTGCCATTTGTCACGTCCAACACTTGCGTTACGAAAATAACATGAATTTGTATGATCTATCACGATTGTTTATTAAGTGATGTTTTCAGATGGAAACACCTTAAGTCTGACCTTCATCTACCTGGTTGCCCTGGAGGTCGTCACAGTGTCTGTTACCCTGGATTTAGACACCCCTATGACCCCAATATCTGGAGGGTAAGTAGAAGAGTTTCTTTTAACTACTGGTCCTAGTTTTCAAAACTTTGCATGGCCTCGCACCACATTACATTTCAGACCTACTGCACCAGCATGCACCTACCCATAACCTGCTGATCTGTGTCTGCTGGTAGTGCCGCATGCACCTACCCATAACCTGCTGATCTGTGTCTGCTGGTAGTGCCGCATGCACCTACCCATAACCTGCTGATCTGTGTCTGCTGGTAGTGCCGCATGCACCTACCTGTAACCTGCTGATCTGTGTCTGCTGGTAGTGCCGCATGCACCTACCCATAACCTGCTGATCTGTGTCTGCTGGTAGTACCGCATGCACCTACCCATAACCTGCTGATCTGTGTCTGCTGGTTGTGCCGCATGCACCTACCCATAACCTGCTGATCTGTGTCTGCTGGTAGTGCCGCATGCACCTACCCATAACCTGCTGATCTGTGTCTGCTGGTAGTGCCGCATGCACCTACCCATAACCTGCTGATCTGTGTCTGCTGGTAGTGCCGCATGCACCTACCTGTAACCTGCTGATCTGTGTCTGCTGGTAGTGCCGCATGCACCTACCTGTAACCTGCTGATCTGTGTCTGCTGGTAGTGCCGCATGCACCTACCCGTAACCTGCTGATCTGTGTCTGCTGGTTGTGCCGCATGCACCTACCCATAACCTGCTGATCTGTGTCTGCTGGTTGTGCCGCATGCACCTACCCATAACCTGCTGATCTGTGTCTGCTGGTAGTGCCGCATGCACCTACCCATAACCTGCTGATCTGTGTCTGCTGGTAGTGCCGCATGCACCTACCTGTAACCTGCTGATCTGTGTCTGCTGGTAGTGCCGCATGCACCTACCTGTAACCTGCTGATCTGTGTCTGCTGGTAGTGCCTCATGCACCTACCCGTAACCTGCTGATCTGTGTCTGCTGGTTGTGCCGCATGCACCTACCCGTAACCTGCTGATCTGTGTCTGCTGGTAGTGCCGCATGCACCTACCTGTAACCTGCTGATCTGTGTCTGCTGGTAGTGCCGCATGCACCTACCTGTAACCTGCTGATCTGTGTCTGCTGGTAGTGCCGCATGCACCTACCCATAACCTGCTGATCTGTGTCTGCTGGTAGTGCCGCATGCACCTACCTGTAACCTGCTGATCTGTGTCTGCTGGTAGTGCCGCATGCACCTACCTGTAACCTGCTGATCTGTGTCTGCTGGTAGTGCCGCATGCACCTACCCATAACCTGCTGATCTGTGTCTGCTGGTAGTGCCGCATGCACCTACCTGTAACCTGCTGATCTGTGTCTGCTGGTAGTACCGCATTACAAACAGGAGGGCTACAGCAGACGTGCTTTCTCGGTGTCTGGACCGACATTATGGAACACTTTGCCGGATTACATAAGACAAGTAGATTCGCCATGTAAATTTAAGAACACATTGAAAACCTTCTTATTTAGGTGTGTGTATTTCCAATGAGGATTAACTGTGAACAAGGGCACTTTATGAACATGTATTTTATCTATTTATTTATTTACTATAATTAGCTATTTATTATATTCATTAATCTTAATGTAATACTCTATTTTAATACATATGTATATTTTTTAACTATACAGGGTTATAGTTATTATTTTATGATTGCATGTATGTAGTGCCTATAAATCAGCTGGTCCCAGATATATGGCGCTTTATAAACTTTAGTAATAATAATAATAATAATTCGTAACTCAAATTTTCCATAAATATGGCAGCAAAAGTACGACCTGGGAATATCTAATACCAAAATAACATGGCAAATTTGAGATCACAGCGCCCGCCTGCCAGTCCTGGTTGAAATTCAACATAGATTTTGTAATACTTTAGTAGGCCTATTCAGTATTTAGCATCAGCTAATATTTACTCATACATTCCAAGAGTGAAAGTGTAAGTATTTCGAGAGGCAGATCTCAAGGTCAGTGTTATGTGGTAGAAAGCAAATATCACAGTAATTAACAACATGATTTGAATAAAACTATAACAAAATGAAATTGCTATTGGTGTTATAACTCTTCCAAAATACGCAGAATACAAATTAGAAGTACATAAATATGTTAAAGAGTACTTATTTAGTTATCGTGTTCGCACCCTAGTTGGTGTGTAAGGCCACTTAGTTATTTCCACCATTTTGTACGATCTCTAGCTGTGTTCTCTGCCATCTTCCAAGAACTCCATCCCAGTAGGTTTCTCTCTACTCCAACATTCCTTCTCTGTGTTGATGTTTGCCTTCTTCTTTTCCTTTCACCTTCAGGGCCCTGGTTAGTGCTGTTGTAGTTTTGTTATTCCCATCTCTCCCAAGTGTGTAGCCAATCCATCTTCTTATCTTGATGTCTTCTTTGGCCAGTGCATCTTTAATATTTGCAGTAAGCATGCACTTTGAAAAACAATTTAAGAGAGTGATAAGGCTTACAGTATGTACAACTAAGTAACTTCTCGGTTGTGTACTGAACAGTGCAGTCAGGTAACACGGCCTCATACCTACACTTATTTGTATTTCAGGGATCTGTTGTCACCTGACAGTCTACTCACATGTTTGTATCCAGGGCAGACTGGCACGGACACTCCAAACCAGTCCAACAACTTTGCCCTGCAGAGATTGGGGTATGTATTGGCATGTGGGGGGAGTGAACTGGGTGTCTGGTTTATGAACATTTCTAACTTTTACAACTTTGCAGCTTGTGTGAATAATGGTGATGTGGTAAGTGTATAAAATAGTGGTAAGTGTATAAAAAAAATAAATACCCCTTACCAGAAATTTTTTTTTTTATTTATATTATGAGTAAACTCCACTTTTGGAGATTGCCTAAGAGTTCCCAAAACTTCTTACAAACGTTTTGTAAGCTAGGAGTGAAGTGTGCAAAAATTGTGGGTTGGGAAGATAGCGCTTCTGTTGTATTGTTGAGACAAACCCGTTTTTCCATCTTGAGTGTTACATACATTTGTAGATCACACCAAAATTGAAATTTTTTTATGATTGATTGGGCCACATGTTTATGTTTGTTGCCAGTATTGCAACTGTGCAAAGTACTTGTCATTCTGAAACTACTTCGCCAACATTAATTACTCGCTTTCAACACAATTCTATTTGCATCAAGTTGATATAAAGATATTAATTGTTTAATATATTGATATTGTGTGGAAACATATTCCCAGATTTTTATAATTTCCTTTGTAATAGAAATAATTGCCCAAGCTGTATAATAATCATATAACAATAATAATAAAACTTATATGATGCCTAAATCCCCAGGAATCTGAGCTCACAGGCACACCCAATCAGAATCTGAACTCACAGGCACATCAAATCAGAATCTGAGCTCACAGGCACATCAAATCAGAATCTGAGCTCACAGGCACATCAAGTCAGAATCTGAGTTCACAAGCATATCAAATCAGAATCTGAGCTCACAGGCACATCAAATCAGAATCTGAGCTCACAGGCACATCAAATCAGAATCTGAGCTCACCAGCACATCAAATCAGAATCTGAGCTCACAAGCACATCAAATCAGAATCAGTAAGCACAATATGAATAGTGTGTGTGCGTTGTCAACAATAACTGACAAAATCCACTGAATCGCTGCAGCAGAATGTATCTTTTAAAATTGTGCATGTTGAGTTAAAGGATGTCTGCAGTGCAGAGGTTGCCAAATCAAGTACATTAAAGATATCCATCATGCATCATTTGAAGCAGATGTGTACCAAGGAATATGTCATGAAATAAAAATAAGGAAGTTATATTAAGTTGTATGTACACCGTTGTTTTTGTGTCGTCCTGGATGATGATCATATGATGGCCCGAGTGTTCGATGTTGGTGTGTGTCGTCCTGGATGATAATCATATGGTGGCCCAAGTGTTTGATGTAGGTGTGTGTTGTCCTGGATGATAATCATATTATGGCCCGAATGTTTGATGTTGGTGTCTATGTTGTCCTGGATGATAATCATGATGGCCCAAGTGTTTGATGTAGGTGTGTGTTGTCCTGGATGATAATCATATGATGGCCTGAGTGTTTGATGTTGGTATGTGTGTTGTCCTGGATGATAATCTTGATGGACTGAGTGTTTGATGTTGGTGTCTGTGTTGTCCTGGATGATAACCATGTGATGGCTCAAGTGTTTGATGTAGGTGTGTGTTGTCCTGGATGATAATCATGTGATGGCCCAAGTGTTTGATGTTGGTGTTTGTGTTGTCCTGGATGATAATCATATTACAGTCCGAGTGTTTGATGTTGATGTTGGTGTGTGTGTTGTCCTGAATGATAATCATATGATGGCCCGAGTGTTTCATGTTGGTGTTTGTGTTGTCCTAGATGATAATCATATGATAGCCCGAGTGTTTCATGTTGGTGTGTGTTGTCAGGATGGGAGAGTTCAGCAGCTACCTGAAGGAGGTGGGTCGACCATACCTGTGGGTGCAGTGGCTGTGTGGGCTCAACTTCCTGGATGTCAGCTGTAGTACTGCCACCGCCAGTGCTGCCTTCAGTGCCAGTCACATGCAGACTACCATCAAACGACTGCGCCGACGGCTCCGCGCCAGACTCTCGCTGCAGAAACAACTCTTGTCAATCGGTTCGTAGACAGTCAGAAGTAGTGGGCAAGAAGTCAGATTCGCAATCAAGAAGGCTTGGGTTCGAATCCTCTTGCAGCCATCATAGCTTAGGCTATTTTGTTCACTCCACGTTGCCTCAGTTCGCTCTGTTCAAATGAGTACCTGGCTGTAGACAGTGGTAGATATATGTGAACGAAGTCTTCGTACAGTTGCAGCATGGCTGAATCCTTCCCAAAGAAGTCGAGTTGATGTTTGAATGTACAGGTCTGCCAGGGGGTGAAGTGTAAAGCAGATTGAGCAGTCCTAAGGTCTGAATGCTGCACAATTTAAGAACTTAACTTTTACATGTACTTACTGTAACCATTTACATATTTCACTTGTATTTCCAGGAGGAAATAATTTTCAGAAATGTATATGTTGGATAACTAAACATTTACAATCATTGATCACTAAGCATGGAATTAAGCCCTGGTGTTATGAACATGTAGATACTGACCTTTGACCTAATTGGTTCTTGTGTTGTGACAGAGCGTTGCTGCGTGCCGGTGTCTGTCGAGTATCAGGGTCTCTTCCCGACCAAGATTTCAGCAGCCCTCAATCAGTGGAGACGCACCACTCTCGCTGACTTCACAGTTAGTAGCACTTATTTCTGTCTCATTGCAAAGTTCATACGAGAGAGAATGTGTCATGTGGCAGAATGTGTCATGTGGCAGAATGGGTGTGCAGGAATGACCACTCAACATTTATATAATCATGTACATTGCAAAAATGGTAGAATGTCAAGGGTTACAGACTAATTGGTAGAACATCAAGCGTTACAGACTGGAAATCTTAGAATGTCAAGCGTTACAGACTGGAAATGGTAGAATGTCTAGGGTTACAGATTGGTAATGGTAGAATGTCAAGGATTACAGACTGGAAATTCTGGAGCTACGTAAAGATAAAAAACTTGCAAACAATTTCTGCTTGGTGGTCTCTGGCAGTGGAACTTGGTGGTCTCAGGCAGTGGAGCTTGGTGGTCTCAGGCAGTGGAGATTGGTGGTCTCAAGCAATGGAGCTTGGTGGTCTCAGGCAGTGGAGCTTGGTGGTCTCAGGCAGTGGACCTTGGTGGTCTCAAGCAATGGAGCTTGGTGGTCTCAGGCAGTGGAGCTTGGTGGTCTCAAGCAATGGAGCTTGGTGGTCTCAAGCAATGGAGCTTGGTGGTATGGAGCTTGGTGGTCTCAGGCAATGGAGCTTGGTGGTCTCAGGCAGTGGAGCTTGGTGGTCTCAGGCAGTGGAGCTTGGTGGTCTCAGGCAATGGAGCTTGGTGGTCTCAGGCAATGGAGCTTGGTGGTCTCAGGCAATGAAGCTTGGTGGTCTCAGGCAATGGAGCTTGGTGGTCTCAGGCAGTAGAGCTTGGTGGTCTCAGGCAATGGAGCTTGGTGGTCTCAGGCAGTAGAGCTTGGTGGTCTCAGGCAATGGAGCTTGGTGGTCTCAGGCAATGGAGCTTGGTGGTCTCAGGCAGTGGAGCTTGGTGGTCTCAGGCAGTGGAGCTTGCTGGTCTCAAGCAATGGAGCTTTATGGTCTCAGGCAGTGGAGCTTGGTGGTCTCAGGCAGTGGAGCTTGGTGGTCTCAGGAAATGGAGCTTGGTGGTCTCAGGCAGTAGAGCTTGGTGGTCTCAGGCAATGGAGCTTGGTGGTCTCAAGCAGTAGAGCTTGATGGTCTCAGGCAGTGGAGCTTGGTGGTCTCAGGCAGTGGAGCTTGGTGGTCTCAGGCAATGGAGCTTGGTGGTCTCAGGCAGTAGAGCTTAGTGATCTCAGGCAATGGAGCTTGGTGGTCTCAGGCAGTAGAGCTTGGTGGTCTCAGGCAGTGGAGCTTGGTGGTCTCAGGCAGTAGAGCTTAGTGATCTCAGGCAATGGAGTGTTTCAGAAAGGATGATGACACTGACAACGGTTAAGAATACTCCAGTTTACTCAACCCAAAGCTGATATTATTAATCATTACAAATTTGTTTTAATACTGATCTGATAATTATGATTTTGATAGTATTTTGGAGGGAGGAAGAATTTTGTTGTTGAGGTTATGTTGTTGTTGAGGTTATGTCATTGTCGAGGTTATGTTGTTGTTGAGGTTATGTTGTTGTTGAGGTTATGTTGTTGTTGAGGTTATATTGTTGTTGAGGTTATGTTGTTGAGGTTCCTAGCTCTGATAGCGACTGTTGACTTCAGGCACTTGACTACACTGAAGACATTCTACAAGGACTGGCAAAAGACACTGACATGTTCTTCACTGGCATCATAGAGCATCGTTCAGGTACGTACACAAAGCTTCACACATGTCTTAGTGTCATCTTCTGGTGGGTGTTGCCATGTAGTCTTCTGGTGGGTGTCGCCATGTAGTCTTCTGGTGGGTGTTGCCATGTAGTCTTCTGGTGGGTGTTGCCATGTAGTCTTCTGGTGGGTGTCGCCATGTAGTCTTCTGGTGGGTGTCGCCATGTAGTCTTCTGGTGGGTGTCGCCATGTAGTCTTCTGGTGGGTGTCGCCATGTAGTCTTCTGGTGGGTGTCGCCATGTAGTCTTCTGGTGGGTGTCGCCATGTAGTCTTCTGGTGGGTGTCGCCATGTAGTCTTCTGGTGGGTGTCGCCATGTAGCCTTCTGGTGGGTGTCGCCATGTAGTCTTCTGGTGGGTGTCGCCATGTAGTCTTCTGGTGGGTGTCACCATGTAGTCTTCTGGTGGGTGTCGCCATGTAGTCTTCTGGTGGGTGTCACCATGTAGTCTTCTGGTGGGTGTCGCCATGTAGTCTTCTGGTGGGTGTCGCCATGTAGTCTTCTGGTGGGTGTTGCCATGTAGTCTTCTGGTGGGTGTCGCCATGTAGTCTTCTGGTGGGTGTCGCCATGTAGTCTTCTGGTAGGTGTTGCCATGTAGTCTTCTGGTGGGTGTCACCATGTAGTCTTCTGGTGGGTGTCGCCATGTAATCTTCTGGTAGTTGTTGCCATGTAGTCTTCTGGTGGGTGTCGCCATGTAGTCTTCTGGTGGATGACGCCATGTAGTCTTCTGGTGGGTGTCGCCATGTAGTCTTCTGGTGGGTGTCGCCATGTAGTCTTTGAATGCAATTGTAGAGGTTTTGTTCACATTACAAGTTTTTTGACCACTAGTCAGTGTTAATATTTACAAAGCAGTTAAAATCTTCTGGTGATTAACTTTGCATTTAAAAAGATTAAATACTCCCACATAGCTGGCATTTAACTGCCCTCTCACCCGCTTTCCCTAGGAGCCACGTGGAGGTCAGAGCCACCTCTTCCTATCCCAGTTGTATATTTAAATCCCTGGGAAATTGGCAGTTCAGAGCAGCCGTAATGGGTATTGTCAGCACTTTGTTAGACAGAGGTACATGACATTATAGTTTATATTATAGTGTGTGGGTTTATTCCAGTACTGAATTGTGGGTTGGAACCGTTCCAGTGGTCACCATTTCAGACTGGACTGTAGCTTAGTAATGTAAATGTAGGTCTTGAGTCAGCTGAGGTCTCCTCACTGTGATAGTATCACTGATGATGTTGTAACTTAATTGTGAACCTGTTTGTTTTATCTTGTTAAGAAAGATGACGGTTCATGTGGTAGTCAGTTCGGACTATCCAAACATGTGACACTACTTGCACTATTGACTGTTTCAGCTAAGATGACGGTTCATGTGGTAGTGAGTTCGGACTATCCAAACACATGCCGCTACTTGCTGTATCGACTGTTTCAACTATGATGATGGTTCATGTGGTAGTGAGTTCGGAATATGCAAACACGTGCCGCTACTTGCTGTATCGACCGTTTCAACTATGATGATGGTTCATGTGGTAGTGAGTTCGGAATATGCAAACATGTGCCGCTACTTGCTGTATCGACTGTTTCAGCTAAGATGACGGTTCATGTGGTAGTGAGTTCGGACTATCCAAACACGTGCCACTACTTGCTGTATTGACTGTTTCAGCTAAGATGACGGTTCATGCGGTAGTGAGTTCGGACTATCCAAACACGTGCCACTACTTGCTGTATTGACTGTTTCAGCTAAGATGACGGTTCATGCGGTAGTGAGTTCGGACTATCCAAACACGTGCCACTACTTGCTGTATTGACTGTTTCAGCTAAGATGACGGTTCATGCGGTAGTGAGTTCCGACTATCCAAACATGTGCCACTACTTGCTGTATTGACTGTTTCAGCTAAGATGACGGTTCATGCGGTAGTGAGTTCGGACTATCCAAACATGTGCCACTACTTGCTGTATTGACTGTTTCAGCTAAGATGATGGTTCATGCGGTAGTGAGTTCCGACTATCCAAACACTCCGCCACTGCTGGTTGTTTGTATCAACTGGAAGATGCAGAGACACAGTTTAAATGATGAAAATATCAGAGTGAGTCTACGTTCAATTTCACCCCTTTTCAGTATAAATTTTTAGAATTTGTTGTGTTTGACATTATAAATTGCTACTGTATTTTTTATAAAAATTCTTAACTGAACTTAATGTAACATATTTGCTTGTGTAGTCACATCAATTTGTGTGTTCAAATTCAGTTGTTTCAGTCAACGTGACATGTCATTTAAGCATAATAAGAATTAAAAGTTGTGTTTATTATTTGTTTTGTGTCACTTGTGTTGTATATGTGTCACTTGTGTGTGTATATGTGTCACTTGTGTTGTATATGTGTCACTTGTGTTGTATATGTTTCACTTGTGTGTGTATATGTGTCACTTGTGTTGTATAGGTGTCACTTGTGTTGTATATGTGTCACTTGTGTTGTATATGTGTCACTTGTGTTGTATATGTGTCACTGGTGTGTGTATATGTGTCACTTGTGTTGTATATGTGTCACTTGTGTTGTATATGTGTCACTTGTGTTGTATATGTGTCACTTGTGTTGTATATGTGTCACTTGTGTTGTATATGTGTCACTTGTGTTGTATGTCACTTGTGTTGTATGTCACTTGTGTGTGTATATGTGAGCATCTGCATTAATGGCCAGATTTAAGTATAGAAGAATTTTAGTGGCAGGAGCAGTCTATCTTAAATCCTGCTACTTTCTGTTTGTCCATAGGACATGCAGGCTGAAGTCAACGTTCACTATGATGAACTCGTCAACAGTAAGTCACGTGACCAGTTGTTGACCAATCAGCTGCAGCGTCTGATGATGTGCTTCGACGTGTACCTGGAGACGGAAGCCAATACAAATGTCCCCGAAGGACCAACAGAATTTGCACGAGAGAAAGTTTTTCCACGGCTAACAAAGTAAGTGGAATGTTTGTCAATGAATGGAGATACACTGAGCATTGACATGTAAATGTTCAAAGTGTTGAAAGTTTTGCTTAAAACTGCCTCTGATTGATTTAGCCTGTTACAAATTAGGTTTGTTGATGCTCAAATCTGTAGTTTGTGAATCGTCTGAGTAACATGCACAGTCAATTTTATAGAAGAGTGTGTTCTTTTGTTGAATCATTGAAAGAACGGATTGTGATCGTTAGACTGTAGATAACTGTCTGTTAAAGCACATAGATGCTGAGCAACGTTTGTCATTTTTTGCTGATTTTTGAACAGATCCGATAAAAAATAATTTGTTAGTTTGTGCAATGATTTCATCAAAACTAAATGATACATTTTCACAAACGAGCCAGCGTTTCGTAGCAGATACAAGATAAGTTCACTTTTCATTAAATGTATCTGAAACGAGACAAACAAAACAAAGATTAGAAGTAACAGTAGACTTTATGTGTGTTGTAGGGGGCCGCAGCGGGGAAGACCCTACAAGTACAACCCTCAACTGGGGTTCTTCTCTCACAGATAGACCCTTCAAGTACAACCCTCAACTGGGGTTCTTCTCTCACAGATAGACCCTTCAAGTACAACCCTCAACTGGGGTTCTTCTATCACAGATAGACCCTACAAGTACAACCATCAACCGGGGTTGTTCTCTCATAGATAGACCCTACAAGTACAACCATCAACCGGGGTTGTTCTCTCATAAATAGACCCTCAATTGGGGTTCTTCTTTCACAGATAGACCTTACAAGTACAACCATCAACCGGGGTTGTTCTCTCACAAATAGAGCCTACAAGTACAACCCTCAACTAGGGTTCTCCTATCACAGATAGACCCTACAAGTACAACCATCAACTCGGGTTCTTATATCACAGATAGACCCTACAACCATCAACCGGGGTTGTTCTCTCATAGAGACACTTGTTGTCGCTGGCTTCATACATGTCTAGGATTGGTTTATTTGTAGTGATAAGGCATGACGAATACATGAACCATAGGCAAGTCTCTTCAAACAAGTCTCTACAGACAAGTCTCTACAAGCTTCATGAGTCTGCTGAATACTAATTTGCATGTATCTGCAGAGCACTGTAGAGATTGTGGAAGTTTAAGGATAAAATATCTCACAACCATTTTGTCCCGTTTAGAAATTCAATAACACACATGCAGTTATTTATTGTAAATAATACAATATTTCCTAGACCAAGTACTTGAATTCAGTACATATAAGATAATATTGACTTTTTATATAAAAGTTAGGACAATATGCCAGTGGATTTGTGTACATTTTGACAACAAAACTACATAACTGTTTAATGTTTCAGTTGGACTGATGTTTCGTTTTAATTAGTGGAAATTGATGGTAACACTTATTAAACAAAATGCTGCATCAAATATTCAGTTGTATTGAATTAGAAACAAATAAAGTAAAATGTTGACAAAGAACACGAATGTTGCATTGTTTTGTTCCACTCCCTGATGTAAGTAGTTGTCAGTCGGTTCCCTACAATTGTTTCAAACTAAAGGGGCAATTCCTGTCCGTTTTCTAACCAGATGTGCATAAAACACTAAAGATTCTAATCTATCATTTGTATGTGCAGTGTGTTGGCAAAGAATCGGATGAACCACATGTCAATTATGGGTTGGTTTCTTTCTCTTTAATAAGTTCGTTTGTAGCAGAAAAAGTAGCCGAAAGAAAACTCCAATTAACAGGTGTTCATCGTACGCATCCATAATGTGGACATTTGTTATTTTGTGTGTCGAAGCGATCGGTTCTGTGTCAAATGTATTTATGTTACAAAAGGTATCAAGTTTGTGAAAATACTTAAACATGTCCAGCACGCAACGTTGTGTCCCACGGTGCTATTATGATTTCATAATTAGACGTCCAATTACAACGAAACCATTTGTTTAAGTCGTGCGTGTTCGTCGCGTACAAAGTGGCGGGTGTGATGATAACACAACTATTGTTTACGCCATTGCAAAGTGCTGCCAACTGTCGGTGATAGCATGGTTCCTCATTAGAGCATTCAATTACCAGGTATTCCATTCTCAATCACAAGACGCTTCCAGATCTATATAGGTCTCTTCTGGCAGGAAAAGATTTTTTAATGTCTTCATGGTTGTGACTAACGCTTGAGCAATGTCAATGTAAATTTCACATAGAGAAAATCCAGTAGTGTAGCATATATAATAATGTTGTTTACTACGTTGAATTTGTATTGAAAATGACATCCAACATGAAATCAATTAAAATACCAATGTGGGAAAAACTAAAACTCATAATATATAGCAGATAGGACCATGATTTTATTTTCAGACAGGAAAACACAAGTAGTGTTAAAACAGATGTTTTGTAGATTCTGCACACAAAGGTGGCACCCAGCTTTCTTGACTATCTAGCATCTTGCATTATTGTCAAATTCTAAATAAACAATTCAGAGCTGATTGCATGAGGACATTCAAATGTTCACAATCACATTATTTTGTTTGTTCTAATTCCATGCAACCAAAATAATAAAATATTTTCCCATTAAAAAACTAACAGTCATTTACACATACACTTTGCAAAACTTCAGATTCAGTTATACTTACGCAAACCATCAATGAGAGATACTATTTTATTATGTGTATGTATCCTAATGCTAAGTTAAATAACTTCATAGAAACAAAGCTGATAAACGTTTTCTTTTATAACAAGGTTCTTTAGAGTATGTGTAATAATGCAATGTACAGAGCACTGTGTATGTAGTCACAAACAATGTACAGAGCACTGTGTCTGTAGTCACAAACAATGTACAGAGCACTGTGTCTGTAGTCACAAACAATGTACAGAGCACTGTGTCTGTAGTCACAAACAATGTACAGAGCACTGTGTATGTAGTCACAAACAATGTACAGAGCACTGTGTATGTAGTCACAAACAATGTACAGAGCACTGTGTCTGTAGTCACAAACAATGTACAGAGCACTGTGTCTGTAGTCACAAACAATGTACAGAGCACTGTGTCTGTAGTCACAAACAATGTACAGAGCACTGTGTCTGTAGTCACAAACAATGTACAGAGCACTGTGTCTGTAGTCACAAACAATGTACAGAGCACTGTGTCTGTAGTCGCAAACAATGTATAGAGCACTGTGTATGTAGTCGCAAACAATGTACAGAGCACTGTGTATGTAGTCACAAACAATGTACAGAGCACTGTGTATGTAGTCACAAACAATGTACAGAGCACTGTGTCTGTAGTCACAAACAATGTACAGAGCACTGTGTCTGTAGTCACAAACAATGTACAGAGCACTGTGTCTGTAGTCACAAACAATGTACAGAGCACTGTGTCTGTAGTCACAAACAATGTACAGAGCACTGTGTCTGTAGTCGCAAACAATGTACAGAGCACTGTGTATGTAGTCGCAAACAATGTACAGAGCACTGTGTATGTAGTCACAAACAATGTACAGAGCACTGTGTATGTAGTCGCAAACAATGTACAGAGCACTGTGTATGTAGTCACAAACAATGTACAGAACACTGTGTCTGTAGTCACAAACAATGTACAGAGCACTGTGTATGTAGTCACAAACAATGTACAGAGCACTGTGTCTGTAGTCACAAACAATGTACAGAGCACTGTGTATGTAGTCGCAAACAATGTACAGAGCACTGTGTCTGTAATCACAAACAATGTACAGAGCACTGTGTCTGTAGTCACAAACAATGTACAGAGCATTGTGTATGTAGTCGCAAACAATGTACAGAGCACTGTGTCTGTAATCACAAACAATGTACAGAGCACTGTGTCTGTAGTCACAAACAATGTACAGAGCATTGTGTCTGTAGTCACAAACACTATACATTTACCTAACACAATCATTCCAACGTTCCACTGGTATTTCATTTAAACAGCTAGCGTACATGTGCAAGGCATGACACAAGTTGCTGACTTCAATAATACAAACAAATAACAATATGTTTTATACCTGAATAACCAGCATAGGAGTTTCAGTTCATGTTTGCAGTATAGATAAGTTCTTATAAAGTGCAGTATCCACTGATCACTGCTTAACCCTTCACCTCCTGACAGGTGTGTTCATTCTACCACGAACTCAGCTTCACTGGGAAGCATTCAGCCACACTGCAATTACCAGGGTACTTCATGGACACTATTCACATATAATTATTGTAACACATTTTGTATGTTTCCCTCACAATTGTCTCGCAAACTCACACATTTAATAAAAATATATAACAAAATATGCAGTGCTCATTGTCTTAGAAATACATGTACCTGTAATGTAATAATTTAATTAATAGTTTGTCCAATGATTTCGTCAAATATTTACACAAACGGGCTAGCATGGATGCAAGATAGGTTTGATTTTTTGGTGAAATGATTCTAAAAATTTAATTACAGAAGCAGTTTTAACAGTCATGACCTAATGGTCAGTTCTCTGTATTAGTAATCATTATGTTGTATGGCATCTCATGGATTGTCTTGGGTTACAAGAAAAAGACATCTTAAACAATACACATATCCAATATGTTAACAATGTGAAAAAAAAATATTTTAATACTTTCATGCTAGAAAAAATAACTTACACAAAGACTGTTATTTGCACCAAGGGAAACATGAAACATGGTTGTTTGACGGTTCTACTGTAGTATTTATCTGGGAGTAGGATATTCCATTATAACTAACTAATATATAACATTATTATATATTTAAAGATACTTATTATTGGTGAGTAAAAACTGGTGTCGGCTTATTGTGTTTCTAAAAGAAATATACATAAATATATAATATATAAATGACCTGCCGTGTAAGACATCTGTAACACAGATACATGTCTCAAGTTGTTCATTAGCACTGTTAACGTGTGCCTGGTTTAACATATTCTTCATAAACGTCGCATGAAAAATAGCATAGTTTAAAGTAGAATGATGATAAAACATTTTGATAGTTAGATTAAAACTTTGTATACTACTGTATATACTGTATTTGACAGCAGTACCTTCCATACCCATATTATCACCCACTCCCCAATTCCTCTAAGTTTGGGGTTAACTACCCACCTGTTTGCACTGCCACCGACCCACATTTCGGCCACATACAGAAACTATTTATGATCAAAATGTAGATGATTAACCTGCAACAATTGGGCAGAAAGTTGTCAAATATTCTTGTCATCTGCTCCAATGTTTTTGCTGCTGGGTGGCGCTTCAGTCAGCGTGCATTGATTCACTTTCAAACTCGGATACTCGCAAATTTGTCCAGCTTGTCTTCATTTTATACCATTTAACTTTATTTGTTTAACAGACCATGTAATAATGATCAATTCCTCCAAACGTTAGCCAAGTTGGTGCCCAGTTTTGATCTCGTACATAGCTGGTGAGTTTGTGTTATCTGTATGAGGTGGTACGGCAAATACTCACTAGCTCCCACTCCAAATACTCACTAGCTCCCACTCCAAATACTCACTAGCTCCCACTCCAAATACTCACTAGCTCCCACTCCAAATTTAAGAATATCTTGCCCTAACTGATAATGAGGTAAAATACGGTAATGACCTCATCCATGTACAACATGGCTGGAGCAGCTATCGAGTCACAACGTCACTGTGTCCAACTGTTTGACATGTCACCGTTGGTGTCAGTAGGCCTGTCTTAGCTCCAGATGTCGCAGGAGTAGCGGCCGCGCGACCGCAGTCTCTTGAGGTAGTCCTGGGCAGCTGCGCGGTCAAGCTTGCCTTCACTCACCACTGTGTCCAGCAACACCTCGTCCACGTCATGTGCCATGTGTCTCGCGTCACTGCAACCAACCAAGGTGGTGACAGATCATGAATAAAACAAAGATTATTCTGACCTCTTATACATTTTGTTGATGTGCGTCTGCTGGTAATGCCATGCTACAAACTGGAGGGCTACAGCAGGTGTGCTTTCTCAGTGTCTGGACCAACATTATGGAAAGCTTTGCCGGATTACATAGGACAAGCAGATACGTTGTGTAAATTTAAGAACATACTAAAAACCTTTTTATTTAGGCGTGCATATTTCCAATGAGAAATAACTGTGAACGAGTATGTGTTTAGCTGTTTATTTATACTTTAATATAAACTAATTATTTATTTATTAATTAATCTTAATTGAATACTCTATTTTTAATATATATTTTAACTATATAATATATATTTATTATTTTATGAAGTAATGTATACATGTATGTACGCACCTATGAATGGGCTGGTCCCAGATATATGGGGCTTTACAAATTTTAGTAATAATAATAATAATAATTATTTTACATCAATTGAAACTTACATATATAGGCATATACATACATACACACATATATATATATATATATATATATATATATATATATACACTCACTTATAGAACATATTCATACATACACATATATTATACTTCATAGATTACAATTAAAAGTAAACACATCATATATGACTCCTGTAGACAAAGTAGTCGCTGTCACAGGAGCCACCTCAAGCTGAGATACCCCTCAGACAATGAGGGGTAGACAGAGATACCCCTCAGACAATGAGGGGTAGACAGAGGATTCCTGCCAGGGGAGGACACAAATTTCACAAAGCACAGTATAATACTGGTTGAGTGGGTTTCGTGATATCGACAAATAAATATGCATAAGACATGGATACATGAAAGAAGTAACGTACGTTTATAAATTTAATGGATCCCTTATTGGAAAGCTGTTTTTAGGTAAATACTTGTGATTAATTAATGAAAGAAGCCATAGAAATTCTGTCGGATGCCATTAAAATGACTGAACTGAGGCTGGTCATGTGAGAATTAGAACTTTAATCCAAAATAAAATAAAGGCATTAGTTCTTGGAATAAACGATGTGATTAAAAATACAAAAAGAAATAGATGGATGAAAACATTACCATTTTGGATAGGAAATCACTCCCTTGTTTAGCATCAAGCCTACCACATAAGGTGAAATAAAGAGCACTGACCCACACACATAGATGTGAGCTCCTGCGTCTATGAGTCTCCACACTTGGGCTGCTGTCTCCTTCAGTAGATGCTGCACGTACACCTTCTGAGGCTGGTCACGCGAGAATGCAACGTGCATGTGTGTGAGCGTGCCGTCTGACACGTACGCAGCCAATTCGTCTGAGTAGATGAAGTCTTCATTCTTGTGACGACAACCAAAGTACAGAACTGTCTCCCCTATTGGCTTCCCTGTTGACACAATCAATAAGCGATATGTCTTTACTGCAACTATTTCATTCAAAGACTACATCTGATAACATCAAAATAAAAATGTTTTTACTGTAATATCAAAATGTAAAAGCTGAATTGTTAGCTAGTTATTTCATTCTTAGAGTTTATGTAATTTACAAGCAGAACATTTCCACTTACATATGTTGTTATATATTAAACTATTCCATGGTTTCTCACCAAGGACTCAGTATATGTTTATATCCACATATTTTTATCTAGACAGATATATGACAGGCGGGTCACACATAGATGAAAAATCATTGAGATCTCTGTCTGAAACTGTCTGGAACTTGTTGCCTTTGATTGCACTCTTGTAAAAGCCAAGTTTTTTTATTGTAGAAAGCATAAACTTGCCAATTTTATAACAATTAAATGAGAGCCTAGAAGAATTAGAGATGTCTAACAAGAATACAAGCATCAGCTGGACCATGTCATGAACACAGATGTTCTACATTGGGCTGAAATAAAACAACAGCTCTTCAACAAAATACAAAAACACAACTAACACCATAAGACAGGAAGGAATTCAATAGGAAATATCGGAGGGAATGGCTGGGGGTAGAAGAGGCAGGGAAGACCAAGAGCCTCAAGGACACACAACATCAAGGCATGGATGGGGAATATTGGAGGGAATGGTGGGGGGTAGAAGAGGCAGGGAAGACCAAGAGCCTCAAGGACACACAACATCAAGGCATGGATGGGGAATATTGGAGGGAATGGTGGGGGTAGAAGAGGCAGGGAAGACCAAGAGCCTCAAGGACAGACAACATCAAGGCATGGATGGGGAATATTGGAGGGAATGGTGGGGGGTAGAAGAGGCAGGGAAGACCAAGAGCCTCAAGGACACACAACATCAAGGCATGGATGGGGAATATTGGATGGAATGGTGGGGGGTAGAAGAGGCAGGGAAGACCAAGAGCCTCAAGGACACACAACATCAAGGCATGGATGGGGAATATTGGAGGGAATGGTGGGGGGGTAGAAGAGGCAGGGAAGACCAAGAGCCACAAGGACACACAACATCAAGGCATGGATGGGGAATATTGGAGGGAATGGCTGGGGTAGAAGAGGCAGGGAAGACCAAGAGCCTCAAGGACAGACAACATGACGGCATGGATTGGGAATATTGGAGGGAATGGCTGGGGTAGAAGAGGCAGGGAAGACCAAGAGCCTCAAGGACAGACAATATCAAGGCATGGATGGGGAATATTGGAGGGAATGGTGGGGGTTAGAAGAGGCAGGGAAGACCAAGAGCCTCAAGGACAGACAATATCAAGGCATGGATGGGGAATATTGGAGGGAATGGTGGGGGGTAGAAGAGGCAGGGAAGACCAAGAGCCTCAAGGACACACAACATCAAGGCATGGATGGGGAATATTGGAGGGAATGGGGGGGGGTAGAAGAGGCAGGGAAGACCAAGAGCCACAAGGACACACAACATCAAGGCATGGATGGGGAATATTGGAGGGAATGGCTGGGGTAGAAGAGGCAGGGAAGACCAAGAGCCTCAAGGACAGACAACATGAAGGCATGGATTGGGAATATTGGAGGGAATGGCTGGGGTAGAAGAGGCAGGGAAGACCAAAAGCCTCAAGGACAGACAACATCAAGGCATGGATGGGGAATATTGGAGGGAATGGCAGGGGTAGAAGAGGCAGGGAAGACCAAGAGCCTCAAGGACAGACAACATGAAGGCATGGATGGGGAATATTGGAGGGAATGGCAGAGGGTGGAAGACGCAGGGAAGACCAAGAGCCTCAAGGACACACAACATCAAGGCATGGATTGGGAATATTGGAGGGAATGGCTGGGGTAGAAGAGGCAGGGAAGACCAAAAGCCTCAAGGACAGACAACATCAAGGCATGAATGGGGAATATTGGAGGGAATGGCAGGGGTAGAAGAGGCAGGGAAGACCAAGAGCCTCAAGGACAGACAATATCAAGGCATGGATGGGGAATATTGGAGGGAATGGCAGGGGTAGAAGAGGCAGGGAAGACCAAGAGCCTCAAGGACAGACAATATCAAGGCATGGATGGGGAATATTGGAGGGAATGGTGGGGGTTAGAAGAGGCAGGGAAGACCAAGAGCCTCAAGGACAGACAATATCAAGGCATGGATGGGGAATATTGGAGGGAATGGTGGGGGGTAGAAGAGGCAGGGAAGACCAAGAGCCTCAAGGACAGACAAAATCAAGGCATGGATGGGGAATATTGGAGGGGATGGTGGGGGGTAGAAGAGGCAGGGAAGACCAAGAGCCACAAGGACACACAACATCAAGGCATGGATGGGGAATATTGGAGGGAATGGCTGGGGTAGAAGAGGCAGGGAAGACCAAGAGCCTCAAGGACAGACAACATGAAGGCATGGATGGGGAATATTGGAGGGAATGGCTGGGGTAGAAGAGGCAGGGAAGACCAAAAGCCTCAAGGACAGACAACATCAAAGCATGAATGGGGAATATTGGAGGGAATGGCTGGGGTAGAAGAGGCAGGGAAGACCAAAAGCCTCAAGGACAGACAACATCAAGGCATGGATGGGGAATATTGGAGGGAATGGTGGGGGTAGAAGAGGCAGGGAAGACCAAGAGCCTCAAGGACAGACAACATCAAGGCATGAATGGGGAATATTGGAGGGAATGGTGGGGGGTAGAAGAGGCAGGGAAGACCAAGAGCCTCAAGGACAGACAACATCAAGGCATGGATGGGGAATATTGGAGGGAATGGCTGGGGTAGAAGAGGCAGGGAAGACCAAAAGCCTCAAGGACAGACAACATCAAGGCATGGATGGGGAATATTGGAGGGAATGGCGGGAGTAGAAGAGGCAGGGAAGACCAAGAGCTTCAAGGACAGACAACATAAAGGCATGGATGGGGAAGGGAAGTATGAAGATCTGAACAGAACGGCACACTGCAGACATGAGTGACAATGCAGACATGAGTGACAATACAGACATGAGTGACAATACAGCTGACCTAGAGGAGATTGGGCCATGTGACGAGACCAGGGCCAGGTGTACATTACCTTCAGTCTTGAGGACATGTCTGTCCTGGATGAAGCCACGGAACGGAGCGACGCCAGTACCAGGACCAATCATGATAACAGGCACTGTGGGCTTGAAGGGCAGACGGAACTGAGACTTGCGTACAAACACCGGGATCTTTGGTCGCTGCTCCCCCGCTGGCTGCTTCAGCTTCAACCAACTGGTGGCGACACCTTTCTGCAGTTTGCCAGTCGGCGTTGTGTACTCGACAAGCACCGCAGTAATGTGGACTGTCGTAGGATGCATCTGCGGTGCACATGAGAATGTCTCGGTTGAAGCCAACGTACAGCAATGTTATAGTTGGGAGTCCCATATAATTAAAACGATCTCAAAGTATGTCTAAATTAACAATGCTATACTTCATGTTTCAATCTTTTTGTGGAAGCACAGTTGAACCCCATTTTACAGTCACCTTGGTAATGTATCCACCTCCCCATTATGGTCACCTGGGACAGTTGCAAATTATTTCTGTAATAGTAGAGTATAGGACATTAGTCCTGCTAATACAGTCACCTCATCAGTCAGACAGTAATGTTGGGGCCATTCACAACTGTCGACATTTACCTACTCACACACAGTGTATTAAGGGGGTCACCAAGGCCTGCATACTAATTTAATTTAATGTAAGTCGTATGTGAAATATGACCACTTTTGCACCATGTAGCGCCACATGGTGAACTGTTACAGAACTACTAGTTTTATGTTGTGTAACTGTTCACTGTGCAACACTGTAACACATCAATGTTTTTCAATCTGGAGAATTATCAACATTTTAAAGAATTTATTCAGAGAGGTAGGTCTGAGAATTTGTATGCTTTGTACAAATAGGTAACTGTTGACAATTGTGAAGGCTTGGTGTCATCACTTGGTAACTGTCAGTGTTGTGGACCTCCAACACACCCACCTTGGGGGAAGAGGAGATGGAGTAGTATCGGGGCTGGAGCTTGGGCAGCAGTTCACACAGGTGGTCAATGGGTGGCCGGAATGATGGCAGGTCATCTAGTACGACCAGCAGTGTCCGGTGGTCACGTAACACCCAGCTGTTGAACAGTTCCTGTAACACATCATGTATAATTCCTAGTTTCATTAATTTTCCTTCAGTGAAAGGGTCATTATTTGTTGTTGGCTTGTTTTCTTGTTTTCTGTGTGAAGTTATAATTTACTAGCTGGGCCGTTACAGTACAAGCATAGTGGCTGCACATAGTGGCAGCACATAGTGGCAGCACAGTTAGTTTTTCACACTAGGGCTACTTACACATCTTCTAGGTAACAAACATATTTAGAGATATTTAGAGATAATTGAGAGATAATGCCTTTGTAGTGAATCAACATTACAAAACCACAGCAATAGTTTGTCCAATGATTTCGTTGAAAGTAAATAATACATTTGTAAAAATGAGCCAGCATGTTGTAGTAGATACCAGGTAGATACCAGGTAGATACAAGGTAGGCTTGATTTTTTGCTAAATGATTTTCAAACAAGACAAAAAAAAATTTTTTATTGCAAAAGCAATTTTAACAAACATTTCTTAGCTTGTGGGGAAGCACCCACCTTTCCCTCGGGTGTGGGAGCGGTGAGTTTGCGCAGAAAGTCCTTGTCGGCGGGATCAGAGGCATACTCCAGCAGCTCCTTGAGAAGGTTGCTGCGGGGGGTGGAGGTGATGTCCAGGTAGTGATTGAGGGCAGTGCGGTAGGTCGTGGGACAGGGGAACGGGTGCACCTTGCTCGCGTCCTCTGTACCAAACACAAACATTTTCATACAGCATTTTTTTGTAGGGGCTTTGTAAATAAAAAAAGTGGGTGGGTGAGGTTATAAAAAAAATTGGTAAGGTATGTCTTTTTCACCAGTTGAAATTTTGCGATAATCAGCTTTCCTTTTACTGCATTGGCAACTGATGTACAATGACACCAATTTTATTTTGTTTTTGGATAGGAATGTGGGTGGGTGGGTGGGTGGCTGGGTGGCTGGGATCAATCTAATCCCATTTTTTTAGTTGGCTAAAAACATTGTAAGTACAACAGACTGAGTTGACTAAACATAAAAAGGCGTGATTTTTACGTATCATTTATCTAGTCCTGTAGGACACGTCTAAGTGTTTTACATATTATGCGTTTCCAAGTAAAATGACATAAAATTTAATTTGACTCAACTTAACATAATTTCTAGATGAACACTAGTATTGGGAATTGGTAAAATTGTCATGATCGATCATGTGTTTATCATATATACGATCAATGATTAATAACTGTATTTGATAAATATCACTGTTTCTATAATAATATATATCAATGAAAGATAAACAAAACTGTTTGTTGGGTTTTGCTTTATTTGCGGTTTCACAGTGTCGCGGTATGTACTATGTAAACATGCATGGTTCACTAGCTTGCCAGACCCAGCCGATTGGCAGTGGCACTGTGCCGAGCAGACTTGCAACCTATTCTTTCTTATTTGTTACTTCATTCGTTCCCTGGCACCTTGTGAACCGGTGATGGGATTCAAGAAACTGACTTCAGTCCTTCTTTTCAATGGCCGACTTCATTGACACATATCAACAGAATTAATACGGAGGCTTTTATTGGCCAATAACTGAGAGAAGGGGGCAATCAGATGTCTTCTCTCTTCCTGTCATGTTTGTACACATTGCCATGTCACCATATCGGCCAGACAAGTCATAGAACGACAGGGAATGCAATGCAGAATTAATATAAACAAAAATGATCGATCACACAAGATTATGATTGATTCCTTGGTCAGAAGCATGAACCAATCAATTGTGGATGAAATTTATTAATCAGAAAAGCACTAATGAATACTCTCTACTGATTAGACAACTACTGTGTGAATTTGAGAGAACTGGTACACTGGGCAGCACGGAACGCACAGTGTGGTCATTAAAGCTTACCGTCCACATTGGTCAAGGTAAAGGCCTCTTCAAGATCTGCTCCAAGTCGCTGACCAATTGCCTCAACCAACTCAGAGTTGTTCACCGGGTATACACCCAAATGATCCCCAGCATCATACCTTAAGGACAGCAAAATGAAACAGGTAATGTAATAGATGGAACATTGTGGGATTGGGAGTAATCATGCCGTATTGCCCACGTAAATTAAACACTACTGTGATGACACAATTATTACAAGAAACATGATTTTAATAAATACATATAGCATGTTCTGTTATTGCAAGATAAGTGGGAACACACTTGATGCATGCATCTAGTTCTAGCTTAATCAACATATCTGTCACAAACTTTCCATTTTATTTTCACAATTTAATTAATCAATTTATATCACACAACGCCATTTTTATATCACACAGTAACTGCAGATTACTCAATTTTGCTAATCAACTGAAAACATGAATCATTAGTAAAATAGTCAACTGTTGCTGTAAAGACCATGTTGGAACTTGGTAAAACTGTTCCATACGTCCGATATTCCTTATACCCCTGGGTACATGAAACAGTCCATGCCAGAATGCGGGTTTCAAAGTTGTTCTTTTGAAGTGGATGTTCCCTCCATCGGGAGACCTCATAGCGAGACGCCACTGTAAGTTAAAATAAACTAAATCATGTGGGGTGATCAAGCTTGCCAGAGGATCGAAGCGACCACAGTGGGATTTGAAACCGGGTTCTCGTGATTGAGTCCGGCATTCTAACCGGTATGCTATCACGCCCCACTAAATGTGTGAGGGAAATGTTGAGAAGTAATAAAGGGAAAGTGACATGTCGACTGTATACCTGATCTTTGATCCACTGATGTCCACCTCAATGTGCATGCATGAGCGATCACCACCCTTGTGAAGTTCACTGTTCACAGTCACCGGTGCCAAGTAAGGGTTCTTCACATCGAATGGTCTGCAACAGTTTGAACTTATGTTGAATGAGGTGCAATGTTATTATATTCTCTTTCTGCTGGAAGCAAATTAAACTGATTACAAAGGAAATGAGACTTTTAACATAAAAATCACATGGTCAAGGTCAGACTTTCACAAGTTTCTCATCAAAGTTACTTTAAAACCCAGTTTTATTACCAGGCCAGGTAAGAGTGCTGGATTACAGCCACAACACCAAATATCATTTATTATATATTTGAGTAAAAATTTCATTACAAGTCGTGTAAACTGTAATTTTTGTTTTGCAAAGACCTACTTTCATGAACATGTTGACACGTCTGCCCAGTATGCAATAATAAAACCAAATTCTCAGAAATGCATTTTTTCAAACACAAAAATACTGTGAAGAGTTTAATCAGGCTGGTGATTTTAATATAATATTACTCATTTTTCAGTCCATGTTACCTTTCTTGTAATGTTTGACATCAGACGTAGTATGGCTTAATGGCAGCACATTAGTCATAGCATGCAGTGCTGTTACTGGTGAGGGCCAGCTAGTGGTAGGTAGTCAGTCTGACAAAGACAGCTAAAAGCTGTTGAAACCTTACAAAGAAAAAAGTTAGAATTGATTGTGAAAACTAGTAAAAGATTAATATATTGTTTTCGTGGCTTTCCTCTCACTGAGACCCTGTAATACACAGGCAATGACCTGGTGCTGCACTCACGGCTTCTGCTTGGCGAATGAGTGCAGCCTGGCTGGCTCCCCTGTGAACAGCTTCTCCTGGTCTATGTCTTTGTGAACAGTCAGGGAGAACTGCCTCATGCTGCAAGCAATACAGTGTCTGTGTCAGTCAGGCAGTTTATGTGACTGCGTGGTACTCTTTATAAGAACACTGTAACACTAATCAAATTTTAAATGCGCATTTGAAAAATCAAATGAATTTGATCCAGATACATATGGTTTTTATTCAAATGCATACAAACTAATGTTACTGTATTTAAATACAAATGCAATATTTTTAAATGCAAGAACAGATGCATTTGAACCAATGTTTGGCCAGCATACACCCCCACACCCTAGAACACCTACACAACCCCATATGACACCCCACCCCAGGAGACCCCTAACCCCCCAGGACAAGCACGGTACACCCGAATGAGAGCCCTGAGCCTGAGCCTTGCCTACCTGACGTCTTCTCCTATTTCACTGATGCCAAAGTGCATGCACACGGCCGGCCAGAAGTTCTCCCTCCAATTCACAAAGTCCTCCTCAATGCTGCCAAACAAACATAATACAATTATCAATTGACTATGTTATCCTACAATACAACAAAGACACTATTGTGCTAAAATCCTCATGAAATGCCAAAAGTAAAGGGTCAGGCAGTTTCTAAATGGTTAGCAATTCTAGTCGTGAACAGTTAAATTTAAACAGGTCGGTTTTTAGATGAAGATGAAATGTTATTACATTTCCTGTCGGCTTAACGCTAACAGGGAGAGAGTTCCAGCAACCGAGAAAGCTCTAGTTCCGATGTTTGTCTTAACACTGGCAACAGTCACATGCTCTTCTTTTTAAAAAAGAAACCAGCACTGGAACATTGCTAATCATTATTCTTATACTCGAGCCACTTCACTATAATTACAAACAATATTTAATTTCTGTTTCTCTCTGCAGCTATAAAATTCAACAAGCAATCCACTAGTTGAATTTGCATCAATAGTCAGAACTATCTGTTGTTTTTTTTCTTAAAATCATCAATATCCCTCAAGAACTGACACTGAGAGAGATGTTCACTCACTTTCCGTCATCATCTCCCTCTCCCAGTTCAAACACCCGTGTAGCTCCGAGCTCCTCCAGTCGTTTGTCCACAAACCGGCCCATGGAGTTGAAGTGCTCATATGTCTTGTTTCCCAGGCCAAATACCTGCAAAATACACAGAAAACTGAGTAGAGTCAAGTCTTATTCATATGTTCTTCAATAATCTGTTTTCCTCGGTAATCTGCATTTTTTGTCTGGGAACAATGTCGATACACAATATTTGTTTCATTATTCTGTGTTTCAACAATCCACACACTTCTTTAATCCAACCTAACCTTTGTGAACCAAAGTGTGCGTATAAGTGAGGTTCAATTGTATTCAATGTGCACACAAGTGAGGTTCAACTGTTTTTCAGTGTGCGGACAAGTGAGGTTCAACTGTTTTTCAGTGTGCGGACAAGTGAGGTTCAACTGTATTCAGTGTGCGGACAAGTGAGGTTCAACTGTATTCAGTGTGCGCATAACTGGGGTTCAACTGTATTCAGTGTGCGCATAAGTGGGGTTCAACTGTTTTACAGTGTGCGGATAAGTGGGGTTCAACTGTTTTTCAGTGTGCGGACAAGAGAGGTTCAACTGTATTTAGTGTGCGGATAAGTGAGGTTCAACAGTATTCAGTGCATGGACAAGTGAGGTTCAATGGTATTCAGTGACTGGATAAGTGAAGTTCAACTGTATTCAGTGTGTGGATAAACAAGGTTCAACTGTATTCTGTGTGTGGATAAGTGAGGTTAAACTGTACTCAAGTTTGTGGATAAGCGAGGTTCAACTGTATTCAGTGTCTTAATATGCAAGGTTCAACTGTATTCAGTGTATGGATAAGTGAGGTTCAACTGTATTCAGTGTGTGGATAAGCAAAGTTCAACTGTATTCAGTGTGTGGATCAGTGAGGTTCAACTGTATTCAGTGTGTGGATAAGTGAGGTTCAACTGTATTCAGTGTATGGATAAGTGAGGTTAAACTGTATTCAGTGTGTGGATAAGTGAGGTTCAACTGTACTCAGTGTCTTGATAAGTGAGGTTAAACTGTATTCAGTGTGTGGATAAGTGAGGTTCAACTGTATTCAGTGTCTTGATAAGCAAGGTTAAACTGTATTCAGTGTATGGATAAGCAAGGTTCAATTGTATTCAGTGTGTCGATAAGTGAGGTTCAACTGTATTCAGTGTGTGGATAAGCAAGGTTAAACTGTATTCAGTGTGTGGATAAGTGAGGTTCAACTGTATTCAGTGTCTTGATAAGCAAGGTTCAACTGTATTCAGTGTATGGATAAGTGAGGTTAAACTGTATTCAGTGTATGGATAAGTGAGGTTCCACTGTACATCTAAACCAATCTTCCCTACCATACAACACAAGTAGTCATTAGTGGTCCACTCTAGATGGATTTATTTAACAGCTGTTGACACCAAAATCAATCAAGTGTTGTTTTGAAGTCCAAAATTCACCATAAGCATGATCTGCGACAAAGGATGATGACAACTTTGTGTGTACATCCACCACTTTAGGGACATGTTTCTATGATTGATGTATCAGCCATTTAATAAGAGAGAGCTAGTTTTGTCCTGGATGAGTGTTTTAATCCATAAAATGGCATTAGTGAGCAATAGTGATAATTACATCACTTCAAATACTTGGAACAGTAGTAACATAAACATGTGTATAAGATGGAAGAGAAATCCACAGGCATTTTGCTGTCTTCACATGTTCCATAAGGCATGTTCCATATGGCTTTAGGCATGTCAAATTTAAGACTCGTATTTCAAAAATATAAAATCTTTTCCATGAAAAATTCAATACATATTTCAAAAATATAAAATCTTTTCCATGACAAATTCAATACATATTTCAAAAATGTAAAATCTTTTCCACGACAAATTCAATACATATTTCAAAAATGTAAAATCTTTTCCATGACAAATTTAATACAGAATAACAGTGAAATTCTGTTTAAAGACCCGTAAGAAGTTATTTATTTATTTATTTGGTGACCAAACTATAATTTCATTAAAGAAGCACATCCCTATGTGATATGCAGTGTGCACTTCTTGCACATATGAAAGATACTGGGAAATGGTATTTGTTCAGCTTAAGACTTTCTAATAAACCTTTCTCCAAAAAATTTTTTTGGAGGCCTTAAAAACCTGAAGAAGCAAAGAATGCCATCGGGGGTACGACTGATTAGAGAGAACCTTGCGACACTCACAGCATAATTAAGTCCTTCGAGACTAGAGTTTCCATCCTGCAGCCAGTCATAGAGCTCCTGGGCATTGTCCGTCGGGTCGCCCTCCCCATACGTGGCCACACAGAAGATAGCAAGAGAGTTCTCTATCTCAGGCAGCTTTGGCAGGTCGTCCTGCAACATATTGGTGAAACTCTTTATCAAGTTGGGAGAATCACTTAATATAAATTGTCTTTTTAACACAAGAATTAAATGTTTTATATGTTGTTCTTTATGTCGCTGGTGAATTAGAATGATATTGATATAATACAGAAACTTAGAGTATATTATCTGTAGAAAGGTTTTCTCTTTTATTGGTCACAACACACAACGGTAGACATCATGTAAGGAATAACTAAGTTGAGCAGAACATGAAGCCACTCACCATATCAAACTCCTCAGGATCGGCCGCCATGCCTTTCTTCATGCCATATCTGACACTATCCTTGGTCAGGCGAGTTGCAAAGTCCTCCGCCGTCCCCGTCTGGGAGCCGTAGAACACTATCACATTCTTGCCCTGCCAAAGCAAATGTATTCTACAACATGCACAATAACGTTTTCATATTCCACAAGGTGACGCCACATGTATGTCAACTGCACACCTCGGCTGAGTTCTACTTACCAACTAACACCGACCAGTGGTCGGTGAACAATATGAGCGTATGACGTGTAACGCATGCGTGAATGTCTGTCTGACTAATCTAAGCTGAACGAGAATTAATGAAGACTGGTTGTTTCACAGTGGTGGCAAACGTGACATGCAACATACCCATCCGCATACAGCTTCTAATGTCCCTAAATGTAATATCAATAACAATGATATCGGTCACTATAATATATTAGTTCAGACAGAAAATAAAGGTACGTTCTTATATAGCACGGTATCCAGTCCGTAGGACTGCTCAAAGCGCTTTACACTTCATTCCCTGGCAGACCTGTTCATTCCAAGGCCAATTGCACAAAGACTATTCGTTCACATATCCACCACTGTCTGTATAGCCAGGTACTCATTTATACAGCTGAGTGAACCGTGGCAATATGGGGTGATCAAACTTGCCAAAGGTTCGAAGCGACCACAGTGGGATTTGAAACCGGGTTCTCTCGATTGAGAGTCCGGCTATCTAACCAGTATGCCCCCCCCCATATGTGTATGTTATGAAACAAAAATTATATGAAAAGATGACTGCAATACGGGCAAGTGCTCTTCTTGTCTCCAATGAGATACATAAACTGAAAATCCAACACTACCACGATCTATTCCAGGATGCCGATCACAGTGCAACATTCAAAGGAATGAACAGTCTGATGAAGATGTCTTCATCTCAACTGCCAGACACTGATTCCACGAATAAATTGTGCTGTCAATTTCTGGACTGCATTGTCGTAGAGGACTCTTTGTCTCTTTGTGAGTTTGTGTGATGATGTTTTAATTAATTTATTTATTTATATATTTTAATGGACTTTTAGTTTGGATGCGCAGTGATAGGCATAAGCTTTTATTTATTTATAATTTATGCATAGTTTAATGATAAGTCTGCAAATCCTTCAATATATAACCCCAACTTCACCATAAACCAATTAAACAATTACAGTGAAATCAATGTGATAGTACAAAATATGTAAGTTTTGTAGAATGTAGTTAAGTTTTAAGAGGATTGGAGAGATTATGATCTACCCAACTCCTTGAACCCACAAATACACTCACTCAGGGTGCATCAAAGAACAACAAATGTAGGACACTAATTCAACACTTTAGCAGAGAATATGAATATTTGTAGGAAGCATTATAAAAAATGAGTGTCGTAATGTTGTAAAAGGAGACAATAAAGATTTTATACAATTGTTCGAACAAGCCGAAGCGGGTGTAGTGTTAACATTTCACAGCAGCACTTAGCGAGGAACCAGCTCACAGTTGAGAGGCAGAGATTTGTAGGCACAGAAAACATAAAAGTAATACTTACAGAGTTCTTCATCTTTGACACGAAGCACGGGTCGTAACTCATATTTCTCTGTGGTCCTGAGCTGAAACAGCATATTCAGGACTTTTAAACACTCTAGGACCCATCATTCACCACAGTTTCTGATTACACAAACCTTGATTACAATACTTAAAGAATCCTTACAGAAATTCAGTTACATTACTTTCAATATAGTGTTGAGTAAAATCATATTTAAATTATACTGGATTGTATACTCAGGGCCTGCAATAAAACTAGTTACAATAGATCAGTCGGAACCAGCGGAAATGATGTGTGCTGATGATCATGATAGTGTGATTACAGTTTTTAGTTTACTATAATCAATTATAACTAACTCCAAGCCTGGAACAAACAGAAACACAACAATAAACGACTCACAGTTGTTTTCACAACTACACATGGCACATGCCTGCAGTAACATTGCAGTTTCTTGGATTAATTAAGGATACAAGCATTTGAAATAGCATCTTCAGGTAAATAAAATACTGCACTATTGTACATGCAAACACATGCATGATGCATACGCTATAGATCCTGTCTGATTGTTAACTTCAGTGCTTACGCAGTGCTTACAAACAGTTTTCATAATATACCTAAATTCACAATATATTCAATAACAAAATTCTTTTCAGACAAAGCATAAAGTTGATATGATTGGACATTTTTGTACAGTGTTACAAGCAGTGCCACCTGCTGGCCAGAACAACACTGGTGTGTCAAGTTGAGACAGTGCAGGGCTTGGTTTTTAGTTTTTACAGTACTCCGTTATCCGAAGCACCCTAGATTTTGCAATGGACTACTAGACTCGTCAGTACAGGAATCTGTTTGGATTGATTTTATTTTCCACCATTTTGGCAGCAATTCACATACTGCTTACGAGTTTATGATGTCTAGCAGGCAGTAGCGGCTTATTTAGGTTTTTGTGGATTACCAGATTTTATTGATGGATTACTGAATTTAATATTTTGAAGACTTTTTCTTTAATGTCTGCCCGAGCCATGTTTGTTGGATGTTGACTGACTCACGTGTTTGACAGCTGTTTGATGACAGGAATGTCGTCAGATCCCTTCTTGCGGCGCAGCACGAACCAGTAGAAGACAAGGCCAGTCATGCCTCCAAGAACCAGGTAGTCCAGCATGCCAAACACTGCCACGGTTGCAGTCGTCGACGTCCCATCAGGCATCTTGCTCTTCCCCTACCTACGCACCAGACAAAGTATAATAAAGACACTTCTATCGTGCAAAAATCCTCGGGAAACCCAAGCTTAGCAACACACCAAAATAAATCAGTACATACAACAAAATTTAAGCCATAAGGGAGCCACGTACAATTCCCCCTTAAATACGCTACTGCTGAGGAACTATAGTTTTGGAGAATAAGTGATCTTTGAGTGTGACAGCGAAATGTTATTATTTCCTGCCAACTTAACGCAATAGGGAGTGAGTTCCAGAGTTGGCACGGCAACTGAGAAAGCTCTAGTTCTGTTTTTTGTCTTAGCACTGGGAATGAAAAGTAGATTAGAATTAGATGATCAAAGCTGTCTGGGCTTTCTTGCAGGAGTGCACAGTGAATATAAATATGCTGGTTGCTGCGATGAAGTGATGCTTGATAGGTAATTGTACAGAACTTGAAAATAACGTGACATCGGACAGGGAGCCAATGCAATGATGTTACAAGTTGCATCGTGTACATATTTATGGCAAAACATTGAAATTTTGCCCATTACAGGGGACTGCATTTTACAACACAGAGCTTGTATTATAGTTGGCACAGCCTTGGTTGCACAAAGGGCAGGCATACAATTGCATGGGAAAAGCAGGAATATTCTTCAGACACATTATGTTGTGTAAGCATAATAGAAAGTGAAATTTGCATTACTAATTTTATTTTGAGTTAATAAATAATATTTTATCAGCCAAATGCAAAAAAATTCTATCATATTGATAGTAATATTTATAACATACGCATCAATTTCTTATATTTTAATAATGAAATACATTTACCTCCATTTATTGAAACAAATAATGGTGGTCCACTCATATAAAAGTGTGGTTCTTGAGTCAATCAGTAAAATAAAGCCATGCATAATCTGGGCTATACACCAATCAAATTAACAGTAATCCCAACACCATGGTCTGCATTATAATCTCCAGCTGGGCTTACATTCATTCATTCATACATGAGCCGATGCCATCGCAGGTGACCAGATTGCAGCATGATTGTGATATTGCATGCGACATCAAACAGTCACAACTTTTCTGATGACTTAGTGGTAGCGATATAGCCTTGTGCAAACCCAGGTTTAACATATTATCTAGTGATCTATGTCAGACTTGGGATGGAAGTACTCGGTTTTGAGGAAATTTTTTTTTAAGTACTCGTACCTGTACGCATATAACTTATGGGTCATGTACTCATACTCAATGTACTCAGATGTTAGGAGTACATTACGAGTACACCTGAGTACTTTCGCAATACATACTGTGAAAATTAATTTATTTGAAGTTATTTCATAAAAAAATACTACAAATTACATAAACTACTGATTGAACATTGTTAAATATAACACTAACACATAGATCAGACCTGGGGCTGAGTGTATTTTCATGAGTACAAGTACAAGTACATTGGTGATGGATAAATACGAGCTGAGTACAAGTACATTCTCACGAGTACGAGTAAAAGTGTAAGTAGTGTTTGATGAAATTTCCATTCCCTTTTACAAACATACAGACATGGTATGACTCATAAATAAGTTTTTGCTTGGAGCTCCTTCTTAACTGCAATTAACAATTCACAAACCACATGGTTTGATACAATAACATCCACTAAACCAATATCTTTGTAGTTAGTGTAAAAGTGACTAAACATTAGCCCCACACACCCACGCCCACCCACCCACACACACACACACACACACACACACACACACACACACACACACACACACACACACACACACACACACACACACACACACACACACCCACACACACACACACACACACACACACACACACACACACACACACACACACACACACACACACACACACACACACACACACACACACACACACACACACACACACACACACACACCCACACACACACACACACACACACACACACACACACACACACACACACACACACACACACACACACCAACATGTAGAGGTGAGATTTGTCCAAATTGGAACAAAGGGTATGTGTGGCAATTTGAATAAAGTTTGTTTGTCCTTGTTTTGAATAAAGACCGCATGAGACCACTTTATATGCTGATACAACAGTTCAGTTTGTCTTCTTTTGGTGCACAAAGGCAGTGTTGCAATTTGTAATCTGTGTAAATATTAGTTTGCAATTTATATGTTCTGCTCTTAGACTAACGGTTGTTGAGAGGGTTAGCACACGCCAATACAACAGGCTCAGAATCACCTTTGTACTTTTTAGTCAGACTGCTGGCACCAGATTATACTTACACTGGTGTAGGGCTGCAGGCAGTCTGACTTGAGTCACCTTACTTCTACAAAGGAAGACACAGCTGGCAGTTCTTAGTAGTTAACACTGTCAGCCAGTGCCCAGTGGCATGGTCTCCCAACTGTATTTTTAACAAGCAGACTCGACGTTAGCCATCCGTCGCTGTACCGACTCCGGCTCAAACAAACCAACGACTCCAAAAGTGCAGAATTGGGTGGCCCAATTAACAAAAATAGTTGAACCTTCAAATACTTCAGGAAAGTTTCATTTTGTTATCTTAAAGTAACATTAAAGTTTAGGGTTCTACGAATTGAATTAAACATTAGTTGACTGTATTTCTCTCCATGTACAAGTGATGTTAGGACATAATGTCCCCATACAAACCCCCCTAGGACAAAACCCCTCCGGACAATATCACGTGTTCATAAGCAACATTAAAACTAGTCAACAGTAAAATAACATTAATATTTTATTACATTTTGTACTCTTTTTAATGCGTAATACACTGGGTCACGAATAGTTTCAGTAAACTAAAGAAGAAGCAATTGTGATTGAGTTTCAAGGGGATATTGGCAGGGGATTTTGTCCTGATACATGAACAAGCCCTGGCCAACTTGTTAGACACATGTAGTTGAGGTGGAGCAATCAGAATGCGTCTGGCAGGTTGCACATAAAATCATGGTTAGATTACACAAATACAAAGAATCTTTCAATGCTGTCAAGTGTCAACCCAAACAAAAACTTATACAATTATATATTTATGATAACAAAATCAATAAAAATTCAATTCCATTATCTTCTCCAACCACAAGGAATGTCACAGGACATTAGACAGCTGGGGCCTGACAGTGTACAACAGAAAACATATGACCTTGAAAAATTACCTTGAATCACTCAAATGTCTATTAAATTTTGGTTAACTCCTTCTTACATAATCAAGGGTTCTGGGTTCAAATCCTGGTGTTGCTGGTCTGTCCCAGATAACGGAACAACTAGGTGCAGTTAATCCAGCTCCTGGCAAGTGAATGTGAGCCGTCTCACAGGAACCAGCCTTGATGCACCTTTGCTATTCCCACTGCATTAAAACATGTTGTCTACGTGAATCAGCCACTTACTAGAAACAAATTACGCTGGCCCAAAGTGATGATATTAAACACTGTATCTAAGTTATCCTGCTAGGGAGGGGATGAAAACTAGGCTTTTGAGACATTCCCTTAATTAAAGGTAACAGAGCCTGGCTGGAGGCTAGCTTATCTGCTATGTGGCCCATGTGCCAGTCTGGTGACTAACTGCTCAGTTTGACTTGTCAATGTCTCAGGAGGTACTGTGCCAGGTATTTGTTGCTAGTTTTACTGGTGGAACTTGTAGAAAGAAGTAATGCATATCTAGTTACTCCATGATAGCTGTTTTGCCACAAAGAAAATGACCTCCCAATTGAGAGGCTGTAATTTCAAACACTGGTATTATACCCAATAAACTTATCAACCACCTGAACAAAATTTTATAATGGGTCAGTTTCATAAGTGATGTAAAGTAATGTTCTAACTGCCATCGCCAAAGTAGTAGGAATCTGTAGGATATGAATGCAATATGGTCCTGTGTAGTGAATTAACTAAACGTTATTAGAATTTTAAACTTAAATATGCATCTGTTAAACTTTGCTGTTTCAGCAAGTTTAGATAAGTGATCAACTGTAATAATCAATCAGCGGTTGAGAAACTTATCGTTTGTGCTAACTGCATGAATCAATCGCCCCCAACTGGAGAGTCATCTGGCTCCCTCTTTTGTTCAAAAGATTTTTATAATAAATTCCTGTCTTGTAAATCAGTGCTAGCAAGAACTGGGTGAAGAACAACAGGGATTCAGAAAGGGCAGAGGGACGACTGATGGGATGTTTGCATTAAGACAAATGGTAGAGAAGAGGTTGGAGATGCAAGGGAGAATGGCAGTGGGGTTTGTGGACCTGGAGAAGGCCTATGACACAGTCCCTAGAGAGATGGTGATGGCAACAGTGAGATGAATGGGAGTGTCTGAAGCAGAAGCCAGGATGGTGGAAGCAATGTATGAGAGGATAAAAGGAAGAGTTGTGGTTGGATCTGGGCTGTCGGAAGAGTTTCCAGTTAACATCGGTTTGAGGCAAGGAAGTGCCCTTAGCCCTTTACTGTTTATCATGGTGATGGAACTAATCAGAAGGAAGATGAGCACGAAGGATGTTCTCAGGAAGATGATGCATGTAGATGATCTGGCCACAATAGCAGAAAGCAAGAACTACAGGAAGTGTTGGAGGAATGGAAGGGTGTGTTTGAGAAGCACAGACTGAGAATGAGCCTGGAGAAGACAGAAGTGATGTGGGTTGGACCCCAGATAGAAGAGGTGAACATCAGGTTGGACGGTAAGGATATCAATGAAGTGGATGGCTTTGTATACCTTGGAGGAATGGTTACGGAGGATGGGCATTCAGAGGCAGAAGTGCGACGTCGGACACAAGCGGGAGCGACTGCTTGGAGAACAGAGAGCCCAGGGTTGTATGGGATTTTTTTTATTTAAATCGGATTTAATTTTTTTTTAATCTGGTATATAGATATTTATATAGATGTTTAAATTTGTAAACTCTTTCAAACATGTTCTATTCAAATCGATTTGGGTTCTTGTCTTAACAGAGGGTACAAGATTTTTGCTTATATAAAGACATTAGACAATGTCCACAAGGCCTCACCCCCTGTAGTTATATAATCTGTCTTGGAAAGCATGCTGTGTGCCTGTGGCTGTATTAGTGGTAATTATTGTTTGCCTATAGGGTGGATTAGCACCTGTCCAGGACTCTGAGTACTGTAAGGGTCTCTAACCAGAATACAAACTGGTACAGTATTAAACAACTGAGTCAACATACTGAATTGGTAACAACGAGCACAAGCTATTAGTGCCCTGCACGGGTTGGGCTTTGGGTCCAAGCCCGACCCAGCCCGCAGTCCGGGCCTCAACATAATTTTGTGGGCCAGGCCTGGGCCTACATACTGCGGGCCCGGGTCGGGCCTGGGCTGAAAACAATTTAAACACATCGGGCTTGGGCCGGGCCTGGACATAATAAAAATATTCGTACAAAATACTGATTATTACTTTATTTTTTAATAAAAACTTATTATAAATTGTAATTCGGTTAATGAATGCTTAAAATTATTTCTTTAGTATTATATAGTTGCAAATTGAGACCATGCATGGAATCTAATGGCTCCATAAGTTCACTTGGCTGGAAGTAGCCAGTCCCAAATGTTTACTTTAGAAATATTTGCAGAGGCAATCAAGCCATGATTAACCATCAACTTATCACCCTTTGACCCTACCAGTGGACATTCCCAGTACCCAATGCAGTTGGTAATTGGTATTTCTCCCCAATCCTAATTCATTCGCATATGTCTGAACCTGTGTGTCTCAGGCTAGTGACTGCAGGCCTGCTGGAAATGCCACTGGGTGTCAGTGCCAGTGGGTGACACTTAATTGAAATATCATATTAAATTATGTTAACTTAGTTGAGCTAATTCAATTAACAATATAAATTGGGGTTATGGCTTGCATATGGGTTAAGTAAGGGTTAGATAAACAAATCTCCTACCCTAACCATAAGCCAATACATTAAAGCAAAATATAACAAATGTTATCATATTTAATAGTAATGACACTAAGAAGTTTTTCTTTATTTTTCTTCAGGATATTCGTAAGTTTGAAGAAGTTGGTGGTGCTGGATTTTTAGAACTCATCCTCGTCTTTGTTATAAGATTATAGGTTTATCTTCTCTAAACTTAGCGGGCTTAGCCATCTTTGGCCTGTGGGTATGGGCCAGGCCTGGGCCTGAAACTTGTGGGCTGGGCCAGGCCTGGACCAAACATTCACAGCCTGGGCCTATATTTTAGTTTGCAGGCCTGGGCCAGGCTTGAAAAATTATTGCGGGCCTGGACTCTAACTGCTAATTGCGGGCCGGGCTTGGGATCAAATTCTAAGCCCATGCAGGGCACTACAAGCTATAAGTGGACTTTAACTCAGGGCTTCTGTGTTGAAAAGATACTTCCTCTGGAAGACAAGTTTGTGTGGCTTCACTGCATTGAGAAAGGGAATAGCTCAAACATACACAATGTCATAAAATATTTAACTATCAAGCTATCTGGTGACAATACAGCTACACAAGTGTGTGCACTTTGTGTTTTGTATTAAAAAACACACACAACTTTGTTGATCTCGATGCTTGTAAACAATTATTTGTGTTAAATTCATATAAATCAGTGATTAAAAAACCAGAAGTCAAAAAAATCATAAATCAATTATTATTTTTTGGAGTGATTTAAATCATGATTTAAATCAAACAACCCTGCAGAGAGCAGAAGTGGAAAAACATAAAGGACGCAGGAAAGGGGGAAAAGGCTATAGCTGAGATGGGAGGACTGCATGAGGCGGGACATGAGAAGAATGGGGGAGGATGAAAGATTGAGAGAGGTGGGCGGCCAATAGAAAACTATGGAAAGAACAGAAACAGTGGTTTGACAATACTTTACCTGACCCTCACCCCTGTACAGCGGGGAACAAGGAGGAAGAGCACAAATTTAAGAAACATGATCCATCATTATTTGAAAATTATATAGGCCTATTTCTCTTATTCTAATGATCTCAAAAGTATTATCCAAAATGGTCTAAGTATTTAAAAAATCTTTAGGAATGCAGTTACCTTCATACTTCAATGATTATGAACTTTATAATGAGTACAGTTTTATACTTAATATTTCAACTGTGCTTGAACTTCATTCTCATATAAAATGCTGGAGCAATCATTGTTTTCATTGTTCTGTTCCATCACCTGTTCCATCACCAGGGGTGGGTTAAATTACACATAATTATATCAATTACAATTACATTTCAATTTTTAGTTCAATTACAATTACACTGTTTCAAGTTCAATTACAATTACATTATGCGGAACCAAATATATTCAGCATTTGTTAATTATATAGTTTTGCACTTTTGCTGAATTTCAATATTTTGTACACAATTGATAAACAAATATAATGGTAATGTTTGTAAATTGTTGAAGAATTGTGGCTTGAATTTTGAATTGTACTAAATAAAAAGACAGCCGTTTAAACATATCTTTATTATATAAATATATATTTTAAATCTGGTATATAGACATTAATAAATTTTATATATATATATATGTTGATGTATTTATAAACTCTTTCAAATGAATCTAGGTACTTGTCTTAACAGAGGGTACATGACTTTTGCTTATATAAAGACATTAGACAATGTCCACAAGGCTTCACCTCCTGTAGTTGCATAATCTGTCTTGGAAAGGAAAGCATGCTGTGTGTCTGTGGCTGTAACAGTGCTAATTATTGTTTGCTGAGAGGGTGGGTTAGCACCTGTCCATGGCCCTGTGTACTCTAAGGGTCTCTAACCAGACCTGCAAACTGGTACAGTATTAAACAATGGTAGCCCAGACTGTCTCACTTGAGTCAACATACTGAATTGAGAACAACTAGCACAAGCTCTAAGTGGACTTTAACTCAGTGCTTCTGACTTGAAAAGATACTTCCCCTGGAAGACAACTTTGTGTAGCGTCACTGCATTCAAAAAGGGAATTGCTCAGACATACACAATGTCATAAAATATTTTCATATAAATTAGCGATTAAAAAAATCGGAAGTAAAAAAATCATAAATCAATGATTTTTTTGGAGTGATTTAAATAATGATTTAAATCAAAGATTTAAATAAAATGATTTAAATCAAACAACCTTAAACCTGTATGAGACTTAAATTATATTTTATTGACAGTTTGTTCAGGTTGTTTGTGATATGAAACGTACTGTAATTGATTGTAAATGAACTAAATTTTCAATTATACAAAATATAACAATTACAATTACAGCACAAATTTGAAACCATAATCAATTACAATTACACAATTTTGCTGTAATCAATTACAATTACGTAATTGGACCCAGCCCTGTCCATCACCTGTCTCGACACTATCAATGTTCTGATATTGATAATGTATTAAGTTAATTAATCATGCTGCTGTTACAGATATTATGTACACACCACATGTATGTCGCGGCGTGGTGGTCGAGTGGTAGAGTGTCGGACTTTTGGTCGAGGGGACTGGGGTTCAAAACCACCTACTGCCATTTCGAAGCTTGGGCAACTTCATTCACCCCACTTTGTCTGTGTCTTTCGGAAGAGACAGTAAATGCTGTTGGTCCCTTCTATCTGGTGTCTATGCCAGGGGAAGTACGACCTCACACAGGGAAATGGAAAAAAACCTGTTGTGGACTCAGAGGTCAGAGCTGGTGATCTCATTCTGTAGACTACCATTGGCGTAAATATCCTGACTTATGGACTTTGCCAATTAACGAAACAGAAGCTAAGCCTGTGTCATGACATTGATAATTATAATTACGCAATTTATTACAACCATATATCAGGTTTTCAGTGAGGACAAATAAGTTTTGCGTGAATGTGCCTCATGTTGAATAGTCTAGCACCAAAAATAATTACTCATACTGTCATAGTCATGCTGTCAACAAAACGGTATGCGCGTGTGAACGTTGCCGCTGGCACGTAACCTTCTTCCATATGACGATGTCATAGTACATACCTTAAATTATTAGTGGACCATTCTTACGAAATATTCCGATTTCTTGCGTTAAATTAAAATTATATAAACCGACGCGTTGCTAGTGGATTCAACATCTTCGACTCATACACAAAATTCACATTCTTTCCGGTCAATCACCTCTGGCTCTACCTGCGACTGACTGCGTGTGAGGCCGAGGCCTTTGGAGTCCACGCCAAAAACCTCCAGTGCTTGCTACACCTTTACTGAACCACATCAAATATTTCCTCTGGGTTGATATCTACCACATCGAGTGAGCTAAAAAAATGTGTTAACGTGTGCTCACCTTAAGACTATGTTCTGTGATATTATTTCTTATTTCCCCACAGTAGTAACGACAGCACCACCTGTCCCTAGCTTGACCCAGGAAACGGAAATTAGTGCCAGCACTTTATCGCGTAAGGTCAAATACTAACCTAGTATTTTCGCACTGGCTATTCGCATAGCAGCTCTACGAATAACGGCCAAACCTTTTCTCATTCGCAGAGCAGAAATCAACAAATCGCCGTGCACCATTTTCGTGCGCATGTGCAGAATGAGGTTTGGGCATCGTGGTCTTTCGTTCACGTTGGGGTTTTCAAACGATGCTTGCCTCGGCGTATAGGCATGATGTGTTTTATTGCTTTTTTGAACATATGTGTATATATATGTTTTCGTTTAACAATGGAGTCTCTTCTTTTGCAAGAAGGCGCTATCTTTCGTCACATGGAATTCTTTCCAGACTACACTAGACGAATATTCGAAGGCTCGCCACGTTCAATTCTGTTGTGCCAATTCAAGGATTGTTGTGGCTGCGAACAAGTTGCTGACACCCAACAGCACCCATGTACAACGCTAACATTAAATGCGTTTACATTAATAAAACACTGTTCTGGTTGTTCACTACATTGTTGCACAATTAATGTCGCATGGTTGCCAAGTGCCAATCTCCCTTTATATAGTGCTAAAAAAGTACGGTTCACGTACGGAACAGAAAACCAAAAAGCATGTGCAGAATGACTGCCGCACTAGCGTAGGTTTAAAGGTACGACTCTGTAATGAGTCGTCCCTCTATAACTTGTTGTAATTCGCAGAGCTGTTCTGCGAATAAGAAACATTTTTGCCGCAAACTCCGTGCTCTGCCAATATTTTTTTTTCCGTAATTCGCAGAGCTGCTCTGCGAACTAGAAAAGTTTTGGCCTTCCCGGATTCACCACTAGGGCAAATGCAAATCGTTGATTCGGCCGCGTAGTCATTTCGGCCGCCACACATGCAGTCGTTTCGGCCAGTAGTGCTGTCAAACCCCCTGAATGCCAATCGATCTGGTTTGCTTGATGTGCGTTGAAACATGGTCAGCCGGTAAAGGAAACAAACTTAGAACAATAATTAATATTTTAATGTTTCCACTGTATGTATGGCAACGCATGGACATAAATTTAAAAAAAAACAATTAAAAGTGGATGAAGAGTGTTTTTCGAATGTTAACCACAATTACTACGCAATTTGTGTTAACCTGTAGACAACAACATGACACTACAATACAATGTACATCTTGTCAGAACAATTATTTGTCCGACCGATGCAGTTGCATGCCGGCCCCTGTCTGGATCCGTGCCTGGGCCCTAGCTGGCATGTAAACAATTGGTGCTACTAGTAAAACGTGTTTTCTTCCCAGTATACGAGCAAACTATTCAATTCTTAACTTATTTAAAGAACGTCTTATGTTGTTACAATGCAAACGGCACTGTGATATCCCAAACAACAGACTGGGCGTAATTATTGGGATTTACAGGAACTTAGTTTTTCGGTGAGTTGAACAAAGTACGAGTTTGTTAGGTTAGGTATTGGATTGTCACGTGTGTAGGTTCCTCGATAAAGCAGCGCGAAGGAAGTTATTAACTTTTAACACGTCTGCTCATCATGGTAAGTTATTTTGTTTCTTCGATATCAGGGCATAGATGTAAACTAAGTTATTGAATTAGTATAGTGGCGAGAACAACGGTTGTCACTGACTCACTGTCAAGATTTTGGAAAATAAACAGACGTCTACAACTTAGCCTGGCCTTAGCTTAGCCTTAGGGCTAGGCTAAACATCGTCTATCTATAGCCTTTGTGACCCAGGCCAGTGCTAGGGTAGGCATACTCGAACGCCACAATAGGGGCGTCTGTCCTGTTGCTTTGAGGCTCGGAGGCCGAAAAAAAACTCTTATTTGACAGTTGCGATGAAGATGCATCCGAGCTATACCATCGCTCGCTGGCATCAGCATACTGCCAAGAAGTAGAAGTGTGCGCCAAACAATTGATTGTGAATCAGTAACTCAACTTCAAGACCAAGTTTATTATGGAATAATAACGGAATATTGACTTATTGTCTGTAATCAATGCCACGACCATGCCCATGGCTAGGTATATAAAAAAAAATTCAAATCAATCAGATCATCATTTAATTGGTTCCACAGGATACAGTGTCCTAAGAAGTTTTTAACACTTTTGGAATTTTGTTGATATCTTCATTATTTCCGAAGTTATTCCACTTTTTGATCTCAGAAAATTAACATTGATGTCTATACAATTTGGTTCCATTTCTTGTGACCCGGATGCTGAGGACAGCATTTTATTGATATGAAAATAGCAATAGTTTTTTATGTATTGAACATATTGACGTGAAATAAAAAGTTATGTGACCCACAAACGAATGTTCATAATATTTGACCTTGACATGACCTAATTAGTTGACCTACATTTGACATTTGACCTATTTACTGGGAATAAGGCCATTATTTGGTTGTAATTAAATAGTAAATGGGCTTACTAAACTGTTAGGGGTTGGAAATTGCCAATGTATCGACTTCAGTGTTATGTAACCTGGTAAATACATATTTTATTGACCTAATTAATTGACCTACATTTCACATCTGACCTATTTACGTGTATTTGACAGTTATTTTATATTTGACCTATATTAGTGGATTAAAAGGATAATTTAGCCATTGTTAAACAGACAATGGGTCTATTTAACTTTTCATGTATAGAAATTGTCAATGTATCGACTTCAATACTACGTGACCTTGTAATTACAAATTTTTGCATACCTAATTAGTTGACCTAAATTTCACATTTGACCTATTTATAGGGAGTAAAAGCATGATATGGTAGTAATTCATTTGTAAATGAGTATATTAAACTTGTGGTGATGAAAATGTTCAATATATCTATTTCAGTAGCATGTAACCTGGTGAATCCCTATTTTTATGACCTAATTAAATGATCTACGTGTCACATTTGCCCTATTTACAGTATTAATGTTGCCATTGTTAAATAGGTTTGCTAAATTTTTGGGGTTAAAATGAATCACTATATCAGCTTAAATATTATGTGACATTCCTTGCTAATGTTGTAATTAATAGGGAATGCGTTTTGAGTATGTGAAGAAATAACATTTTAAAAACTGCTGTGAGAGATTCCATGTTTAATTTTATAACATTCCAAGAGTGCAGCAACACTCATAGTTTCATAAAAAGGCAATGTCCAAAAAGTCTCTCCATGAAGGTGCACTGTAGAAATTTTCGTAATTTTATGAGAGGTAATGAGCACAAATTGCTCAAGCATCTGTGCTGGTGCACTGTATGGTCATAATTTCATGAGCCATAATGTATACAAATCCATGCAAGCGTCTGTGCTGGTGCACTGTAGAAATGTTCATAATTCCATGAAAGGTTATTCTTCAGCCCCAGAACCTTTGAATATTCACCGTATGAAATACAAATAAACAACCATTATTTTATTATTTTATCCATAATAAAGTATTCATTATCAATGCAGAACTTAGAAACACAACACTACTAACACCAGGTATTACAATTGACAAATTATATAACAAAGTTAGTAAAAAAAAGGTATGCCAGCATAAAAACTAAAACGCCACCAAAAAAACCCTAGTATATTGTCATTTCTAACATAACATTTTATAAATACAGATGCACAAAGAACAATATATATATATATATATATATATATATATATATATATATATATATATATATATATATATATATATATATATATATATATATATAACAAATGTAATAAACAAAACATGCCAGCAATTAATTGTTGAAATATGGATTGCTTGGATTACGATTCTTCGAAAAGATTTCATATTCCAGTATTGCAGATGACGCCATGACGATGTCAAATCATCTTGCAGTAATTTACCTTTTGTAATTTTTAACTTAAAAATATTGACGCACAGACAACAATAATACATTTATAATAACTTTTATCAACAAAACATGCGATTATTTAATCGCAGAAATACGGATGTCAATGGATTATGATGCGTCGAAAGGTCTTTACAATATACGTTCACGCGAAGCCACCGACCGCAGCTTCCGAACGACAAAACATGACAAATTAGCGTGCACCGGGTTATGTTGCCCACATTTTTCTGAAAAACGGCAGTTGTCCACTGCAATATTATGCACATAATTTTAAAGCTAAGTAATTATTGTACTGTTCTTTTTTATTCCTATAAAATTCTTCTTTATATTATATGTACTTTTTAACAAGTTTAAGCAAAACAAAATTTACTTACCTTCGTGCAGTCACAAAAGCGTCGGAATGAAAAAATTCCCGCACCCATAATGTAAAGAAGACATTCATTCATTGGTTGATATGAAGTTAAACAAACTCGGACACGTCATTTGCATACCGAGTATTTTGGCTTTTCCCGCGACCATGTGATGCGAGCGTCACGCCTTCGTACCAAGTATGGGACACATAAAACGACGCTATTTTTGATGACAACGAAAAAGTGACACCATCTAGCGGAACTTGATATACCTACCATGGCCAAAGGCATAGCATAGCCATAGCCATGACACAGGCATGGTGTAGGCATAGATAGGTGTATGGACGTTATGTCACAAGTCATATATGTCCGAGGGCTAGACGATATGTCATAAATTTGGAGTGGTATGTCACAAAATGCATGGATGATTTGTCACAAATTTATTCTAAGTTTTTATTTGTAGTTCACACACTGAACATAAATCGGTGGTTATTTGCACTTTTGTTTGCACTAATATAACATATTGATCTTGACACTGTGGAATATAAGCGCAACTTAAACATTACTTATTATCGCCCATCGCTGCGCACTATAGATGGTAGTCGTGCTGTATGATTCATCCAAATCAAATGGCATGACTTGTATGTAAGGTAAACCTAGACTAGTTTTATTATTATTTTAAGTACAGTTCAATATGTTTGCAGTCTCCATCCTTCATACTAATTTGTGTTACATATATTCATATATTGTATGACATTGTATGGACATGTTTTGGTCATAATTAATACAACCAAAATAGAAGGAAATCAGGCAAATACTAAGTCTAAGACAACATTTTATTTATTATTCAGCACATGTTTGCTTTTTAAAAATAAAAATGTTACCTTCTACATGAAGCATACATAATGTAAGTTTTGTAACACATTATAGCATATACAAATAGATAGAATGATAACATGGAACATACGAATAACACAGCCTAATGAAACACGCTAATATCAAAGACTAATAAATATACAAACAATGAAATTTTAAAGAAAGCACTAATTAGAAACTTGGGTTAGGGTTACACAGTAATATATCATTATTAATATTACATAAAACATACTACCCAGTAATTTTAAACCTTAATGCATACTAATATAACATACTACTTTAAAACCTTAATACATACTAATATAACATACTACTGTAATTTACAACCTGAATATAACTAATACAAAGGTAACTTACATGGAACGCTGTGGGTAGTTTTTCAGGTAAGGTCTGATCAGGTTAGGTTAGGTAGCTAATAACATGCAATGGTCGTTCTAACTATAGTTGGTCTGTCCATCCATTCAGTTTATTCCTCCACGTGGTCCGCTAGGTTGGAGCACTGCCGTAGATATTCTGATGTGCTTATCGTTTGGTCTTGTCGTTCATACAACGTCCACAGCTCCTTCAGTGCAGCCTGATTTGTCATCGTCTTCTTACTCTGGCAGCGGTAGAGTTTTCACTGCGCCACCAGATGCACCTGCAGGGGCAGCAGTGCTGCCTCCTGGTGCAGGGTCTGCACGAGGACGTAGAGGTTCAAGTGGTCATGTGTGGCACCCATCAGCATCGTTGTTGGTCCTTACTGACCACTCGAAGGTGGTCCATGATGCAAGGGGCCGACTGGAGCTGGTTATCCATGTCTTCAGCATATACTGGAGGAGTTTCTGCAGCCTGTCGTTGTGGGGGCAACGTACCTTCATCTCCATAAAGGCTGGCTCAATGTGCATTGCTGGTAGGTTGGGTAGGGCCATTAGTTCGCGGATATACGACCTGATGGTCTTCTGATGGATGTACGCACCGCGGAGGCTGTACTCTTTCACATGCCGGTACACTGCCTGGGCCCAATGAAACCAACAACCCCACACAGACTTCTGGAAGGCATTGTCTGAGAGCACCCCACACGGCCTTCTCAAAATCTACCTTGACCTCCTCAACGGCGGGCTCTGTTGGAATAAGGTTGATGATGGCGTTTATGACTGCAATGTGGTCTGGCTTTTTTCAGCGTGACATCAGCACAAAGCACAGAGGGGCGTGTTTGATCATGCGATCAAACACGTCCCCAGCCTTGATGAAGCTGTGGATGCTTCTCGTGATATTTACGGTTATTCTTTAGGAGATCCACAGACACATCTTTGTAAATTCAATGTAATTCACTTCCAGTTTACAAATGGCACTTTCTGTACTTCACAGATATGGTTTCCTAGGCTAGCGCTAGGCCTAAAATCTGTTTAGCCAATTTGGCTAAAGGTTAAAATTTTCTTTAGCCTAATGAGATTTTGTTTAGCCATTTTTTTTAGCAGACACGAAGATGACAAAACATCAAGATGCAAAACATGACATAAAATAATATGTCAAGGCCTAGTAAAAAAAGAAACTAGTTTCTTGTCCCCGCCCATTTCCTTTTTTGTCTACGTCTCCTTTTTTATTTACTATTGAAAAAGATTATTTTTAAAAGTTTTTTGGTTCTATGAAGAAATCTGTCCAAAATTTGCTGTACGAAGTACTGTTATACTCTTTCAGTTCACTCGTGACATCAGCACAAAGTGTAGGGATGTATGTGCATTCTACAGATTCTAAAATAAGATTCGAATGATGATGCCTTGCATTAAATAGTCTTTTAGCAGACTCATTTACATAATCCCAGTCTCAGTCAGTATAAATGCATGTGATATAAATTAATGAAACCATGGCCAAACCTGCACATGACATTCATAAATACATTCAACATTGTGTTTGCTTCTTGTTTCTTTCTAGTCAATTTAAGTAGTTCCGGTGTAACAGGTACACTGTATGTATCATATTACATTTACATAAATGTTTCTATTCATCTGCCATTCCTGCTAAAAAGTAATTTATTTGATAATGGAATGGCAGCCTACATAGTAATATACATAACTGGCATATTCCATATTGCATCGAAAAAACTACAGCTTATCAACCACAGTGAGCATCTAAGACATGGCGGCCATCTTCGAAACTAATAAAAGAAATTCATAAATAGAAAATAATAAGGGCCTCCCTCTAACGTTAAAAAGTCTGGACGAAAAACTAGTTTCTTTTTTACTAGGCTTAATATACAATATTTTATATAAACATAATATACGTATATTAAACATCTAGATGGTCACAAGAAAACATAACACCAATATAAATTAATATAACAACGTTTAATTTTAAATATAATACAAGAAAATCAAGCACACACTGCAAATCTCCAACACTGAGAACGTCACCATGATACAAGTCCACCTCTTGTTGTAGATGGGATTAGATTATCGCCAAATATATTTCATAACAACAGCATTCATTTTGGCATCATATCGCACACTATTGCTTAATTCTCATTGACTTAAAATACAATATTGACCAGGCTGGTCACTAGAGGGCAGCAGCTAAAAGCAGCTTGCTCGGTTTATGACATCTCCCTCTTTAATTAAATAAAGGGGTAAGACCACAGTTGACCTTCCTGTTTATTGTTTCACACGAATGTAGGGCATATGAAATTGTAAAATGGTAACTTAATAAATTAATATTATGTGACATGAGTGCCTCTGAGCAGGAATATTCACAGGTTTGTTTGTAGAAGCTATTGGCTGTGAAACAGTGCATTTTTTAAAGAGTTTAACTGGCGGAGGGATTTATGGGAATTTTTCTGCTATGGGCCACGTGGGCGCATGAATACATGGTTTTTTTGTCAAAATTGATAGGCATCGAACGTCGGGGCGATTTAAAAGAGCTGGAGGTATGTGATTTTGATAAAATTTGGTCAGTATATCAATGAGATGATGGCAGTTGCTGTGGACAATTTTAAGAATTTTTGATGGTCACGTTTTCTTATAATCAGACAAAACGTTAACATGGCTACCAATGCAATTCTCAACTGTGGTCTGACTCCTAAAATGTTCAGTTAGAGTCTATCAAAACGTAACCAAAGATGATGTTGGCAAACTTGTCCGCATGATGACATAAAACAATATTGCTTGCAAACGAAGTAGCATTCTAAATTAGGATTATTTAACATGATTATCTGAATATCAACAAATGTCATTTTCCAGTTTTAGGCAGAGGTTACTAGTACATGCCTAGGCACTTGTCAGCCTGTCTGGGTTTGGTCTTTACCACCAGCCCTTGGTTCTAATCACAAACGTATTCGGCTAGCTTCAACGGCCACCTAATAATCCTCCCTCGAGACGTTTTCTGAGGTGTTGGTGTTGTCTTTGCTTCAGTTGGGAACACTCTGGGTGGCGTCTGTTGTCGACGTGCATCCTCGTGAGTCAATTGCTGGGGTGCATTCAACGATATGTTTCAGGTTGTTTCTCAGCAGTGTTCATGAGGTGTCTGCGGTTTCTGCGATATTCTCTCTACATACGGGTCTCGTCCTTCGCAGTCCGCCTTTTTAAAGATGCGTTTCAGTGTTTGCACCGCACGTTCACTCTGTCCGTTTGACTGTGGAAAGTTGGGGCTTGACATAGTTAGCTTTATGCCCCAGTCTCTGCCAAAGTTGGTGAATTCTTGGCGTGCGAATGGCATGTTGTCACTCATCATCTCTTCTGGAATCTCGTGTCTGGCGAAGATAGACTTGAGATGGATGATGACGTTTGATGCAGTCTTGTTTTCCAGCAGTGCAATTTCACGATACTTTGAATAATGACTCTTGAGTGTCATTATGTCAGCTGTGACCTTCTGCCAAGGTCTTTCCGGAACATCATGTGGAATTAGTGGTTCCTTCGGGTTGCTGGCTCTGAATTTGAGGCAGATGTGGCAACTTCCCACAATCGTTTCAATGTCCTATGACATGCTTGGCCAGTAGAGAACTGTTCGTCCACGCGTCTTGCACTTGTCTGCACCTTGATGACTTTCATGTATGAGCTGTAACATGTCTGGCCTCAGTTTCTTGGGAACTACTATTTCATCGCCCAGGAATAGTAGTCCTTCTGCCTCATGCAGTTCGTCTCTCACATTCCAGTAGTGCTGCAGCTCTTGCTGAAGTGATCTCATTTTCCTTGGCCATCCTCTTCTGATGGTGAGTTTCAACTGTTGCAGTGTTTCGTCTGTTCTAGTTGCTTCCTTTAATTCGCCTATTTTATTTGTGCTGACCGGCAAGTTGTTGACAAGATTGTGTACCATAACTTCTACATCTTCCACCACGCTGCACGATGACTCACCCTTTATAAACGCTCTTGATAGGGTGTCTGCAACATATATATACTTGCCTGGAATTTACTTCACTTCCAGGGTGTATCTCTGCAACTGCAGCATCATTCGCTGCAATCGTGGGGAAGCTTTTGCGATTGGCTTCTTCAAGATCGATTCTAGCGGTGTGTGATCTGTGTTCGTGTTTGTTACGAATACAATATTTATGCGAGTCAAGTGATTTGTGTTCAAGATGGCAACTGCCCCTTTTATTACCCAACTTCCTCCGGGGCGACCGGGAGTAGCTAGTCGACAAAATGATAATAGTATGGGAGGGATCAGGTAATGTCAACATCCCTTCTCATACAGAGATATTTGAATAATAGAATGTACTAGTACAGTTCGGCGTAACTAATGTAACCAGACCATACATAAATTCACGTTTAAACCTATAAGTGAAGATACTACAATTAATAAAAATTATAATTAACCGTATGCATCCTAAATCTAGTAGTGGCAAAGACGGCATATCAACTATATTATTAAAAACAATAAAACATGAAATTTGTAAACCTGTCACCACAATACTCAATCAATCTTTGTCAACAGGTATATTTCGTGACAAACTAAAAGTTGCTAAAGTAATACCACTATTCAAAAAAGGGGATAATACCATTTTTGATAATTACCGTCCAATTTCGATCTTACCAGCAATTTCTAAAGTATTTGAGAGAGTCATATTTGACCAACTACACGAATACTTCCACAATAGAGAGCTATACTACAGTAGTCAATATGGCTTCAGAGAGAAACATTCAACCGAACTTGCCACCCTTGAAATAATAGAGAGAATTATTCAGGAAATGGACAAACATCTAACTCCAATAAATATATATATATTGATTTATCAAAAGCCTTTGATACAATAGACTATAATATACTCATGGATAAATTAAAGCACTATGGCATAAAAGGCACAGCATTTAACCTCTTTAAGAACTATTTATCAAATCGTAAACAGTACGTACAATTTGGACACGTAAAATCTAAAGAAGCATATATTACTACTGGTGTCACGCAAGGGTCGATATTAGGACCTTTGTTGTTCATTATATACATTAATGACCTACCAATTGCTAGTGACCTTTTCAACTTCATAACTTATGCTGACGATACAACCCTAACCAGTACATTAGATGTCTTTAATCGACCCGGTGACTTAAATAACAATATAAACGAAGAACTAAACAAGATATGTGACTGGCTTAACGTAAACAAACTTGCTCTAAATGTTGACGAAACTAAAGCTATGATTTTTCATATGCCACAAAAGAAAGTAGAAAAGCCTGTGCTATTAGTAAATGGAACTGTAATTGAATATGTAAATAACTTCAACTTTTTGGGCATCACATTAAATAATCACTTGAACTGGGACAGTCACATAAACAAAGTAGTATACAAAATATCTAGAACCACTGGAATTCTAAAAAAACTGAAACTTTTTTACCACAGCATATTCTAAGGACAATGTACAATTCTATCATATTACCTCATATAAACTATGGTATATTGGCATGGGGGTATCAAACACAACGCAAATTTTTACTTCAGAAAAAAGCAATTAGAATAATCACGTTAAGTAAATATAATGCACACACTGCTCCCATTTATAAAGAACTCAAATTATTAAAGGTCAGTGACATCTACAAGCTACAAGAACTTAAGTTTTATCATAAATTAATAAATAAACAACTACCTGAATATTTTTATAATATACCTTATACTAACACTTTTGAAATACATCAATATGACACACGAGACAAAAATCGCATATTTATGTCAAGAAATAATCATGTTTTCGCAAACAAATGTATTAGATACAGCATGATTAGAACTGTTAACAATAGTCCAAATGATATTACTGACAAAGTCCATACTCATATTCTATATGGTTTCTCCAGTTACATAAAACAATATCTTCTTGGTAATTATGAATACAACTGTACCAAAAAAAATTGTTACATTTGCTGAAATCAGGGCATACGTGTATAGTTATTTATTTGTGTAAGTAATATGTAGGTATATCATGTAGGCAACCATATGTATGCATATATGTACATGGATGTGCTTGTATACGTATAGGTCATACATATATATATGATTATTATATAATTATAATCTTATTACTTTTATTATTGCTATCACTTGTATTCTTAATTTTTAATATAATATTTTCAATTGCTTGACTAAACCAGTGGTTGCTCCCATGATAGCGACATACTCAGTGTCTTAATGGGAGTCTCCGTGACCATTTATTTTATTTACTTTGTTTATATGTCGATTGTGTTACATTTACTTGGTAAAAATAAATGAGTCTTAGTCTGATACAGTTCAACTCATGGTTCATTGAACCGTGCTGGTGTTCTGATGACTCGGCCGGATCTCGTTGTCTTCACTGGCGATGCGGTTACGTCAGCTGCTGGTGACGGTGTCGATACCAGAGAGTCATCAGTTGTCGATGGGGTAACATGTCTGTCCTGATCTGATGACGCCCTATTACCCACGATCTCCAGATCTGCTTCGGTCGAGGACTGTTGCGGTAAGTTCGATGGCTGGGCTTCTGATGTCGATGCGTTCTGTTTATCGCTCTGGAAGTCCTCACTGATTGGTTTGAAGTACTCCTCACCGTCTCCCCGTCAACATCAAGAACGTATGAGCGCTCAGATAGGCGTTTTACTACCTTGGCGTCTTTTCATTTTTGCTTGTGGCTGACGAAATCACGCAACAGGACAGATGTCCCTTCCGCCACTGCTGGCAGATCTGTGGCCGACTTATTGTAGCTCCTCTGAATGTTGGCTCGCTGTGTGCTTTCTGACGCATGAATGTGGCACAACCGTCATCACATCTGATCTGTGGTACGATCGAGCGTGTTGATCTACCAATTTGCCTCTGAGCTGGACTTGTAGACATTCCTGCTGTAGGGTTGTTTCTCTGCTCCAAGAATGCAAGATACGGGTCAGTTGACCTCTTTAGTAGCCTTTTAGCCGTCTTCACTGCAGCCTCTGCCTTGCCGTTTGACTGTGCTCTGTATAGAGAGCTGGTTGAGTGACTAAACTCCCACTTGACTCTAAAGCTGTCAAACTCTTGCGAAGTGAACTGTGGGCCGTTGTCTGTTTGCACAATATCTGGTATCCCAAACCTCGCGAATGACCTTTTGCAGATGTCGATCACAGACTCGGATGATAGGTTTAGTAATTTCTCAAAATCGATGAAGTTCGTCAGATAGTCGACTAGGACCAAGTAGTGAGCATCCTTGTAAGTGAAGATATCTAACCCGATCTTCGAGCCTTGTATATCCGGTATTGTGTGTTGTCACAGAGTCTCATTGCACTGCTCTGGTGCATCCTTCAGGCAGGCTTTGTAGTTTTCTGTGAAATGCTTGATGTCCTCTGCCATCATCTCCCAGTACACTGCATTTCTGGCACGGCGTAGTGTGGCAGCTGTTCCTTGGTGGCTGGAATGCAATCTGTCGATAACATCTCGTTGTAATGACTTGGGAATGATGATCCGAGTCCCCTTGTACAGAATCCCGTCCAGGATCGTCAACTCATCCCGCCATGTCCAATAGGGGCGAACCAACTGCGGCAACTGATCAATGGACTGAGGCCACCCTGCTGTAATGACTTCAGCCACTCTCTTCAATGTTTGGTCAGTGGGCGTATCCCGGCGGATTGCCTAGTATCGCGCGTCAGATACGTATTTGTCTGAGGTAGGATCGGGTTTGTTGAAGCGTCTTAATACCTCCTCTTGTGCTTCCATCTGGAAAACATGTTCGCGCACCAGTGTTCCTTTCCCACCGTCCTTAGTCAGGCTTCGTGACAGCAAATCTGCAATTACTTGCTCCGTCCCTGGTTTGTATACCACTTTTAGCGTATACCTCTGCAGTGAGAGAATCATAGCTTGAAGTCGTTTCGGCGCTCTTAGCAGAGATTTGTGGAGTATCGCCTCTAATGGTCGGTGGTCGGTCAACAAGAGTCCAATTCCGTCGACTCTCATTTTTTGTAAACTATTTCTCACCGAGATCCAATGCTCAAGCAACATCAGGTTTTCAGTGGTTGTTAATGATAATAGCTTGCATAATGTGACCATTTTTTATGTATGCAGGCGTCATAGTTCAGGGCCTGGAGAGGGTTAAAGGTCACGGAATTGGGCTGTTGTTGAAATAAGATACTTTATTTTTGTTTGTGTGTAAGTTTGTGGTGCCTGTTTGTTGAAAAAGACATATATGCTCGCACGCACACACGCACACACAGACACACACGCACACACACCAACATACATGCATACGAGCACACACAATCATTATAAAATATAAATAAAACGACGTTATTACAAAATATTAGTTTTCAAAGCCGATGACATTGAACATAATTTTATTACCGTAATAAATGAATTAGGTAGTATTAAAAAATATATAAATTATGTAGGATGAAACAGAAAGCCAAAAGCATCTTGATAAACTGCACAAAAACTAGTACATACGAGATAAGCCAATCGCATGTTATGCGAGCGTAATGAACGTCACTAATCATCATGCCCATCATCGTCATCATCAGCATCTGCTCCGGCAAATTGCTCTGGGATGCTGTTGATGTAGTCGATAGTTGGCTGACTGAGATACTTCATCAACGACTTCACGTCGTCCAGTTTGGCTTTCTTTACTGGCACCATACCAGTATAGTACGGTGCAGTTGGGAGAGTTGGAACAACATTCGGCTTTACGAGTGGGAACGCTGTCTCGATAGTGCCAGACATCAATTTTGATGCGTAAACGTGTAATTTGTCGCCACTTGTAAAACGGAATCTCTTATACTCACTTATTTAAAATTTTTCTTTGTCCTTGGTAACTGTTTTTTTGAACAGTTTGTCAAAATGTCCTTTGTAGTCATGGATCATGTGGCCCGTCACTTCCACCGTCATATACTTTGCAGCGATCATTGCATGCCAATCTGTGTACATTTCTGCTGTGTCTTTTTTGTGCTTCATCCTCTCTATCACTGCAAACTGGCGATCGCATGGCAAGAAGGAATGCCCGCGTATCGGCAGATGGAAGATGATGCTTTGAAACCGATTTTGGTCGACAAGTGTGAACAGATATCGTAGCATAGTGTGGTTGTGATTCTGTCCCCGACAGCCATCGCTGAACAGATCTAAATGTTTCACAGTATGAGGCACCTTTGTTTGCATAAAGTGATTCAGGCAAGATATGACTTCTCTACACCCTCTCCTTGCTGTTGGCTCGGGCCATGTGTACATGACGGGTTGACTAGTTTTACATGAATGTACACTGAAGTTGTAAAACCAGAGTTGACGCTTATAAAAAATTTCACCAACAGGCAGATGAGGAAATGGAAAGTTCTGCTCAAAGTCGAAACATATTGTTTCATGCCCCTCACTCTGCTCTGCCTTTTCTGTGCACTGACGCAGGTGTTGATAGAACGCTTCAGCCTTCACTTTATGTAGTTTAAGTTCCGTTTGTAATCGCTTTCTAATGTCTCTGTTTTTTTCGCACCTGATTTTCACTTTCATCTCTTCACACTTTCCACAGACGTCTGTTCTTGGTTGTCCAAAGCCATAGTTGAAATTTTCCTTGAAATCATAACTGACTACACAATCTATCTTCTCAGGCTGTAGATTGTCTTCTGCTATCTGTATGCCTCGGGAAATTCTTTTTCCACAAACATCACGTACATCTTCCTCACACTGAGGTCAGGTCGAAGATATTGTTTCTTCATCCTGTTCCGGCCGTAATGTGATACTTCGTAAGGGTACTGACGAATATGCACATCAATCTTCATTTTTGTCTCGTCGCTTATAGCACGGGGTCTATTGTTGTGGCATCCTCGTTTGTCCTGAGGCACCACACCGTCACCAACAGCTTTTGCTATTCTTCTAATCCGAAAAGTGCCCACACCATGCAGACTAGCGTATGCTTCTCGGCACATGTAAGATGCTTCTGTGCCTGTGCTTATCGCGTAGGAATATTGGTAGGCTCTCCTGATGGTTGAGATTTCTTTGACTTGTCTTCGCCTTTTTATCTCACAGGCTTTTATGCCAGCAGCAAGCAGTAGATCTTGTTTTTTCGTATCTCCAGCGGAATTAAAGCGATCCAGAATCACAGTCTTCATAGCTGCAGAGATGTATGACTCGTTGAGACACTTTTCTCCCATGCACCTAAAAGTAATAAAATGCAGACATTAACTTAGCAAATGAACATCATTAATTAGGCAGATACCCCACATTCCTGCAGTAGTGTATAATTGTTATTTCCAATGCAGATGTACATCGGCTTTATATATTATAGGCAATTTTTTTTTTTACATATTTATTTAATGAATTAATTAATTATCCGCTCAGTAACTCTGTCAAATTCATCGCACTAACCCCAAAAGCCGTCAGATTTATAATCATGATCGTGCCTGTGGTTGCGGCTAAGCTTATATATACCTATCCTATGGCTATGACTTGTCTATTATATCTATATACACCGATGTCTACGTCCATGATTATCGCGGTCTATGTTTATTACTATGTCTATACCTATGTGTATGAGAACGAGTGTGACTGAGGCTGAGTCCGATGCGATGTGATTTACCTGCACTTGTTTCCCGTTTTTCGTGGTGGTATCACCTTTTTCCGTGAATTGGTGTATGCCTTGCCCTCTGCACATAGTTTGCGTCTTTTGTTCCGTCCCCATTCACCTTCATTCCTTCTTCTTTTCCCAACTACTTCATCTCCATCCATTGCACGTTAGATCACAGTGCGATAAAATGGCGGATCGTTTACATTCGCAGAATAACTTTGTGTCGCCGTCTAGCGGATTCCGCAGTATGACTTCAACAACAGCCCAACTCCACGGATTTGGGCTGTTGTTGAAGTCAGACGTTTTTTGCGGACGTCACCACTGCAGCGTCTACAATGGAATAGGGCAGACGATAGCTACTAGGCAGCTGGTCACTGTGGCGTATCTAACTCAATACCCCCAAAATGGTGGAGTTGGGCTGTTGTTGAATTCAGGTATTCAATTCCAATGGTGCGTAATTGCGCTCACAGTCAGTCAGGGCGCGACAGGCATATGCCACAGGTCTTCCTTGTTGGAGCAGGACTGCCCCGAGACCAACAGAACTCGCATCCGTCTGCAGGACAGCTGGCAAGTTTGGGTCGTAGTATCTCAACATCGTTTCTGATGATGTCATTTGTTTCAGCTTTTCAAACGCTTGTTCTTGATCTCGCCCCGAACAGAACTCATCATCTGGCAGGTTGATAAGGCGTCTCAATGGCTCTCCTGCAGATAGGTTCAGCAAGAACTTGCTCGGATAGTTTACGTGACCAAAGAAGCGTCTGACTTCAGCCGAGTTCCTGGGTGGCTCCATCTGTTGGATGGCTGAAACCTTGCCTGACTCTGGCTTCACTCCTTCGGAGGTCAGAACATGTCCTATGTAAGGTATTTCCATCATATGAAAACGACATTTACTCAGGTTTAGCTTGAGATTGATTTGGCATGACCTCTCCAGTAGTTGTTTCAGGTTATTGTAGTGATCCTCTCTCGCTTCTTTCATGGTGTCACCTTTTCCATAGATCAGGATGTCGTCCGCCACTATTGTCACTCCTGGCAACCCAGCAAGGGCGTTGAAGAGCCTGCGTTGAAATTCCTCTGGTGCAGAGGTGATTCCGAATGGCATTCGTTTCCATTTGTATCATCCGAATGGGGTCCAGAAGCACGTCAAGTCACTTGACCTTTCCGACAACTTTACTTGCAAGAAACCATCCTTCGCGTCACACAAGGAGAAGATCTTTGCCTGTGCTAGCTCTGGTAGCACATCATTGAGAGTGGGCATCAGAAAATGGTTTCTGCAGATCGCTTTGTTCAAGTTATGTGGGTCGATGCACAGATGAATCTTGCCATTTGGTTTCCTTACAGGTTGCAGGCTGCTGATCTAGGGGGTGGGGTACTCCACTTTCTCTAGAATGTCGTTCTTTATGGTATTCTCCTGGGAGACAACCAATTCCTTCAAATGCAGCAGTGTAGTTTTGTAGCAGATGGTTGACAGAGTTCTCCGCAAGCAAGTTCACGTACTCAGGATACTGTATAAGACCCAATGCTACGCACGTATCCAGTGACAACAAACTGAAGTTTGATGTGGCCGTGACGTTGAATTTCCAGTACTGCCCCTTGATCTTCAGTTTACACCAGCCAAGTGGACGTTTGAAAGATCCGTCGTACAGCTCCAGTATAGTATCGGCATCGTGTAGAGAAGGGCTACCGAGCAGATGAAAGTCAGACTTCGCTAGCATGTTACAGGTTGCAGCCAAGTCAAGCTGAAAGTTCATCTTTCATCTCACCACTTTGGCACCTGTAGTTTCCACGTACGTACTTGCGATTAGTTTTCTGTCACGGCGTTCCACTTGGATGCATAAGAGAGAGTCCCCCGAATCCGACTCTGTTTGTGACTCTGTTTCACCAACCATGTATACTGTGGCTCGCACTTTCGATCGACAACACTTTTGAAAATTATTATATCCACATTTGTGACACTTCAGACCGTAGGCTTTGCATTGTCTTGGGGCGTGTTCAGATCCACAATTACCGCAGCTTCCAGCAGACGAGCTGCTCTTGACCTTTTTATGTGAATACACCTTTTTCTTGGTCACCTTACTGTTCACTGCATGCACCGCTTCGTCCACCTTCAACGTTCTCATGTCGGCTGCTGCCGCTTCCAATATTCTGCACATCGCAATAGCTCGCTCTAGAGTGATTGGCTCAGTCTGTTCGAATAGACGGCGTCAAAGTCGGTCGCTCTCAGTACCCAATAGCAGTGCTTGTAGGACCAGTGCATCGTACATGTCACCCAGATCACAGTCACGTGCTATCTTGTGCAATGCAGTCAGGAATTCGTCGATAGACATGTGGCCCTGTTTTAACGTTAACAGTTGATGTCTCCTCACCACAGTGTTGGTACAAGGTTTGCAGAAACTCTCGAATTTTGCTAACACATTAGCGTAATTCTGGTCCGATTTGCCCGCTGCGTAGGTAAACGAGTTATAAATATCGTTTCCCCTGTCGCCTATTGTACGTAACAGCAACGCGACCTTGACCCCGTCATCGCAATTGGCCTTTTCTGTGGCGCGAAGAAACTTGCTGAATGTTTTGATGTAGCGTTTCCACTGCTCAGGGAGATTAGCACCCTCTGTGAGCGGCGCTGGAGCAAGGAACTTTTCCATCTTAGCATTTGTAGTTACTTACAGTTATCACTTCCTCACCCGGGGCACCATGTTCGTGTTTGTTACGAATACAATATTTATGTGTGTCAAGTGATTTGTGTTCAAGGTGGCAACTACTCTTTTATTACCCAACTTCCTCCGGGGCGACCGGGAGTAGCTATTCGACAAAATTATAATAGTACGGGAGGGATCAGGTAATGTCAACAATCTGTGTGTACTTCGATGCTGCTCCCATAGACATACTGATGAAATTTGGCGCTCGCAAAGCAGATTGCTAACATCTCTTTCTCAATCTGAAAATAGTTTTCTTTAGCTGATGTTAACACGCATGATGCGTATGCTACTGGACGACCTTGTTGGAGAAGGCACGCTCCAAGACCACGCTGGGAAGCATCAGCTTGGACAGTTATAGGCTTGTTTACATTGTAATACTGGAGTGTCGGTGCTGCTCCCATCTGCTCCAATTTTGAGCCACGTTGCCGCTAACAAAGTTCATAGGCTTGGGTGACTTTAAAGCATTCATCTTGAGTAGAGTACTTACTCACCTCTTGACACCATGTCGTAGATGGGATTAGATTATCGCCAAATATATTTCAACAACATTCATTTTGGCATCATATCGCACACTATTTATTGCTTAATTCTCATTGGATGAACATTCAATAGGCTGGTCAGTAGAGGGCAGCAGCTAAAGGCAGCTTGCTCAGTTTATGACAACTTTGTGCTCTGCGACAGTGTCCACTCGTTTCACTAAACTAGTGAATCCGGGATGCTGCTCCTTCACTGTACAGATCTTGAAGGCTTCCTCATATGAAAGCATTCTTAACTGTCATGAGACAATGCTTCGCTTGCGTCTACGCGGTCCGCATATCTTCGTGTGATCGTTCATAACTAATTTCCATTCCATAAGATGCAGATGTATTGTCGAGGCAGTTCACTAGGTCAGCTAGCTCCTGTTCATCCCCTGCTAAGCCATCGATATCACCTGCAAAGCATAAAATTAAATCCAGCCTCCGATGCTGACTGTTCCTATATGATATTCAAGGACGTCAGTCATGATCCTCTCTAAAAATATGTTAAATAGAGTTGGTGATAGAAGGCAGCCCTGGCGGACTCCAATGGATCTGCAAAGATGAAAAGTGTCTGAATGTCGCACTTACAACACGTAATGCTGCCGCTGGAATTGCCCTTAAAAATCATATTTTGAAAAGTAATTTACCGATTTTGAAACTATTTTCAATTTCCCACGGCTGCAGCCATATCTTAAAAAATTTAAAACAAAATATATCGACACCCCCAACATTAACTGACAACAACACTGTCACCGGCGATGCGATGGTAATGTGTGTAATTGTTCATTTACGTTCTTGCCTTGATTCAACGGATGTCCAGTTGTATAACAGCGTCAGTTGTGAAGACTACATTACCAGGTTTAAGGAGGTCAGTAACAAAGCAATAATTTTTGAGAACTGTTTGTAGCAGAAAAGATGAGATGCAATCGCATTGTCAACAGCGGTTTATGTCGATGTGTCCAATTGTTTGTTTGTATTCTTGCCTTCAACGGATGTCCAGTTGTATAACCGCGTCAGTTGTGAAGACTACATTACCAAGTTTGAGGAGGTTTGTAATAAAGGCAATAACATTCGAGAACAGTTTGCGTTTGTGCAGCACATAGGATGAGACATAATCGCATTGTCAACAGCGGTTTAAGCCGATTGCCCTCTCACCCGGAAATGTAACTAGAGAGTTAGCGTATGCGGAGTTGAACTACGGGATGTGCTGATGAAAGTTGTAGCTGCCCCGTACTTGGTGGTGCTGAACATCAATTTACAAAATGGCTTCTCCAAGTTAATTCGTAGAGTGACGCAGCTCGATATACACTAGCTCTGACTGGATGAATGCGGTTTTTATCACAAAATCAGAAAGGTCATAATTATATATTTATACTTACAAGTAATAGACATTTGTAAGTTTTTATCTATTCTATTTCGTTAAATGTTAGTAGAGGTTGCAGATATAATATTATCAGGCAATGAATTCCATACATAATAAAATTATTTATTTTTATGAAGCGCCATTTCCCCAAAAAATGCTCAGTGATGTACAGGAATATAATTGCATATACCATGTAATATAGTAAAATTACATATAAAATGTAATACATATAAAAACTAATTGCATATAATCTAAAACTAATTACATATAAAAACGTAAAAAATAGCATAAATATGTGTACAATATTGAATTGAAATTGAAAGTATAATAAGAAGACAAATTAAAGACTAAATAATTGTTTTTGAAGAAGAAAAAAGATCTAATTATTATTACAATATTAACATACTTACAATCATGTGCATATATATACATAAAGTATGAATTGCGCAGTAAATATAAAAATAAAATAAAATGGCAGTAAAATATCAGTGGTATTCTGCTTTAAACATGTGTGTTTTAAGAGACTGTTTGAACAGCGATAGGTTTCGTCTGCACTTTATGGCAATTGACAACGAATTCCAAACTCCAATCATTTTGAAGCACCGATCCCCAAAACTAACACGCTTTGTACACGGCACGTCTAGCATATGTTGTTGGGACTAATGTGTATGTCGTGTCGAGCATTGTCTCTTTAACATGTTCGCAAGATACAGCGATGCCGTGCTGTCGAGACATCGGAACACATGTACAAGAATCTTAAATTCGAAAATTGACAGGCAGCCAGTGCAATTCTTTTGGAATATGATCATGGCAAGGTGTGAAAGTGATAGTTATGGACGCCATGTCTTGTATGCATTGAAGTTTATTCAAGTGTTCAAGTGGTAGGCCAGCAAGCAGCGCTTTCCTGTAATTTAATATGGATATGACAAAAGCATGGACTTGTAATTTGGTCGCATCGATAGTAAGGTATTGACGGATGCGACTGATATTATGTATAGGCTGTTCGGCAGATGGCATTTATATGGTTTGTCATGCAGAGGGATGAATCAAATACAACACCAAGGTTACGAACGTTAGATGATGCTTTCAAAGTTGCTTCGCCAATGTGGATGTCCTTCATCAGTGGCAACTTGTGTTTGGTGCCGAACACCACAACATTGGTCTTCTTATCGTTCAACTACAATAAATTGGCCTGCGACTATTTCCTGATTTCTTCAAGGCAACTGTGTTCAACTGGTCGTCTCCACCAGGACAGAACGAAACATAAAGTTGCGCATCATCTGCATATAGGTGGTAGTCCCAGCCAAATTTCTTGATGATGTCGCTGAGCAGTGAGATGTATGCAGTAAATAGTAACGGCCCAAGCACAACGCCTTGCAGCACCCCAAACAGTACAAGCGTTGGGGAAGATTTTTTACAACCAATACACACAAGCTGCTGCTGACCAGACAAGTAAGATGTGAACCACTTGAGCGCAGCGCCTGTGACACCATATCTGTGAGTCAGTCTGCTCAACAGAATGCTGTGGTCAGTGGTGTCAAATGCAGCAGTTAAGTCAAGCATGACCAGCACAACAACGCAGCCACGGTCGACTGCAGACAGAATGTCACAGTGCACTTTTATCAAAGCAATTTCAGTTGAGTGGTGTTGGTGATATGCCGACCGAAACTGCTTGTGCAAATTGTTCTCTTGCATGTGGTCACTTAGCTGGTTTGTTACAACGAGCTCAATCACTTTAGAGACAAATTCCAGATTTGAGACAAGTCGATAGTTTTGCACCAATTCTGTATTTAGTCCAATCTTCTTTATTAATGGTGATATGTGACCCGTCTTATATTGATCAGGAGCGAAAGATGACTGAAGTGATTGCACAATTATGCGTGACAAAATTGGAAGAAGGTCACCGATCGATTCTCTCACTAGCCAAGTAGGAGCTGGGTCTAAGTAACAAGATTGGAAGAAGTTCATTGATCGATTGTCTCACTAGCCAAGTAGGAGCTGGGTCTAAGTAACAAGATTGGAAGAAGTTCATTGATCGATTGTCTCACTAGCCAAGTAGGAGCTGGGTCTAAGTAACAAGATTGGAAGAAGTTCATTGATCGATTGTCTCACTAGCCAAGTAGGAGCTGGGTCTAAGTAACAAGATTGTCTCACTAGCCAAGTAGGAGATGTGTCTAAGTAACAAGATTGTCTCACTAGCCAAGTAGGAGCTGGGTCTAAGTAACAAGATTTAGGTGGAGCATCCAGGATGGTTTCTTTATCTGTTCTGTTGTTGGTAGAGAGGACGACAGCTCACATGTGCAGCAGGTGTTATTGTCTAACACATGATCAAGTTGTGACACAGTATTACAGGACAACTCGCTGCGGATACAGCTTATCTTTTCAGCGAAGAACGTTGCAAATCTCTTGGCCAACTTGGATTGGGACTCGTGTGTGGGAAGCTTTGTGTTATTATTTCTGTTAAGAAGAGTGTTCGCTGCAGCAAACAACCTTTTCTGGGTTTTTTAATGGCCGGGATTTTTTCGGAATAGAAAGTAGTAATGTAACAGCATGTCATTCGCCAGCTTGCATTGTTCACGAAACACTTGCTTATGAACTTCCATGTCTGTGATCGCAACATTCTGAACGTGATGTTCGTCCGTGCAACAGGTCAACAGCGCATCCAGCCTATGTCCCTTTCTATGGGTGGATCCATATACGTTCATTGCCATACCTGTCAAGTATAGAGTGTGAGCCGTCTTGCGTCTGAGTCAGCTTTGTCATCGAGGTGGAAGTTTAGGTCTCCAATGACAATGAGTGGACCAGGTTGTAATACGTGTTGGTCAATGAAGCGACCCCAAACTTCAAAGTTTAGGTATCCAATGAGTGGACCAGGTTGTAATACGTGTTGGTCAATGAAGCGACCCCAAACTTCAAAGTTTAGGTCTCCAATGACAATGAGTGGACCAGGTTGTAATACGTGTTGGTCAATGAAGCGACCCCAAACTTCAAAGAAAGCCGATATTGTTAAGCCATTTTTCGCAGATGGCAGCGGGCGGTACATGACAACAGTGCACATAGATGACTTGCCGGTCTTTGGTATACATTCGATGTGTTCATATGTGCGAAACACTTCAGCGGTCAGTTTGCGTATGTTTTATTGGCGCCATCTGCACAAAACCCCACAAGCTTCTTCTTGACGTCAATGTCAGCCCACTCAAACACAGCCAACAGAAGTTCCATCAGACCAGCTGTGACTGCATGCCTGACATCACGAATGGCCAGTAACTTTGTTGTCAGCATAGAATCTTCTACAAATGTGATGTAGATAAGTTCTTTCTCAACATTGGTCACATCTGTTGATCCATCAGAAAGCACTGACATATACTGTGTTTTCTTCACGGAAGACAGAAAATCCGTCTCTAGCACAGTTCCTATGAGTTCAGTGAGTTCCTTGCATTTCAGCTCTGTAAGGTATGTCTGACCAAGAGCAACCTTGTGGCATATTTCCAACCTGCAATACTGGGGAACTTGGTGAAGGGAATTCTAAAAGTCAGTATCAAAACATGATGCTAAATAGTTTGAAAAGCAGCGGACATATCCATGAAAAGAACTCTGACAGAAGTACCAGCTTTATCTAAATGACTAGCAATGAGATCTACAAGAGTCAGAGTTGCGTTTTTGACTCCTCTTCTAGCCCTGTAGGCAAACTGTAATGGGCCTATGTGATCGGCCACAGACATAGTCAGCTGAGCGCAAACAATCCTCTCCACGCATTTGGCAATGACAGAAGTGTCACAGGACGAAAATCTTTCACGTGAATAGTACCTGGAATTTTAGGCACTGGAATGATAGTTGACATCTTCCAGGAACAAGGCTTAACATGATTATCTAAAAGCAGCTGAAATAGACAAGTGAAAAACGGGCCCAGCTGCTCGGCACAAACTTTCAACACATGACCTCGCAGACCATATGCTCTGGGTGCTTTGTTGGCATTGACACGTGAAAACATCTCACAACATCAGCTTCTTCAATTACAACATGACTAGATACAAATGACAGACACAAATGATCACATTCTGCATGGAAATCCTGAGTATCAAACTGGATATAAAACTTGTTCATTTCATTTGCCAAGAGAAAAGGGTTATCTGATGCCAAGGGTGTTGTTGGCTGTTTCCTACCCATCATTGTATTGAGACCCTGCCAAGCACATTTTGCATTGCCACACAACAGTTTGCGTTCCACTTTGTCTTTGTATTCTAATTTTGCTAAACACATTATTTGCCTGGGCAAACGATGTGTAACAGATACTCAGTTACAACAAGTATTGATGATATCCAACAATAATTATAACAAAGTGCACTAAAAAATGGGTGCCCAGACTGGGGATAATGATTATCCTTCACGAAGGAAAATAAATGTTTATGACAGCAGTGTATTAGGTAAGCCACTAAAGTTTTGGGTCGCCAACCATGGTTGTTAAACAGTTTCCTTTAGTGCCATGCAGTAGTCTGGTTGAAGGCCCTATATACCTTCCACCCCTATTCACAAACGGAATATCACAAGCTCCCTTCGGGAAATTCCGAAGGTACGACACATACTGGCAGATTTCGGTTTCAGTTGAATATGAGGGCACCGAAGAATACTTCCCCTGATACCCCCTCGGAAGGCCAGTTCGCTTGACACCAGTCGCGGACAGCCGGGATGTCATACTTCACATAGTTGCTAATGTGGGCGTTGTCGAGGTCTGCATTGTCCGCAACAACAGACGCATCGACAACCCAGCAAGTGTTCTGTGAGTACAACACTGCGTCCAGGATCTGCGGGCTGCCACCCCGCACCGTGATCACTGGAGCGCTTGTCACCGCCCAGCCGCGGTTCTCCACTCTGTGGAAGAACTTCTCGAGGAGGCATCATATCGTTTAATTCGATGTCCCTGGGGCATACTTGGAGAACATGCCCCAAAGATTCAACCCTCCAGCATGCATCACATCTTCTATCTGCTTCGAGTTTGCCCCGAGCGGCTCTTTGTTTTGTAGCAATGGTACCTGCCCTAATTTGGATGGCATGAATATAGTTTGCCCCTGTTAAGAGGGTTGTACCGTTTGACACCCATTCGTGAATAAAGGGGACGGCCTGTGGAGCCTTAAGGCCGCAACCGTCGACCACCCCATGTAGTGTGTTGGCCAGTTCACGTTTGGCATCAGTCAAACTATGAATGACTGTTTCACCTACCTTGAGCGGAGGATTAGCACATATCCGCTCATTAGCCAAAGTGCGCGAGTTGGTGACCAGGGCACAGATAACCGGGCCAGACACCCTGGCCAGACGATCTAACCTTGTCTTTTTAAGAAGGGGCATCATCAATTTGAACGATGGAATGCCAAGGCCTCCCTCGCGCACCTCGCAGTGAAACAGAGGGTTAACTGCATCATGGGGCAGCTTCAGCCACGACCTCAGACTCCGGCGGACTGTCTTGTTGAGGCGGCATAACAAGCCTCCGTTACTCCTAGATAAAACCAAACGATGCTAGAGTTTAGGTTCCAAATGATTAAGTACGTATAGCCTTTGTTGTGGCTTAAAGTGGTGCTTTGGTCAGGTGGTTTTGTCCGCGAGTGAGGAGCTCCTCAACAGGCGAACCACCCTCCCGGGCACTCACGGTGAGTCCTAGGTATTTATACCCTTCGGAAATAGGTACAGTCGACAACATCCCCACTGCAAGGGACATATACGGTGTGGTATCGCAGACCCAACGACCCGCTTTCCCATCCACCGCATTCGTGAGTAACCTCGACTTATCTGGGTTAAGCGTGAGACCACAGCATCCCAGCGCTCTCTCTAGCTGCCGGCTCAGATGGTGGATGCCAATTTTGCTCGTGGCCATCAGGACGATATCATCCGCGAAGGCCAGGTGATTGAGGCAAGGGCCGTCACCTCCTACTTGGACGCTGAACTCCGGGTCCAGAGCCTTGATCGCCCAGTCGATGATACAGTTAAAGAGGATAGGTAAGAGTGGATCGCCTTGCTTCACCCCCCTGTTTTGGGCCAGGAGCTCACTCATTTGTTCACCGACATGTAGGCGAGTCGCGGTCTCTGAGTATAGACATAGCAAGTAATCAATAAACGGTCCAGGCACCCCCCATTCTCTTCGCCGCCAGGAAGAGGGAGGCGTGAGACACCGAGTCAAATGCCTTCGACACATCAAGGAACACCAACGAGAGCAGTTTAACCCCTCAGCAGGCACCTCAAAAGGAATTCGTTGTCAGCTATTCCATTACCCTTTGTGAACATCCTCTGTCTAGATTCAAAGTGAATCCCGCCGGACAACCGAGAGGCGAGTCTGGCATGTACGGCTAGACCACGTGCACCGCAGTGGAGACAAAGTCCGGTGGGAGAGGGGTGCGAGGTGCTAACCCCCTCAACCCTCGAGAGTCCCTTGCAGGAGTGTTCTTCGGAGGAGGAACCCCTTTCATTGTATTATACTATGTTCGTAACTACAAGTTATCCCGTCCAGCTGGTTGGACTGGACGGGATTGGAACTGGTCTTTCGACCAGCTCCGGATGGGGGGCTGCCACATGGCTGCATTAAGAGAACCCTAGTGTGACCGGTTCGGGTGCTCTCGCTGACAGCTACCTCAGCCGGTACCGGTTGACGGCATCCTAGGAGAACCCTAGGGCACACGCCTTCGCGGGGCCCGGATACCACTCCTGTGGTGTCGCGCAGGTTATTTTTATTGGGTTTAGATTTCGCACCGATGCGGCATTCTGGCCGACGTGCTCTTCAGTTTACCACCGCAAGGTGATAATTGACACGGGTACCTCGGGAAGGTGAACAGCCAGCCTGTGACGAGTAGAGGCTTTATGCTGGTGGCGGCTCCCCAAGGTAATGCTTTTCATCACCCCTGCCAAAAGTAAGGGGCTATGCAACTGCGGTCGTAGGGGGCTGGGGGACTAGACCCAGTCATACCGAACGCATTCGCTTACAGGCCCTACGGGGGAGTAACTGTTAAAAAAGAAAAACGGTCCACTCACATTCGGATCATAAAACCAGTTGGCGACTTGCCATTTGGCTAAAAAAAATTAAAAATATATATAAAAAAATACGCAAAAACTAGCTCAAGCTACTTATAACACAAACTAAATACATACAATACAAGTGTATTACACATATCAACTTTAACCGAGTAGCGGGCATATGCGATTATATGAGCGAATCAACTCATAGAAATGGAATGTCGAGGCGACTTAAAACTTCTAGCTATGAAAAGTACCGGCCTCCAGTATCTCATAGTCACACTACTATAGAATAATCACACTTACTACCAAGCAGTAGTTCGATGGAAGGATCTGTAAATCCTCCATCCCCATTCCACCACACAGACCGATTGTGGTATATTTAATGATCGGCACAAATTAGCAGACTGAGCTGCCATGGCACCTCGCCAGTTGAAGTCAAGGGCACCATCGACTGCAGTGCCGCCGCCAGAGCTGATTTTGCGGCTGTTGAATCCTTCACAATGGAGTTGCCACTGCTTCTCTGCTTCTCACACATCTATCTTTTCATTAGCTCTGGCAGTATCCATAAACTTCTTTAGTGATAAACCATCTCTTATGGCCTTCTTTTTCACCTTGTTGTTTACAAGTTTTGCCAGTTTTATTAGCTCGATAATCGTCTCCAACTCTTCCAGTTTCATTTCCTTAACTTTTTTGTTTACACGAATGTAGAAATTGTCAATCAACTCACATGGTTTCTGTTGGAACTGATGTCACATGTTCATGAAGTAGACACGTTTTAACTTTGGCTTGAAATAACTATTTAGTGCAGGGGTCGGCAACCTGCGGTCCGCGGGCCAACTGCGGCCCGCGTAGCTATTTCATGCGGCCCGCAGGCTGACAACGATATTGTGCAAAATGCGGCCCGCCCCTGCCACATTGGTATACAAAATAACATATCCACGTGATGAACATAATAATATACCAAATATGTATTTTTACCTCCTTTAATATTTAATGAATTCACTTTTGCGTATGTAGACATGAAAGTATGCATCGCGGCCCTCCTTAGGAACACCATTAAACAACTAGCTTGTATTTAATATGTTCACATTGGAAAACTATTTTCAGTAAATAAACAACCTAAGTTGCTTTTGAAAAATAGTAAATATCCCAAAAAGCCATCTTGCTCCATCCTTGGGGCAAGACGGTCCTCTTCCTGGGGTAACACAGTCTATAACCCCTCCCTGTGGTTTTTACTTATACAGTCGTGCCTCGTTATTACGCGGATTCGGATATAACGCTGTCGGTCGTGGACCCCGAATTTGGGCCTGCTTAAACCTACTTAGAATTACTTCGACAATTCTCAAGAAACATTAGGGGGAAACAATGTCAGTGAATGAGTATCAACGTGTTGTTTGTTTTGCGCTGTCGCCGACATCAATCGCTGTCGCTCGCTTCGCTTCGATGGTTTGTAAATTGCAATCGAGATTCACAAATACGCCTCGCGTGAGAATCAGATAAACAGTTTTAAATGCATTTAGTATGCAATGCCAACATAACACTTGGGTAAAATAACATGCTTCCATTACATCGTAAATTTAATCGTACCAACATGTCAAATTCCTAACCCAAGGCTCTACCAGTGCGTGAAAATACGAATTCGTCATCCGCACATGAAGTGATGAATCGATGTTAAATGGTGCGTAATAAATTTATGCTTCGGTCGAGATCAGTTGAAAGACAAAGTGAAACAATTATTAATTCTACCTATTGTCGTTTTCTGTTTTTATCAGCTTACATACTACATTTGTCAAATCATAATTTATACGTTTTCGGCTGCTCAGGTCCATGTTATTATTTTCGATTCGTAGGCCTATTGGTCCAGTACATCATCATCGTAGTAGATCTATTCCATAATGGTTTACGTACATGTGTTTTATTCAGTTCAAGAGTCAAGAGTTTGTGACATTTAAAAATAATACACGTAGATGCTAGTATACTCGTTTAATAAGTTCCATAAACTGCATATTTGCGTATAAGACAGTGCTGCAAGCACGCTGGGCTTCGACAACGTTCTTGGGTTTGGTGCAGTGGGCGGCGATCGCTGTTGTTTTGTAGCTCCCTGGTGGCGGATATGAGAACACCTAACGCGCCTCGCGTACAGCGCGTTCCAAAGTCGTGGACCCCAACTACCGCGTTACAATGAGGCTCGACTGTATGAACGAACTATTGCCTGAAATTAAAATGTATATTATATACAAATGGTATGATAGTAATATATCAGGCCATTATGGTTGTTAAATTTAAATGGGAGTTAACATATAATACATACCTTGCAATCCATACATAATCTAATATTGGTTTAGTGATATTCCATCATAATTACAGCCTACGGGCTAGCAGAACGTAAATTATACAATGTTTGTATTATATTCAATGTATTAAACATAATTGGTCATGTGTAATACATTTGACAAAGTGTGACGATGTGCGTGTGGGATAAGACATAGGGACCGTCTTGCCCCATATGCATGGGGACTGTCTTGCCCCAGAGACGTGTGTCTTAATAAGATATATACAAAGCACAACATACTATTCCACATTTTGTATTGTTTGATCTGTCAACTGGTTAATAATATTATCATGTCACCTATTACGTCCATGATTTATGATTCACACCGTTGTATGGCGAGATTCACCATTTTACTATTGGCAAAATATTAGATCAATGCATATAAAAGTTTAAAAACACACTGATTTAATTACGTCTGTCTCGTGTTGCTGAACTTTCGGGCGGGTATCAGATAGAATTAGCTTAATTTTGCACCAGATTTTGAACGTTCAGAGTTATATATTTTGAGTACGTGGTGGGGGCCGTCTTACCTCCAGGGACCGTGTTGCCCCAGGTTACCCTACAACCTTATTTGTGTTCGAGTGACAATGTGTTGTTTTAACTAACGTTCGTCGCGTGCCAGCAAAATGGCGAACGGAGTTGTACGCTGGTGGAAAAGGTTCAAGACTAAGGAGGTGCCAAGCAAAGCTCTTCAGGGCACACTCCATCATCCAACGGGAAAGCCCGTGTGGCAAGTCGATGAAAATGCAGAACGTAATAAGGGTCGCCGTAAAGACTAAACTGTGTTTGCTCTCGCTGTCTAAACTGCCGGCAGTTCCAGCACCTTGTGACCGAGATGAATGCGCGATATGAAGAAATCCTGTAGTACACCGAAGTAAGCTGAGGCGCGCAGGAACAAGTCTGCAGCCACGTGTGGGCCACTTGGTGGCGCAGCAACATCACCAGCAACAGGCCTCAGTGTCACACGGGTCAACATGGCACCAGTGGCATGCCAAGAACACGTAACCTGAATAATGTGTTTTTGAATAATCCAACTGTTGTTCAAAATCAGACGTTGATGTTTGACAATAATAATAACTCATATTCGTGGACGTGCTATTTACAACAGTGGTCAATACAACTGCTAGACGCAAGGTATATAATTGCATTGTGCCAATTACCACGAGTATGTGTGCGTGCGTGCGTGCGTGCGTGCGTGCGTGCGTGGCCCGCTATCCTATTCAAAGTCACTTATTTGGCCCTCCATTCAAAAAAGGTTGCCGACCCCTGATTTAGTGCATTAATGGGCTTAGTATAATCTCCATCTCCACTAATGTCTTCTAGGCACTTCAGAAGTTTTCTTCCACCTGCGCCTATGTAATGCAAGAGCAAATTCCTCTTCACCCCGCGTCTGTGACTTTCATAGCGCGTAACATCGCCTCAAACCCCTCCAGCCATTCCTCCCACTTGGATGCAATAGCAGGTTCGACTGTCAGAGGAAACTCAGGGTAACGGTGTAGGTTAACACTAGCTATTGTAGGATAATATCACCCAAAAACAGAGTTAAGCCACACGTTTTATTGAGCTGGATGTGGTCTAATGATGTGGAAAAACAAGACCCCCAAACTACGTATATCATCACTACTTGTGCAGTTGTACTAATGTGACAGACCTCTTTTACTAACTAACGACATTACAAATGGAAGCTTGGTAACAGCTGACGACTGACAAGACGCAGTTTCTCATCCGCCTGTACTGTCGTGTGATTGGGTTGTACTATGTAGGGGCTGAAATGTTTGATGGCAGCAGCGATTGACAGTGCCTCTATCTCACGTGACAGCCATGTGACCTGCTGACCACGGAACTTTTCACTGCAGATCCTGAGTGAGAAGTTTCAGTGTACCGTTCTGCATGGTGTACATAGTAATAATAATAATAATGAAGTCTTGTATAGCGCCAGTATCTGCCAAATAAGGTACCCATGGCGCTTGATATATTTTAACCATTATTTCGAAATATCAATTTAAGAGCAATCAGTATCATAAAGATTATAAAATTAGTATCATATATATATATATATATATATATATATATATTTATATATATATATATATATATATATATATATATATATATATATATATATGTGTGTATATAATATAACCATTATTTCGAAATATCAATTTAAGAGCAATCAGTATCATAAAGATTATAAAATTAGTATCATATATATATATATATATATATATATATATATATATATATATATATATATATATATATATATATATATATATATATTTATATATATATATATATATATATATATATATATATATATATATATATATGTGTGTATATAATAAAATCAGTAAATATTATCAGATCATTAACAGAATGATATAGAATCGTTATCAGAGCTTTTGTAAAAATCATTAACTACTATAAGATTAATGTAATAAATAATCTAAAATCAGTGTCATAGATAGTATAAAATTAGTATAATAAAAATTGCAAAACTTATTATAACAAATATTTTAGAAAGAACAGTATATTCAAAAAGTCATTGTCTTAGTATCGATTGTCCTATTATGAAGAGATGTGATTTCAGGGCTTTTTTGAAGTTGTCGATAGTTGCGGTAACTCTGATATTGTTTGGAAGTGCATTCCAGACCTTTGCTGCGTAGACAATAAAAGATCGTGTTCCCCAATTTTTTTAGCTTTGTGTTCTACTAGGAGCAGCTTGTCTGCTGAGTGCAGATTGTTACGGGCTGGCATATACGGTTCAACAAGGTTGTCACAGGCTGGCATATACGGTTCAACAAGGTTGTCACAGACTGGCATATACGGTTCAACAAGGTTGTCACAGGCTGGCATATACGGTTCAACAAGGTTGTCACAGACTGGCATATACGGTTCAACAAGGTTGTCACAGACTGGCATATACGGTTCAACAAGGTTGTCACAGGCTGGCATATACGGTTCAACAAGGTTGTCACAGGCTGGCATATACGGTTCAACAAGGTTGTCACAGACTGGCATATACGGTTCAACAAGGTTGTCACAGACTGGCATATACGGTTCAACAAGGTTGTCACAGGCTGGCATATACGGTTCAACAAGGTTGCACAAGTAGGTCGGAGAAACAACGTGGATTGTCTTGAACACAAGTGTGCAGATTTTGAAGACAATCCTCTGTTCGATTGGTAGCCAGTGTTTGAGAATAGGTGTGATAGATGTGAATATCCTGGAGAGGGTGACCAATCTGGCAGCAGTTTTTTTGTAGTCGGTGGAGTCGGTGTACTTGTGGTTTGTTGAGGCCATGAAGCAGAGAATTGCCCATGTCTAGTCTAGAGGTGATGAAAAGATCGGTGAGTAGTTCCACAACTGGCTGATTGATGTGTTTGCAATTCAGGCCTAGATTTCGAATTAGTAGACAGGCAGCTCTGGATACAACGGTGATATGTCTATCCATGGAAAGGTTCTCATCAAAGATGACGCTGAGATTCCTGATGCTGCCTGACCGAATAACCATAGTGTCGCCCACTCTGATCTGTGTGATGTTGACTTTTGTTCTCTGTTGTTTAGATCCAGCAACGATGAGTTCTGTCTTTCCTTCATTCAGCTTCAGGAAGTTAAGCGTCATTCATTGATGTAGCTCAACAAGGCAGGCTTCAATTTGCTGTATTGCATCATTAACTTTTGACTGTGGGATTGACTTATAGGTATATTTGTGTGTCGTCAGCGTAGCAGTGATAACTGAGGCCATGCTTCTTGATGGTGTCAGCAGCAGTGGGTAATGTATGCATGGAGAAAGTATTGACCAGCTGTGGTTCTCCATCTTGTGGAGGAACTTCTCGAGGAGGGCATCGTGCCATTTTATTCAGTGCCCCCACATTCTAGGACAGACCTGGAAGACATGTCCCACAGATTCCACCCGCCAACATGCATCGCATCTTTTATCCGCCTCGGGTCTACTGCTAGTGGCTCTCAATTTGGTAGAAACAGTACCGGCCCATATTTGGAGGGCATGAATATGAATATAATTGTCCCCTGTTAAGAGGGCTGTACCATTGGAAAGCCAAGCATGAATGTATGGAGCTGCCTGTGAAGACCTGAGACCACTGCTGTCGACCGCTCCATGTAATGCGTTTGCCAATTCGGGTTTAGTGTCGATGATATTTCGGATATCATTTCTCCCACTTTGAGCGGAGGGTTTCGTACATTTCTTCCGTTCATTTACAAGAGTGGGTCACCAATTACTGGGTCATTTACCCTGACCAGTTGAATCATTAGTCGGAACGACAGTACTCCAAGATCCCCTCGTGAACATCGCTGTGGAACAATGCATTTACTGTGTCATGGGGCAACTTCAGCCACGACCTCAGGCTTCGACAAACCAGTTTATCCAAGCATCAGCGTACGCTCCCATTACTCCAAGAGAGCACCAGTCTATGATATGGCTTTGGTTCTAAATGGTTCTTTAAAAAATAAAGCGGCATGATATGTAGATGGTTTGCACGAATAGTGGTGGTTGGTTTGTACTAGTAGTAGTTGTGTCCAATTAACAGCTGTGCGCTGACAGGCAGTCAAGCGTGACCTACCGCACTTTGCAGCTGTGTCAGTTGGGCTTGCAAGTCCAATTTCATGCTTGAGTGGCTGTGGAACCAGTTTTATTCAGTTCAAGTTCATGCCCGTTTAAGTGCGTATTCTGGGCGATATTAAATGTGTATACTGCAGACTCACTTGCCTCATTCAAGTGGTACCCGGGCCCCAGGAAGATAGGTCACATCTCTTCATTGTATTGCTGATGTGGTTGTCTCTCGTGAGCGCCAGTGTCGCACAGTTTTGTTCTTCAAATAACTACGTCAACTGCTCCGGTAGAAAACGTAGCCACTTGGGCGAGCTTCTTGCGATGACTCTGCCACGACCGTAGCTGAAGGGCCAGGTGTAGAAATGTAAAGCTGATCCGCGAGATGGCCGACATGTAAAACATAGAGTATTACCGTCTGCACAAGTCTCCGGACCAGGACAAACTGCAGAGACCAAAGTGCCCCAACGCCATCTCCAACTTCCAGCTTAGATGCTGGATGCCAGTCTTTCTCCTGGCCATCGGGATGATATTGTCCGCACAGGCCAGGTGATTGAAGCAAGGACCACCACCACAGGCTTGGACGCCCAACTCTGGGTCGATCGCCTCGATCGCCCAGTCGATGATACAGTTAAAGAGGATAGGTGAGAGTGGATCGCCTTGCTGCACCCCCCTGTTTTGGGCCAGGGGCTCACTAAATTGGTCACTAACCTGGAGATGGAGTATAGGCATTTCAAGTACTCCATGAATGGACCAGGCACCCAATTCTTTTCGCCACCAGTCAAATGCCCTGGATACATCGTGGAACGCCAACGACAACGGCTTCAGCTCCTCGCATGAATCTCTCAGCAGGCACCTCGAGTCTTGTCTGCTATCCCATCACCTTTCATGAATGCCCTCTGTCTAGATGTATGCTGTATGCCACTTGACAACCGAGAGGCAAGCAGCCTGTGGAATACTCGGGCCAAATATGGACCAGTTCAAATGGTGTTCTTTAGGGCCTGTAGGGACCGGTACCTTGGGGATTAGCACCGTTCGACTGGACCAAAGTCCAGCAGGCAGATGGCCAATATACAGCCATAGGTTGACGTGCTCGAGGAGAATGCGAGGGTCAAGCTTCTTCAGGTTGGCTGGCAATACATTATCGGTTCCAACGGCACCCTTCTTTGTGCCGCGGAGTGTTACCTGCAACACTGTGAGGGAGACGGGCTATTAGGTCCCACAGAACTTTGCCCTTCGGTTCAACCTCCTTGTCGTCCACCCTGGAGTCCAACCCAAAAACCCCTTCCCAGAACAGTACCTGATCTGAGAGGCAATGCTGTCTGGTGTCCAGCCAACACCTTTCTCGCACACTCTGCTCTATTCTTGGAGTATAGTTTTTGTACCCTCGTGTACTCCGTTCTCCTCAACACATGACGTCCAATGGCTGCATGGTTCTCTGCCGCAGCCTTTCTCCAGCCAGCTTCCCAGCGCTGCGCCCTTCGGTCCTGCCCTTTCCGTGGGGACCATATCCTATTCTCAACTAAAATCCACGTCTCGTATTTGACATCTATGACTGTTTTCTGAACCATAGACAGCCCACCAACTCGGAAGACCAACAACCTGATTTCATCTAATAGAGACTCTAATGCCTGTGAAATTTCAGGTTTGATAGAAGACAGGGTGGGCGACCGCAGTTCGGTGCCATATCTTTGTTTGATAAGTCTCGGGAGATCTTGATTTATTAGTCGTATTAGTCAACATTTTCTGCTATGGGTGTTAACTCTGTATCTTCTGTAATGCGTTCATCGTGGTGGGAAATACCGCCATTGGATGTTAGTAGGCTGTCTTTGATGAATACGACGAGACTTTGGTAAAGGTCTTCCGGTCTTTCATCTGGCTCAGGACGGATATCGGTGAAATCAGTCAAATGTGTGCTGGTGGACTGGAATCCGTAATGTAGTTTGATTACTTGACAAATGGTTGAGAGAGTTTTGACGATGGTGTTGCATGAAATAATCGGGCAGTAGTTTTCACCTAGCATGAGGTCTAGCATGTAGGCATTTTGTCGCACTGTACGGTGGGCTCCATTTGCTGAGTCGACTGTGTCTTCGGTTAGCCTTCTGTTGGGATATGTGGACCTCTTTTCCACTTTGTCAGTGATGAAGTCAGCAGAATTATTATCGAGTGAGAGGACGTTCAAGTTTTGACGCCAGTTTTCAAATGTGTTAACCGTTTCATGTTTGCTGAGGCACCATGCAATGCGACAATGGCGCTACCCAGTGGATACTTGGCTGACTAATTGTGCCGGAGAATGGCTTCTAGTGATCAGCGCAGCATGACCAAAGTTGGTTTCAATACAAGTTTTGTTGCTCGTGAATTTCTTGAATAGCTGCCACCACGCCACTAAGGTTGAAAGGCCACACTAACCACTTACTGACAATTAAACACCAACAAAGTACTGTGAACACAAGTGTTTTAGCAAAACAACGTAAATAATTACAATATACATGTGAATAGCGACGTAATGATAATCATATCAGTTTACCATTTAAATTATACAAAATCCGACTACAGGGCGTGCCACCCAACAAGCTCTATGCCAACAATGGCCGACACGCTTTAAGCAAATAATGGCTTAATTCTATGTCAATTCTAAAAGCCATATTTACAGTAGATTACTTGTCAACTTCATAACATGTATTAACACATAAAAATCTATTCACACATATTATCAGCTAATAACGTAACAGATAATACTTACGCAAAATGTGCTGCGTCACACCATTTGTTATATCTGCTTCCTTGCACGCTTCCAGCCGAGTTATTTTCTCGTAACTTTCATAGCTTCACGCAGCTTTCTACTGACACACAATTTCAGTATAGTCGCTTTCTCGCAGACTACAACCGTGTTTTATGAATTGCATTAAAGTTGCCTTCTCACAACTTATCACCGGCCGTCTCTTAACTATTGCAGTCGCCTCCTCATGAACTACAATCGACCGACCACGGTTAGAACAGTCCCTAGCGTATATATAGTCCACCAGTCAGTGATACACTTCAGTAAACATCAACCTGTTACCTAATATAATGCCCATTTCTAGGACTACCGCCTAGCATGGCTCGACAATAGCTATATAAACCTTGTTAATTAAGATAGTGGCTATCACTATGACTATAGAATAACCATAAAATAAATGGATAATATACACATTGTCACAGACACTAGAACCCTACAGTTGGACGGACAATTCATCTTTCCATTGGTAGTACTGAGCAAGGTCACTGTTGTGTTTATGTCGCGTGCTCCACTCGTCATTCACGGTGAGCTGAAGGACCTTACGAGTTGGGATTTTGCTCATTTTCCTCCTCAGCTTGTCGCTGTTGACTGCCAGCATGTTGACTTGGTTGGTATGAAATAGTTCTGCAGTGTCGTATGACTGGTGACCCTCTCTGCAATCAGGTGTCAATCGTGACAGACAGTCAGTGTTGGCGTGTTTCGTTGTGCTTCTATTCAGGATCGTGTACCTTCATCCACCAAGGAACAATGCCCAGCATTACAATCTTGCAGCGGCTGTCGATGACATGGATTTGCTCGGGTGTCCAGCTGTCCAGGTACTGGTTGAACCTTTTAAGTCCCCAGATAACACTGAGACCTTCCTTTTCAATTTTATACTTATCCACATTCAGGACCAACCCTACCTCTGTCAGTCTCTGCAGCGTCTTCTCGAGTCATTCATCATGCTCTGCCACTGTCATTCCCCAGACAATTATGTCATCCGTGTAGACACTGACGCCATCAAGGTCTACCAAAAACTGCTATACTGTCTTATGGAATACGTCAGGAGCAGAGCATATCCCATTGGAAATCTCAGGTAGCGGTATTTCCCATATAGAGTGTTGAACATGGTGAGCATTGAAGATGGACGCAACAGCCGAAAACCGGCGTATGTTGCCGCCAGGTTTCTCGATTTCTGCTCGATAGTGTTCAGAACGTGCTTTCCTCAGTGATTTCCGGAAAGTATTGCGCCGGTCCATATATATTTGTCGATGAACTGTTAAGCCTGATTGTCGCCAATGGCAAAGGGTCGTTCGGCCCAACGCAGAGCTCGTTTTTCTTTGGCCAGTTCACTGGTGTGCCATGATGTCATCGGCCTCACCGTAATAGTCCGTGACACGAGAGGGGCATGCTCATCAACGACAGTGCGTAGGCAATAGTCATAACCTTAGAGAAGTGCTATCGGGTCCAACTCATGAGCATTGAAATCGGCAGCCGCCAGATCAGCTGCAAACCGACTGTTGTCAATCGCTGCGTAACTCCGATAATTGACATGGCACTTCAGACATCTTCAGACATCAGAGCCAGTGTCCAGGGCTTCGGAAATCAAGTCACCTGTTTGCCCGAAGCGACCTGAAATGCTGTCAGCCGAATAAAAATCTGAAATCATTGGTCCGTCGGGCGAATAAAAATTAGGAGAAATGTTCACATGTTTAGTTACAGGGAGATAAGTGGCACTAAGTGAGGTGACATTATTATGGAACAAATGTCACAACTGAAACCACCAGCTTTGGTGAGGTTGACTTCCAGCAGAGCTATAATGGCTGCATCTATGTCATCTTGCAGCATGTCAAAACCCTGTTTCCAGTCAATGTGTTGCAGTGCTGTTGACACACTGTTACCATGTCACAAACATAGGCATTCGTATCACCATCAGAATCACTGTCAGACTCAGTGTCATTGTCACCACCAACACACAACACCTATATTCCTCACATAGCTTCTCTGAGCTATCTTTGTTCACAAAATCATATACATTATCCAAGCACCTAAATATCCATGATTAAATATAAAACTCTCAAAAAAATGTAATCACAACCAAATGACTTCTTTTGTTTAGATTTGGGACCTGAGCAGACCTATCATGGAGCATGTGTGAAGCAGCCAGTGAACAGTGATACAGCACGACACAGATAACAGGTAATCTAATGCATTTGTGTGGTTGCCTGTTGGTCTGTTAAGCTATCTTAGTCCATCTGATATGGTTGCCTAGGTTTCAATGAGACTGACTTTTTGAGCTGTCCAACAATGCCCAATGTGATAGAGAATCTCCATGGCAAAATGAAAAAACTAGCTAAACTTTCCTTTGTTTCTTTAACTATATGGAAAATAATTGATAGAACTCGCTTCAAATGGCCTTAAAATGTCAGTTTAATTGCAGCTTTAGAATGCTACCTTACTGCAGTGTCGAAATTAACTTTTGAGATAGTGTAGCAAAATACTAAACAGGTTTATTTTTATGTATATAATGCATTATGTTTTCAGCTGTATTCTTATATGAATATCCTTTTAGAACTGACATGACTTAAGGGTTATCTTTTTATTGATCATCGGTATAAACATTTTTGTGACATGTTATATTTGTGATGTATGAAACTTTGCATTTGACTAAAATCTTACTTTTAAAATATTTAAGTGTTATCCAAATTAACACACGTGCAAGTTATGCTTGTAAGTATATTAAACTCAGACAAAATCTTTGCCAAATTGTCGGCTACAATGAGTCAGGTTGTATCGTAAAATGAGCAATTTTCTTCGTAGATATAGTTGACTGTGGGATTCACATTTTCTTACTTATGTCATCCACTTTAATAACATAGTGACTTCCAATGGTCACGATCTGTCATGACCTATAGCAGATTAGCCCTTCTCAATGACCTCTTCAAGAGTTGTATTTGGGGGATCTCTTCTCCGAGGGCCTAAAGGCTTCAAGAGTAACACTGTGCCATTTTGTCATGGCACATGATCGTCATTGCATCACCTGCATGATGATGTTATCTCATGATGGCGGAGATTAGACGTCGGGAGCCATACAGTTCCTGGGTGATCATGTGATCTCGCTAAGACATACTGAGGATCATGTGCAGTATTCTTGTATATATGCCATTGTGTCAGTGTCCATGATTCACAACAATATCGTCTGTGGAGTAACACAAGATCATAAGTGGAGATCGTGCTATTCTGAGATAAACAAGAAAGAAACTATGCTGCTTTCTCATAAATCAAATTTAATTAATGTCAGAATCTTTTCAACCATGCTGTATGTGTCATTGACATTAGTGAATCTTGGCTGTCCACACTTGCAGACAACGTGCATCCATCAAAGAGAATAATCACTCTTGTTTGGGTGCACTCAATGCATCACAAACTTATTCAGCATGCTTTGATTTTGTCCAGGGGGATTATGTCCTAGAATCGCACGCTTTAGATGTTTGTAATGAGTCATACAGAAAACCATGTCCAAGTACTTTGCCTATGGGATCAACGGAGTTTCACGAAACAATGGCATCAGTTCACAGGCACTTCTGGAGTTTGTTTGAGTTAATAAATAGCTCAGAGCAACGTTTGTTGTACGTGCATGTAGCGTCGTTCAGAGATTTTAGAGCAGTTCATTTCGTGAAGACTGTCATGCGTTCTCTGGCTGCGGAAACTTATGATGACTTGTCGTGGTCTGGTTTTGTTTGATGTTTGACCAATTCTATGAATTCTCTGTCACAGACACCAATGGGAGGAGAAATGTTTATGTGTTTATTGAAAAGTGTCAATACTTTCTCCTCCAGGTTCTCCATCTGGGAAGATTTGTACAGTTTCCAATTAGGTCTGAATTCAGAATAGTGTTGACGATTTTTTTAGTAAAGTTTGTGTTGTCAATAAGTCTGGCAACGATTGCCTGACTAATTGATTCAAATACAGTAGCGATGATTGGGTCGTTGTTCTCAATCAGTGCAATGAATGCCTGACTAATTGATTCAAATACAGTAGCGATGATTGGGTCGTTGTTCTCAATCAGTGCAATGAATGCCTGACTAATTGATTCAAATACAGTAGTGATGATTGGGTCGTTGTTCTCAATCAGTGCAATGAATGCCTGACTAATTGATTCAAATACAGTAGTGATGATTGGGTCGTTGTTCTCAATCAGTGCAATGAATGCCTGACTAATTGATTCAAATACAGTAGTGATGATTGGGTCGTTGTTCTCAATCAGTGCAATGAATGCGCTGCGCATGTCTTCATTCAGTGATACATTGATTGCTTCTGAAGCACTGGTGCTTCCCTTACATTGACCTTTAGGCATGATCACTATGCGATTGTCCACTGTTACAATGACCACTAGTTGATTATGTGCTCAGGTCAATTGGCACACAATGTTCCATGCTAAGTCCGGCTGATTTATCCTCAGGCATGCCTTGTCAGGCACAGGAATGCAGGCACACCAGAACAATCTGCTGGTTGTGATTGTTTAACAGTTACATCTTCTCGGTTGATTGCTTCACAGTCATGAGTGAAGATGTTCATCAGACTGGTTGGTTCAAATGAGTAATATTTTTATTTATTGTTATTATTTACCTTTTTCTTCTTCTCACATGACTCGACAGAATCACGTAGTAGACTGGGAGGGGGCCAAATTTGTAGACAGAGAGTTGGACTGGACAGCAAGAGGCATCAAAGAAGCGATATAGATAAGGAAAACCAAAGACAGCATGAATCGAGATGAGGGTCGATACTGACTCTCACACATCTACGATGATCTCCTGAAGGGCCACCCAGGGCATGGCCATGGGGGAGGCGCACACCAGAGTCTGCATAGAATGACTACCATGTCGCCATCTAGAGGTAGTCATTTGAAGAAGATTGCTGATACCAATCAAAACGTCACGAGAAGAAAAAGGTAAACTTGCTTTGCAGAGTGTAGTGGATTTCGCATAGCTGCCAACATTTGAAAATGGGAAAGAGTAATGATTTTCGCGCGAATCGCGGCCTATGGCCCATATATATTTCAATAGTTTTTCATGTTTAATAATACCCAAACATCATGGGAATGTGATATAATTACATATTGTGTTCCCAAACTGTTAAAAAAAAACTTATTTCAAGTATATTATATGTACATCTTCAACGTTTCCAAATTATACTTTCCAAATAAATTTTATTTCAGGTATATAATAATAATATTGTAACACAATCAACATTTCCAGATTAGATTCAAAATAACACATTATATTTCAGTTCGTGTCTCTGACAATCACTTCTCCCGCCATGCGCCACAGAAAAATCCACACGACATAATGTACAGAATGCTCTCGTAATACTCGCAGAACTAGCCTTCAAAACAGGCCACTCACTGCTATAGTTCTGTTTATACTTTTGCACAACTTTTGGCTTTTTCGAAGCCCTACACGGTTCATTTATCTCGGAGATTTCTCGCTTTTTCGGCATCTCTACAAACAATAATAATATAATATTATTAACTGGTCTACCCAGGCAATAATATATGACTATGAATCTCCTTTAACAATAACTAATGGAACCGGAAATTATGATATAAAATTATTTGATTCTGAAGATCTGATCATGGAGGAATCAACTGGATCCTGCGATCAGAATCGTCATAAGGTAAGGTAAGGAAACAATGGCGTCGTTTCATCAGCTGCTATTGCTATCCCACGCAAAATAAACGTCTGTGCGCATGCGCCGCTGGCTGGACGAGTCCAACTCGCATGATTCCGACGTTCGTGGGGGTGGTAAAACGGTGGATATGGTCCAAGCGAAATTATTACTGGGAAATTTGACGATTTATCATAATATTTCAGAGTATGGGCATAATGGCGTAATGAAAGACAGAAAATCACAATGACTGGCACATACCACAGAGTGATTTCACCAGCGTGATCATTGTATACTCATCCTTTATCATGTCTTGATATGTATCAGCTTTAATTGTCTATAATCATTTTGCGATGGTTTAAGATAATGAACCGTCCGCTGCTTTGTGTGTACTAAGCAAATAGTCTTTGTTTGAAGTTGAAGGAAATCATCATGGTAATTATACTATAACTGTACAGTAGTACCTGCCTTCAACGGACACTTTTTGTATCCAAGTGTCCCTACATGGCAGGTGTCCCCTCATCGGAGGGACAGGCATGCTGGAGTGGAGGGCTGAAATAAGGCGAGTTAGGTGTTCCCATGTCTGCCACCAGGGTGCTACTAACCAACAGTGATCGCCATCCGCTGCTCCAAGTCCAAGAACGCTGTCAAAGCCACAGTGTGCTTGCAGCACTGTCTTATTCGGCAATATGCAGTTTATAGAGCTTATTAAACGAGTCAACTACCATCAACGTGTATTATTTTTAAATGTCACACCCTGTTTATTCGTTAACTGAATAAAATGCATGTACGTATACCGTTATGGAACTATGATGACGATGTACTGAACTAATAGGCCTACGAATCGAAAATAATAACCTGGATTTGAGCAGCCGAAAACGTATATGAGTTGACACACGCAGTATGTGATTAAACATAGAAAACGACACTAGGCAGCATTAATAATCGTTTCACCTCGATTTTCAACTGATCTCGACCGAAGCATAAATTTATGATGCACGACTTAGCATCGATTTGTCGTTTCATATGCAGTTGACGAATTCGTATTTTCGCACACCGGTAGCGCCTTTGGCATGTTGGTTTGGCGTCGTTTAGATTGGAGCCATGCCATTTCACCCCAGTGTCATATTAGTACTGCATACTAAATTGACTTTAAGACTGTTTATCTAATTCGAGGCGTATTTGTGAATCTCAATTGCAATTTCAAACTGCCTAAGCGAAGCCAACATCAGCGATTGATGTAGGCGGCAGCGCCAAACAAACAACTTGTTGACAGTCGTTCATTGTCGATGACATTGTTCACCTGTTTCTTGAGAATTGTCAAAGCAATTCTAAGTAGGTTTAAGCAGGCCCATTTGGCATTTCCCCCGGCAGCAGAAAATCGGGGTCCACGACCAACAGCCTTACATCCGAATTCGCGATATAACGTTGTTTTTCCCACTACACACCGTGCTGTTTGTCTGTCACCATTTTGGAAATAAAATATTTCGAGAGAAAAATTACGAAAATAATGATTACTGTCCGCCTTAGCAGGGACAGAAAACCAAAATATCCTGTCCGCTGTCCAAGTTCACCATGTGTCCCCTCATCAGAGGGACATTACCATGGTAAACAGTCCGTACATTGAGAAAGTGTCCCAACATAGCAGGTGTCTGCTCATCGGAGGGTCCGTTGAAGGCAGGTACTACTGTAGTTATAGTGTCTGGAGTATCTGTTGCATGGTGGCTGGGTATAGGGTTTGGAGTATCTGTTGCGTGCAGGCTGGGTATAGTATTTGGAGTATCTGTTGTGTGCCGGCTGGGTATAGTGTTTGAAGTATCTGTTGTGTGCCGGCTGGGTATAGTGTTTGAAGTATCTGTTGTGTGCCGGCTGGGTATAGTGTTTGAAGTATCTGTTGTGTGCCGGCTGGGTATAATGTTTGAAGTATCTGTTGTGTGCTGGCTGGGTACAGTGTTTGGAGTATCTGTTGTGTGTCCCATCCATTTAAGTTTCAACCATCTGTGTCTTTTTTATGGTTTTGCATTATGATAGAATATGAACCGAGGTGGGCAGCTCAGTGTAATCAGAACAACTTGCTTTATCATCAAGCTGAAAGTCTGCCAGTTGGCAAGGCGTCACATTGTGGATCATTTCTTGAAAGCAGCCATTCACAAGGTTCTTTGTCGTCTCGTGAAGGCAGCCACTCACATGGTTCTTTGTCGTCTCGTGAAGCCAGCCACTCACATGGTTCTTTGTCGTCTTGTGAAGGCAGCCACTCACATGGTTCTTTGTCGTCTCGTGAAGGCAGCCACTCACATGGTTCTCCTTTATTGTCTCTTGAAGGCAGCCAATATAGCATATAGTTGAATGTCGTCCGCGTATATGTGGTAGCGGATCTGATGGCGTTCGAAGATGTCCGCTATAGGTAGAATGTACATGTTGAATAGCATTTGTTCGGCCTGCGAGGTATGACTTGAACCATGTAAACACTGTCTGGGTTAGTCCGATATCACAAAGTCGAAGCAGTAGAATGCTGTGGTCTAGTGTGTCGAATGCTGCACGTAGATATAATAGTACAAGCAAAACCCACGCCGTGAATCAGTTGCCTGCGTCATGTCTTTGGACGAGAGCCGTCTCCGTGCTGTGTCTCGGCCGGTACACACTCTGGAACGGGTCGTTGGCGTCAGTGTGATGGCGCAGTTCGTTGGCGACATAACGTTCTAATGTTTTCGAGACAAGACATGATATTGGGCGGTGGTATATAGGTGTCACTAATGCGTTCTTCATGTCTACCGGTACGACACCTGTTGCGAGCGATGTGTTGATGATATCAGTTAGGATCAGTGCGAGTAGGTCGATGTTTCCTTTCAGCAAGCTCGTCGGCATCGGGTCGAGGTCGCAGGATTTCACAGACGACTGGAGAACGATCCATCTCGTGTCTGCTGTCGTTGCCAGCGTAAATTCACAGAGTTGCGCATGTTGGTGTAGACCTACATGAGACGGCTGTCGATCGAAAGTGTTCGGCTCGGCACACAAGTCAATGGCACAACGTATATTTAAAATCTTGTCAATGAAGAACTGGTGAAATGTCTCAGCAAGGACTAAGTCATTGCGTGAGTCAAGCAACTGAACTGGTGTAGATCGGCCCAACAGTACGTTGGTGTCGCCGAACGTTGTTTTCATGTTGTGTCCGGCTTTGTGTATCACCGAACAGACATGACTGGCCTTCAGCGGTAAGTGTCTCGAAGCGTTGTATACATCTGTCGGTGGACAGCAAGTCGCGTCTTTCGCCATGGGCGCTCGGTTGCCATGGTGTCTTCAGACGAACCATGACAACACGTATGACAATCGGTGCGTGCATGTCCACGACGGTCACGATGGCGGCGTTGTATTTCTCGATGAGCCCAAACGTGGTTCCAGCAAATGCGTTGTAGATATCCATCGCGAAAGCCCGCTTGTCGATTGATGAGTACTTTCGATAACACACTCGACGTGTCAGATGTGTAGGCTTTAAACCTTTCAGGCTTTCTTTTTCAGCAACAAAACAGTTCCTGCAGAATGCATTTATTTTGCCTATCAGTAATATTTCATGACCGCTGAAAAATATGTGTAGTAATAAGAAATAGACCCAACATATTATACATTTTCTGAAAGCTGGATTAATTGCCTATCCAATCATGTATATTTTATTATAAACAGAGCAACCAGGTGATTTATAGTTGCCATGGAAACATGGCAGGATATCACCCTGGAACAGACAACAGTTTGTTCCATTATTGGCATTGCACTGGATTTTGCCATTTGGATGGCATTGGATTTGTACATGTCATCATATCTGTACCTGCCCATAGAAAAAACTATTAAAAAATACTGCAAATGAAACATGAAACATGCAGCCAATACACTCAATGCTATCCACTGACTGCATAAATAGAATAGGAAATCAGTCTCCACTGATGTATAGTAAATTGTCACATAACAATGAATAAAAATTAGCATACATGACTAAAATATAGCACAGCATTGCAGCATGCCATAGTTGAGTAATACATAGTTTGTCATGAACGATACACACCACAGCAAAACAAATGAATATTGCCCATCAGTCACTGAATATTGTCCATGTCTACACAAGTCTACACACTGTACATCCACAAATGTGGTAACACAGTTAGCGTTTTCCCTTCCTAGCAGGAGCAGCTGCAGCCTTCACTGGATCGTTATACCCATAGTCCACCATATAGTGATAGCGGTGAAAGCATGGGTAAGGGCACATGCACACTTTGCATACACCACAGGCAAAGAGTGTGTCCAGATAAGTCGACACCACCCATGAAGGTTTTTGTACAAGGTGATCCCTTCAGGCCTGCTTATCGTCACCTCTGTTGCATCACGCTTCTCACGCCTTTTCACAGTGTCATCTCCGAGGACACCAGGAACGTTGCATAGAAAGTTCACGATGCGGGTGTCCTTCCAGGTGACGGCCAGAATCCGTCCCTTCATACGCTTCAAGCTCTCGCCACGCTTGAGTCGCTTGATGGACGTGCATGCCTTCTTCATGTCAGCTTGAAGGCCGACTCTTGAAGAAAACCACTCTCCTTCAGATGACAGTTGTCTTTAATCAGGAAATGATCAACTGTTGCACTCTGAAAGGAGTAACAAAATAACATGAATACTAAATACTAAGCTAAACAGCATTGACAGTGAAATGTGCGTATAGTAATGTATCTTGTACCTCAATGTAATGTCATCAGCACACAGTGTTCACTGTTGACCCATTCATGTGGCAGGCTACAGGTATAATGTACTAGTGCAATTGACTGCAGTGGGCACTTGATGTCCAACCATGCATAACGATACGCATCACTGACCAGTGACTACCACAGATCTATAGGCCATATACTTGTAGGCTACTTGCTACATCTCATCCATCATCCCCCCCACGTTCATGAACTATGAATGTAAAGACTTACACCCACGTCCCTGACACTGGCTCGTAACAACGAGGCGGTGCGCGCAGGACTCGAGGCGATGACTGTTCCGGAGGCCGTGCAGAGGGAGTACGAGGTAGCGATGAAGGTGGCCCATCGAAGGTTGCTGGAGGTGCATCTACATCAGGAGTTGGGGTAGCTGGATGAATCTCTGGCGCAGCGGCTGCTGGAGAAGATGGCGTTGTTGCTGCCTGGGGTTTTGATACAGTAGGAGACGCTGGCGTAGCTGGTGGATGGAGCTCTGGCGCAGTGGCTGCATGATACTGATCCGGCGTGGTTGCTGTCATCGTGTATGGGCGTGGTTGGAGAGCAAGGTCGTTTGACGCGTGACACCGAGATGACAGTGGCTCGCCGATAGATGTAGAGGGCTGGACAAATTGCCTTAAGAACCGTCTGTTGTGGAGGGTGGGTCGGCCCGAGCCGTCAATCTTGACTAGGTACTGTTCATTGTCTCCTACGTCCACGACGACGCCTGATCTGTCCCATTTGTTTGGATGGGGCCCACGCTGGTTTTGGACATATACTCTCGCGCCGATCACCAAGGGCGGTAGGGCCCGCGAGTGGGCATTTAGGGCCTCAGAGGTGCGCGCGAATCGAGCACGCATAGCATTCTCCTTTGCCGACCAAGCCTCCCGCCACATCGGGCGGATGGATGGATTCTCAAACTTAGTACACCTGTTGACGAATGAGAACGCGTCTCTGATGGGTCTGCCAAATGTCACTTCCGCAGGGGATACGTTACAATCGGGGTCGGGTGTGTTCCTGAGTTGCAGCATGGCTCGTAACAGCCCATCATTATCTAGCGAGCCGGTCGGGCCTATGTTATCCATAAGAGTGCGCTTAGCCTTCTTGACCGCTACTTCAGCCCGGCCGTTAGACTGCGGAAAGGCGACCGAAGATATGCGATGGTGGACCCCCCATCGCGACAGGAAGTTGGAGGTTTCGGAAGCTGTGAATTCAGGGCCCCCATCACTTGACGGGATTTCAGGGACGCCGAAATTTTTCCAGGTTGAAGACTACCCCTGCTCTGCCGATGAGGATGAGGTAATCTATGGTCCTCCACCAATGATTCTGCAGCTCAACATCCCAGTGAACGGTGTCATCGATGCATCGCTCCTTGCGCTGGAAGTTGGCAATGATCTCATCAAAACGGCGGTTGTACCCGTCCCCAGATGATAGGAAGCCTTGTGGTGCACGAGTGTATCGCCATCTGCCGAAAGGGGTGATGAACGTCGTCAGGTGCCTGTCCGAATATCGGAGGGGAACAGAATGATAGCCGTTCCAAGCATCCGTTACGGTTTTCCAGGATTCGCCGGGCACGCGTCTCGCCAGATGGAATGGAGATTCACTGGAGAATGTTTCGCGTGCACAATGCTTGTTCAGTGGGGAAAGGTCGACAGTCCTTCATGGGGAGCCGTTCTGTTTCCGGGTGACCACCATTCGGTGACACCATGTCACAGCTTCACCATGTGGCACATGTTCGATGACGCCAAGGGCCTCGTCACGCAGGAGATCCTGGTGTATACGCTCCTGCCAATGCACAGGGATCAAGGCCGGGGTGTGCACCGCCTTAAGAGTTGCACCTTCCGTGAGATGGATCTCCACTGGGGGCCCTGCCATGCAGGGCAGGGGGCGGTGAAGGCATGTGTTGAATGTTGACGATGCAAATTCCTGGAGTAGCCATGCCTTCATCTTTGCGTTATTTGCCTCCGTGCAATCGAAGGGAAGCACGGTTGGACAATTGGGGACATGGAGGGCATGAGCAGGGTCCGTCGCTCTCAGCAAGGGCCGATACGCACCCAGCGTTACTGGCACTGAGTCCACAGTCCTGTTGATTGCGGGGGCCAGGAGGTCCGTCGATGGAGGGTGCAGAAGCTGGAATTAAGAGTTCAACAGTTGATCATGAAGAAAACCACTCTCCTTCAGATGACAGTTGTCTTTAATCAGGAAATGATCAACTGTTGCACTCTGAAAGGAGTAACAAAATAACATGAATACTAAATGCTAGCTAACTAAGCTAAACAGCATTGACAGTGAAATGTGCGTATAGTAATGTATTTTGTACCTCAATGTAATGTCATTCAGCACACAGTGTTCACTGTCGACCCATTCGTGTGGCAGGCTACGGGTATAATGTAGTAGTGCAATTGACTGCAGTGGGCACTTGATGTCCAACCATGCATAACGATACGTATCACTGACCAGTGACTACCACAGATCTATAGGCCATATACTTGTAGGCTACTTGCTACATCTCATCCATCAACTCTGTTGGACTTTACTGTCCCACATGACAGCGTCCTCTTCTCCGCCAGCTTTCCCATCAATTCTACACTGGTGTAGTAGTTGTCCATGAACACTCTGTGTCCCTTGTTGAGGTAGGGCTGGCAGACATCCAGCAATGTCTGAGTTGTCTTCCCCACATCAGTATCAGGCCTTCTGCGGGCATATGGCAGAATGTTCACAACGTAGCCAGTCTTGGCCTCAGCAAGGGTGAACAGTTTTATACCCCACTTCACTGGCTTGATTTTCACGCACTGTTTGATCTTGAGCCGCCCCTTGAACTTTAGCATGGTCTCGTCAATGGACAGCTCTCTACGTGGGGTGTTGACGGTGCGGAAACGCTTGTTAATGTAACCCAACAAACCCTGAATTTTCCATAGTTTGTTGGTCTTGTCGGTGTCTGTACTTTCGTTGTTAACGAAATGCAGGAAGCAGAGGATCTGCATGAAATGCTGTGCCATCATCGTCTGACCGAAACCAGGTGTCTGTGTCAGCCAGTGAGTTGACCAGTAGGTGGCAAGTCGCCCTTTCTTCTGAACTAGTCCCATTCCTAGCATAAGTCCCGGCCAGGTTTTCAGTTCAGGCACAGGGATGTTGTCCCAGTCGAGGTGCTTTCTCCCCTTCTTCGGAGCTTTCTGCCTACACTGCCCAGTGTATTTGTTTGTTTCATCAACGATGTCCCTCAGCAAGTAGTCGGTGAAGTACAGACCAAAGAGCTCCTCCACCGACATGTCAACACGCTGCTCACTGTCAACAACACCGACACAGGCCGCATCAACGAAACGAATGTCTGGAGGATTCGACAGCTTGTTGGTCCGTTGTCTCCCCCTTGTTCGTCGACCAGACGAGTCCGAATCAATATCTCCTTCAATGCTGTAGATGTCCGTATCGTCATTGACATCGGTAGGTTCGATGGAAGTTTCGACATCGCTGACATCGAAGTCGATCTCATCATCGCTTCCCCTTGCAAACATACTGTCGTTGGCAGCTTGATGAACACATTGTTCTCCAAACTTGATTTCACCGGCTTCAAAAGCTTCAAAACTCTCATCACTGTCGCTATCAAATGCTTCGATAAACGTTCCATCACCACTGCCACTCGTTCCTGCCATACTTCGTGGAAACGCCGCTTGAAGTCCGTCACAATTTTTGGAAGAATTTTCGATGAATGGTGTCGGTAAACTTGATATACTTAGAATATTATGAACTGGAAAACAGCATTGCCGATATAAACTCAATGCGCATGCGTGACTTCATCGGATGACATCAGCAAACGGCAGCGGCTACACTGATTTGATGATATTAATGAATGGGAAGTCATGGTACGTAAATATACGTACCGAAGTCGCAATGGGTTTTCATTAGTGTATGTAATATTACATATCAAAGTCTGAAAGGGTTAACACAGTAGGGTAACACCAGAGTACATGATCATCTGTAAGGAGAGTAGTCGGCCTTACAGGGTGTGATCAGTAAATCGAGCGTGTTTCCACTCAGGTGCGTTGCACTAGTCACGTGCTGGACAAAACCGGCATTGTCTATGAGAGTAGCAAAATTCATTGCGTCGATAGAGCTGATGTTACCGTAGTGAACATTAAAGTCACCACAAATGATTGATTCATTCGTATGTGTTGCGGCTGAACTAAGGGTAGCACCCAAATCATCCTAGAAGTTACGGGACGGCGATGACAACGGTGGACAGTAAGTGACATATACACGAACACTGCTGTTTGTTTCTGGACACTGGAGTGTAACGCTCAGGCCTTCAAAGGTGTCAGTCGTTAATGGAGTTTCGGAAATCATGTTATAGGTTGACTTGAATAGGAGTCTGACCCCACCACCGCGATGGTTCCTGCGTGGCAGATGACAAAGATTGTAGCCGCCCGCCGTCAGCACATTGATTTCCGCTTTGTCATCATGGTAGAGCGGGGTCTTTATCAGTGCGACGATGTCTATACGATGTTCAACAATGTAGTCTGATAAAGTCTGCCTTATTTCGGACGGATCGGGTGTTAATTAAAGCAAAAAAATTTAGTGTTCACTGTTTTATCTGCAGACCTCAGAAAATCGGTACTGCAAATAATATGTGTGAGATTGTTCATGTTGCTGCTTGGTGCGCCTGTGTGGAGGGTGTTGTTGACACCAGTTTGTTTACTAACAGAACTGACCTGATGACACTGTCTGCTGGCTTTTGTGCCACGTCTAGTGGATGGTCGACAAGATGTAGTCTTTCTGTTGTTGCCGTCCATGGGTGACTAGGCGGCTGCATGCATCTCCTTAGATTCAGCAGCAATGTTCTGGACAACGACATGCTTCAGCGGTCGCTATGTCAAGCAGGCAATGTTCTGGACAGCAACATGCTTCAGCAGTCGCTATGTCAAGCAGGCAATGTTCCGGTATGGTGAGCGCAGAGTTTGATAATGCATGCAAGATAAAACTACTTCGTTATAAGTAAAAGTATTTAGTAAAAATTCTACTTTGTTACATGCCAGTTACTTGAAATAACTACTCAAGTATTGTAACAAAGTACTTTTACTTTGTTACATGCCAACCCTGCTGGTTTCATTGTTGTAGCAATGTTGAAAACTAGTTGGATTTGAAAGTTGTACCAACATCAGGTTTCCACGTTGTATCAACGTCAGGTTTCAATGTTGAAAACTAGTTGGATTTGGTAGTTGTATCAACGTCATGTTTTCCATGTTGTATCAATGTCTGGTTTCAACGTTGTAGCAATGTTGAAAACTAGTAGGATTTCCACATTGTATCGATGTCAGGTTTCAGTGACCCCTAGGCACACAACGTTGTGGCAAAGTTGTTGCAACATCATGTATCAACGGTGTATGAACATAAGATATCAATGTTCTTTCAACGTTGTGTATCAACATGGTTTCAACATCAAGTATCAACGTTGTTTCAACATCAGGTATCAATGTTGTTTCAACGTCAGGTATCAATGTTGTGATGTCGTTGGATGAGTGGTTGATATGAAAGTTGAAACAACGTCAGACATCAACACTGTTTCAATGTCATGTATCAACATTGTTTTCAACATCATGTATCAACGTTGTTGCAATGTCAGGTATAAACGTTGTGACAACGTCCTATTATTAGTTGATATGAATTTTTAAACAACATCGGATATTAACATTGTTTCAACGTCAGGTATCAACATTGTACAACGTTGTAAAGTGACTAAATTTTTACGTCCTTATCAACATCAATTTGGTAATTGAAACAATGCTGATATGTCAGCATTGTTTCAATGTCAGTTAAGCAAAGACAACAATATATCAATGAATAATGTTTATTACTGATAATGTAACTGCATTCCAGACTGCTGTAATATCTATTTAGGCAGTGTCTGTGGGTGTCTTCCACCGCCCCCATCCCTGGGTCCTATCTGGTGCATACTTCAATGTGGCGGCAACTGCTGAGTTCACCTCAGACTCCGTGCTGTCTTTCACTAGCTTCATAACACTAGCTGAAAGGGAATGTATTTGTCTGTTATGTATACTGTCTGTAGTTGTATTATCAGACGTCTTCTGATATAACGAAAATGTTATATCCTAGTAGTTTCTGGTTGGAAACATCAGTCAAAACAAAAATCATAAAAAACTTACAAAGCATAAACATTAAACTTCAGTTGGAGTTACAACAAAATAATGAATGATGGTTGAAAAAAGCTCCATCCATCAAGCAAGACGTAGAGCAATTACTGTGAAAAGTTAATTAATTAAATTACAATTCTCCAAAACCCATTAATACCAAAGCTTAAAGAAGAATAACTTAATTGAATGTCAATTTGGAATTTGTCAATTAAATTAAATATTTTTTATAAAGTTATATAACTGAATGAGCCTTTCTGGTAAAAATTAATTAATAAAATTTAGTTAATTCAGTTTATATATTGTATATATTCTCTGTGTCGGACATCCGGGCATGTCACTGTCAACAGTGCACATCACCTCTGTCTTCTTAGCAACCACTGTGAAGGGCCAAAATTCGGAAACGCGAAACGTAGCTTGTTATTTGATATACGATCGTCCTTGTTTTAAACTTTCGGCTGCCATTATGACATCACGCCATCTTCGAGAATTCAACGGCTAGCCATATCGCTATCCACCTAACGTTCACAAACGTACACTAGCTTGAAACTAAAATGTACACATGCTTTTCGTGGTAATGTCAGCCAATCAGATTAAAGCTTGTAATTTGCTGCTATACAGTGGCATAGCGATTTTGGATTTACTTTAAAAACACGCAAACTTTGGGTACGATGTCTACGATTGAATATTAACTTTTGAGCGTTCTACGCGGCGGGATAAAGCGGCATTTCTTTTGTAGTTTGATTGTGATTACGAACGTCAGACAATGGAGATGGATTGGCCACACTCTTGAGAGAGATGTAAATAATAAGACAACATTAGCTTTAACCTGGGCCCTGAAGGGAAAAGGAAAAGAGGAAGAACAAAAGCAACATGGAGAAGGCCTGTCAAATTTGTATTAATAATAATAATAATAATATTTTTTCTATAGCGCTAATTCCCGCATGGCGGATCGATGCGCTGTACAAATGTATATTAATAAATATAAATAGATAAAATGTACCTTATTAAAAATATATATATATGAACACTGGTTTTAAGACGTACAATACTAAAAGAGGAATGTAAATTATATAAATAAAATTAAACTTTGGTTTTAAGACTTACAATGCTTTGTATGTAAATTATATAAATTAATTTTAAACAAATTAAACACTGGTTTAAAGACGTACATTAATATGGAAATTATGTAAACTAATATAAAAATAAATAAATAAATACTGTACAAAAATGTGTATGCAAATTATATAAACTAAACTAAACTAATACTGTACTAAAAAAAATTTTATGTAAACTATATAAATTAATATAAAAATCTAAGCACTAATTAAAATGTATATAACATTAAAAAAAAAAATTATAAAGCAATGTCCATCATTTCAAAACAATTTAAATTAATTAAAATGTCCAATAAAAAGATATGTCTTTAAACACTTTCTAAACACAGAAAGTGTCCCCGATGCACGAATGTTCACAGGTAATTTATTCCATAGTCGTGGTGCTGCTGCGCCAAATGCCGAATCGCCAATACACTTATTTGTTATGCCTTGGTGCAGTGTTGGCGCATAGTTCTGGCGTAGGCGTCCATCACGTTTTCGTGGTTGAACAAGTTCTGCAAGATAAGATGGCGCCAAACCATTGATGCATTTATAAGTCATTACCAACATCTTGAAGGCGATTCGGCTCTCAACCGGCAGCCAATGCAGCTCCTTCAATGCTGGTGTGATGTGGTCGTGTTTACTGGTGCGTGTTATTAGCCTGGCTGCATTGTTCTGGACACGCTGCAACCGGGCTGTCTGTGATAACGGTATGTTATGCAAGAGGGAGTTACAGTAGTCCAGGCGAGAGGTGACGAGTGCATTGACAGCGCTTTTCGCGGCTTCAGTTGTTAAATAGTGCCGTATTGACGACAGTCTGTACAGATGGTAGTTACATGCGGCACACACAGCAGTCACATGATCTGTCATCGTCAGATGTTGATCCATGTGAACTCCCAAACTCCTTATGCGATCTGATGGTGAAACCGTATCATCTCCGATTCTCAAGGAGCAGCCTCCGTACATCCTGAGATGATGTTTTGATGTAAAGATCATCATCTTTGTTTTTTCGTCGTTTAGTTTCAGCATGCGCAGCGCCATCCATCGTCTAGCTTCCCCAATACAGTTTTCGAGTCGCCTCGCAGTTATCACTTGGTCGCCTGATGTAGCGGGATTGTACGACGCATATAGTTGAATGTCGTCGGCATACTTATGGTATTTTATGCCATATCTTTTGAATATCCGCTGCAATGGGGTGGTGTATAGAGTGAACATAACTGGCCCAAGGACCGAGCCCTGTGGCACACCACTCTGTAGCGGAATAGTCGCGGATGTTTTTGAGTCTATCTTGACACAGTGGGTGCGGTCTTCCAAGTACGTCCGGAACCATGATAACGCTATTCCACACACACCGTATTCGTCGTGCAGTAGTGTCAGCAAATGTTCATGGTCAATCGTGTCAAATGCACTTGATAAGTCCAGCATGACAAACAGCATTGCACGATTCTTGTCGAGTACACTAGCAATGTCATGCTGAACACGCAGTAGAGCTGTTTCTGTACTGTGAAGCATCTTATATGCCGATTGGTATTCTTCGTGCAGCCCATTCAATGTCAGATGGTCAAGCAAACGACGAACTGCCACTTTCTCCAAGACTTTGCCGACGAATGCTATATTTGACACTGGTCTGTAGTTCTTTAACATGTCTTTGTCGAGAGTGTCGGATTTCAGAAGTGGTTTTACTATTGCTGTTCTCAACGTGATCAGAAAGAGTCCTTGCTTAAAGCTGTTATTCACTATTGCCACCAGATAAGGAATGTGCACACCAACTGTTTTCTTCAACAGATCAGTGGGGCAAGAGTCCAGGCTGCATGTCTTTGATGGGCATAGGCTGATGATGTTCTTCATTTCCTCTTCACTAGTAGGTAGCAGTCGATTGAGTTCGTTCGACAAACGTTGGCTTTGGCTGCCAGAGTCGATAGCACAACAAGAATACTCTTCATCATTGGTAAGCTTTGTGTGTATCTGCATTCTAATTCTTTGTGTTTTCTCTGCAAAGTAGGTTGCGAAGTCATTGCACAGTGTTTCAGTGTTACTGGATTGTGGAAGAATTATTCCCGGTGGCTTTAGCAGAGTGTTAACCACACGAAAGCATGTTCGCTGGTCAAGTGATGACAACACTGACTCAGTAGTGAGCACGCTTCGCCGCTTGATCATGTTGTTGACCGCTGTTCGATGCTCAACAAAAATCTGGCGATGCACCTCGAGTTTCGTTGTTCTCCATCTCTTCTCGTTTGCACGTCTTAATGCCCTGGCTTGATGGATGTCGTCATTGTACCACGGTTCCTTGCGTCGGCAAACTTTCATTCTCACAGTAACTGGGGCATGCAAGTCAATAGTGGATAAGACCGCATGCTCGTACTGGCCGACCATGGTATTCACATCTAGAGTAGTATCTATTGATGCAAGACGCGAAGAAAGGTCAGTTTCGAGGCGAACCAGATCAAGTCCGCGAAAATCACGCAGCTGTTTCACGGCACGAGCAGACACTGGGCTAGCAGACGACAGACGGAAAACGACACTGTAGTGATCTGATATACTGCTGGGGTACGCTGTAGTTGACGACACGATTGAACTGGATGAGCGTGTTATCACTAAGTCTAGCATGTGTCCCTTCATATGTGTGGGTTCTGTGACATGTTGTTTTAAGTTGTTTTCTGCTAAAATGTCATTCAATAACTTTACACCAGGCGCACTATTAAGTTCACAGTGAAGATTGAAATCACCGACAATGAGGATGTCTTGCCGTGTAACAACTATTTCGTTTACGTACTTTGTGAATTCGTCAAGGAACGACTGTACGGAGGTGGTAGGTGGTCGGTAAATAATGACAACACGCACAGGTCTCGACGTTTGTGTTGATTTAACGTCTAAATGTTCAAATGTGTCATATCGTTTGGTTGTAGTCTTGCGGAATTTATATGCCGACTTATATAACAATCTGACACCGCCTCCACGCTTCGACGAACGGCACTCGCCAATGAAGCTGTAACCTGGCGGGGTTAACTCGTTGAGAACGGCACTCTTGCTTGGCTTGCACCATGTTTCGGTCAGAAACATTAAATCGGCTTTTTGATCAATCATGTGTTCTTTAACTGTTACTGGTTTATTACAGACAGATCGGGTGTTGAGGAGCACACACGTCACAGCACTGGTAAGAGATCGATCAGAGCAACCCAAATCAGTTACAACAATATTGTTCACAACATACATGATTTAATACTAATATGATTTAGTAGCAGACACATGTATATTTGCATTTATTTGACCACGAAAGAGTTAACATGATAAAATAAAAACATTAACAGATATATGTAAAAAAAACACAAAATTACACACCCATCATGACCTTGTTTGTGTTGTCTCATAATGAGAAACCACCAATCATTGTCAGTTGGGTAATCTGCAAAGATATCAATATAGTTTATCACTGTTGTGTCATATTATGTAAATCACTGAAATAGCTGCAGATGACCACTTAACTTAGTGACAAATAACACAGTAGTTTAGATTTTATAAAGCACTACAAACAAAAAGCATACAATAAAACTGTTATGATTCATTCTCTGCTATTCCATGAATGCCTTATTTTACATATTTTGCAGGAATATCACATTATAACATTTCTCACATTTCTAATAAACTCTAGCTGGAACATCACAAATATAGGCTTTGATAGACACATTACATTTCTTGACTTTGTGAGTGATGCCGTGTTCGTTAAATTGCTGGAACTCCAGCAAAAAAAATCAGGCTAAAAATCCAGATGGGTTTGGTTTTACTTTGCCCCATACTAACGCAGTAGTAGAAATGGGCCAAAACTTAAACTAAAACCAGACAGTAATACTTACCATCAGCTTTGTTTCTGCTGGGTTGTCTTTTAGAAAGTGTTCTTGTTAGAACTCTTGCAGCGTCTCCATCTTTTCTAAATTAAATGTACTTTCTGGGATTTCCTGCTGTCTGCCCAGCCACTTCACGTTATCCCGGATTTCAGTGAGCAGGAACAGCACTCTCCTCTGGACAAGGGCTCATCCAGGAGCAAATTTTTGCCAGTCCATAATGTTTTCAGAATGTAGCAAAATGTGTGTGCATGCTCGATCCAAAAATGTAAGTATAATATTCATATATAATCAAGTTATAACACTACGATAAAAATATATATGTATATTTACTTACATAATCATTTGACTAAGTCTTAAAAGAGAGTGGTAACTATCAATACATTTACCTGTACATATTGTGTGCTTCACAAATAGTAATCATTAATAATTAAAAATAATAACTCACAAACAAAAATACAGTCTTCTAACGTGAGTCCACTCAATGCCTGGGAATACTGTCCTATCCACAATTAAAATATAACTTTACTAATTATTATCATAAAAGTATGAATGATGTATCATTTTGTTGGTTGCTAAGATACTATTTTCTATAATAGAATGATAATAACTACAACACATTACAGTTGTACCTGCCTTTAACGGACACTTCTGTATCCAAGCAAAAGTGTCCCTACATGGCAGGTGTCCCCTCATCGGAGGGACAGGCATGTTGGAGTGGAGGGTTCAGTACTCGTATTCTTCACCTGGATGCTCCAAGGGATCAGCGTCCACCTGAACTCCCACCACTTCCTCCACAAAGCCACACCGGACAAAGCATTTGCTGATGGTGCTTGCAGTTACACTACACCAAGCCAGCTACAACCAGCCGATGGGGTCCATTAGATCAACTTGCTTTCTTCGTTCTGTGGCAGTGGTCGCCGATTCCATCTCCGCTAGAACATGCCGCACAAGACGCTTTCGGTAATGCAACGTCAGCGTCGCAATGATGCCAGCATCACAGGGCTGCAGACGGGAAGTTGTGTTGGGCGGCAAGAAAACAAGCTTGATGTTAGACAATGTCACATCTGGGTGAGCCCCGCAGTTGTCTACGAACATCAAAATGTTGCACTTATGTGCCTTCATCTTGCTGTTCAGACGCTCCAACCACTCGCTGAACAGGACGCTCGTCATCCATGCCTTCCTGTTGGCACGATACGTCACTGGAAGGAGCGCCTTGTCAACTCCGCGGAACCACCTCGCGTTTGCTGCTTTCCCGATGACGAGTGGTGTCAGCTTTTCACCTGCTGCCGAGCAGGCCAACAAGACAGTGATTCTTTCCTTCGAAGTCTTAATGCCTTTGCGAGGGTCGCCTTTGATGACCATTGACCTGTTCAGCAGGTCACGGTAATACAGCCCAGTCACGTCCGCATTGTAGATGTCGGCGAGAGCGTATCCTTGTGTCATTGCTGGCAGAAGCTTCGACCAGTCTTCCACAACGTCTTGCGACATCTCGGCAGCCTCACCGCAGCCAGTTTCACATTGTAGCGCTTCTGCGAGCATCTAGCGAGCCGTTCGACTCGATCGAAAACATCATGGCTTTCTCCTAAAACAGTTGAACACATAATAAGTTTGTGTATGAAATTGTATTTCATTCCATCATGATTCCCAACCCTAAGACTGTCATGTAAGGACAGACAGGCAGTCTATTATTTAATAAAACACTGTTTTTATTTACAAATTTTCAACAAATGGTATGGTTTTGATTGTTATGGCGAACTAACAAGATTTACGAAAGAATTTACTTTGCCGATTCTCAGACTCAGTTTAAAGTTTCGTCATCTTACTGGACCAAATATAAAAGTAAACAAAGTAAAATTCCAAGTAAAAACACCTGTAGCGTTCTGCCACTGACGGGAAGTTCCTTCGATCTGGCAGTACAGAACCATTGCCACACGAGAGCGTTCAAGTCCTCGTAGACTGTCTTGCGACGCTTTAGGTATTTCAGGTCGCATCGACCACCCGACTCCCAGTCTTGTGCTATGGTGGCTCTTTCTTGTCGGATTCATGCGATTTGCGACTTGCCGCATCCGCACATAAGCGCAACAGATCGACACGACTGGCCGTTGTTTAACCTATTCAGAACATCAACATTGTTCTTTGGTGAATTTGCCATTTGTAGCGTCTGTCATTTCGAAATCTCCAACTCTAACTATGCAGTTCCAATTTGATAACCATATTATATATATATATATACACACACAAGTAAAATCTCATTCTTGCGTGACTTTGGACGATAATCTCACCGTTGCGGGACATTGTTTTTCTCACTACACACCGTGCTGTTTATCCGGCGCCATTTTGGACTACTGTCCGCCTTAGCAGGGACAGAAAACCAAATATCCTGTCCACTGTCCGCGTTAAGCAAGTGTCCCCTCATCAGAGGGACATTAACATGGTAAAACACTCCGTACATTGAGAAAGTGTCCCAACATAGCAGGTGTCCGCTCATCGGAGGGTCCGTTGAAGGCAGGTACTACTGTATGTAATCATGGGAACATTACTATCGGAAATTTTATTTCATCACAACTGAAAGCAACTATAGACCAACTGCACCCTGCTACCAAACAATTGTTTAGTAGCTGAATGTCCCTAGATCCAATGGTGAAAATGTAGCCAAAGATGTAAGCTATACAATAAAGCAAATTTGAATCAGATATGTTGAATAGTTTTGTTTGTATCACATTTTATGTAGAATCGTCAAAAGTGGACGATTTTAAAAATGAGTATCAAAACGGAAAGCAAAAAATAAACATATTTCACCCTGCTACTAGATAATTTATGAGTGGTTGAATGTCGTATATCCAGTTGAACAAATGTAGCCATATGTGTAAGCTTTAATATAAAGCAAACATGAATCAAATATGTTGAGCAGTATTGTTTTTATGATGTTTATGTAGAAACATGTGAAATCATTAAATTCTGATTTTTTTGGGTGTCCCCACACACATCAAAGATGTTGTGTGGCCGACGGATACAATGTAATTACTGGCTGGCGGCAGGCCAGCTTCCAAGAAAATTATATTGGCTTGACCTATTTCTCACAGTCTGAATTTGCCTGTCAACTGAATTTGCCACTCGTTGTAGTTAGCACTGCGTTGTGTAACGGGTATGTCGGATTATAAAAACGACATGGACGGACTAGCCCGTCCAACCCGTCCAAGATAAATCTTTACCCGACCAAAAACGCACTTTACGCAAAAGACAAAGCAGTTTTTAGTATAACATTCATAACAATATATAACAAATGCTTGGTAAACATCATCAGTTACCGAAGTAATTAATAATGAATTCAATACCAGTATACTTTTTAACAGGGTTGGTTATTTAAAACAAGTTGATTTAAATCACTTTTTGCTTATAGATCATTGATTTAAATTACGTGATTTTGTCTAAATCATTGATTTAAACAATTAGAATCCCCAACATTTTAAATATAAGTGTAAAGCGCTTTGAGCAGTCCTATGGACCGGATACAGCGCTATATAAGAACGTACCTTTTTTTTTTTAAATATACAGGTGTACCATAGTAACCAGTAAATACATTTTATATATACAGGTGTACCATAGTAACCAGTAAATACATTTTATATATACAGGTGTACCATAGTAACCAGTAAATGCATTTTATATTTACAGATGTACCATAGTAACCAGTAAATACTTTGTATATATACAGGTGTACCATAGTAACCAGTACATACATTTTATATATACAGGTTTACCATAGTAACCTGTAAATACATTTCCACTTACTTTCTTCAGAAATAGGATATATTTCTGTTGCATTTGATCTTGAAGTCCCCACTTCTGCAGAAGATGGTGTCCGCCATGATGAATATGTATGGTGGGGGACTCAGGGTGGTGTTCCTGTTGTTGGTGATGGTGAGCTTGAAGCAGACTAGAGCGATTGGGCAAGTGCTGGCAAACACACGAGTGCTGGCGACTGAAGCGAGTGATTGCGACCGGGCGAGTGCTAGCAATCAGGTGAATGGTGACTACTAGAATGACCGGATGAGTGCTGGTGACTGGGTGAGTGGTGACTACTGGAGCGAGTGGTAGCAACTAAAGCGACCTACTACTGGAGCAACCGACAAGCAATTTTTGGAAATCTGATGACCTGGATCTGAACCTGTCACTTCGACTGGTCTCGACATGATTCTTCGGAATCGGTGGTGAAGACAGACAAGGCCTTTTGGATGTTGTAATTAATAAAGAAAATACCCACTAAATACATATTATAATATATTTCTTATACAAATAGCATATAAATAATATAGTAAGTACATGACTGTTGTGATCTCCATGGATATGTCCATGTTATGAAAATATATTCTTTGCAACTGACCCATGCATGAAGGAGGGTTCTTTGTTGTACTAACATCCTTTCAGCCACACAGGATGTCAGCAAAGAACAAGAGACAAACAAAGAGAGTGTTTTTAAATTAAATATTTAATGTCCATGCATTTTTCTTTTCCATTTAGCAAGATGAAAAGCATGATAGACATCTGTATTACAACCACATTTTCTTTGTGAAGGAAACAAAAACCAAAGTACTAGCAGAACTACATTGCAGGTCACTTCAAACATTAAGTTAGGTAGCACTGATGCAAAATCAGTGATTTTTATTGAAAACATTTGATGTCCATGCCTTTTTTTATTTACATCAGGCAAGCACAGAAGTATAACGGATGTCAGTTTTACAACTAATTTTCCTTCTGAGGGAAACAAAAACCAAAATATAAGCAGAACTACATTGCAAATCAATTCCAACATCGATTTAAGTAGCATTGTCATATGTTCAGTGATTTTTAATTGCAATATGTCCGTGGGCTGACGCCTCTGACATGAGCTGACACTTCTGACATGGGCTGACACCTCTGACATGACCTGACACTTCTGACATGGGCTGACACCTCTGACATGGGCTGACACTTCTGACATGGGCTGACACCTCCGAGTCCCACTCCATTTCACAGAGTTTGTGAAATTCATACGAGGATCTCGTCCATCCTTGTTTCCCCTTTCGATCTCATCTCCTTCCAAGATAACTGCACATCTCTTTGAAATTCTGAGCATTGATGAATCAGTAGCTGTCCCATTTATCTCAGCTTTGTTCACACGTGATTGTGCTGATCCCCATCATTGCCAACTTTGGATTATTCCGATTTGGTGAGCTCCAACAAGAGTGGATCACTTTTGACCACTCTGGTGACTTGGTCATGTTTCATAGGTGCAGGTATTTTGTTTAGTACTGTAGCTGAGCCCACAGGTGCTGGCATCAGATGAATACTTTTGTGAACTATTCACTCGTGAACCTTCAGTATTTTATATTCATTCATCTTGTCACTTTTGGGCTTCAGTGAACACCAATGTTTCCACAGATCCTTACGGACGTAGTGTCCATAACAGTAAACGCATGGACCATAGTCTTCGGGATTTGCTTTTTCAGCGTGTCTGTACGCTACTATGAGGTTGTCCCAGTTGTGTTTGTGGTTACCGACGTTCCTAAATTTACAGAAAAGTTTCTAGAGCATTAATCCAAGTATATCCAGCTCTTCAGAATGTATCGTCTCTAAATGCTTGGGAAATTTTGCCTTAGGCATTTCACATCCGTAGAAGCAATAGTGCTTCTTGTCCCATTTTCTGATTGATCCTTCATTGTTTGTGCACATAACTGTGACAGCATCCTTTCTTGTGGTGACAACATCCATTCCTGTAGTGACAACATCCATTCTTGTAGCGATAACATCCATTCCTGTAGTGACAACATCCATTCCTGTAGTGACAACATCCATTCCTGTAGTGACAACATCCATTCCTGTAGTGACAACATATGTTCCTGTAATGACAACATCCATTCCTGTAGTGACAACATCCATTCCTGTAGTGACAACATCCATTCCTGTAGTGACAACATCCATTCCTGTAGTGACAACATCATGGTGTGTGCTTTTCACATATTTTGATGAATGTATTAGCTTATATATTGATTATGCAAACATATTATATATAAGGAATATAAAATTAAAAAAAGAAACATTAGGCTCGTTCATAAAATAAACGGACAAATACAAAAGTGGTAATTAGTGTGGATTTGCAGATGTATAAAAATAATAAAGTTTTGTAGAGTAGGCTATGTGTGACCTTTTTGCTGTCACTGGTTTCTGGTGTTCAGTTCAGTTTGTTTAAACTTAGATGCACAATTCTTTTGAATCGAAAACTTGTAGGAATTTCATATAGTAAAATGCCATATTTTAAACATATTTAAACAATTGTCATATCAAACCAAACTGTTTTGCAAATAGTCGATTTGAAATTTCCGGAACCTAGAAATGTTCTTTCCTATGAATTTTTTTGTTGATTTGTAATCTAATGGGGTCCTAAAACAAATTCAGCTTGGTTGCCCAAATGGCAAGTATGGGCAAATCTCGTAATCTGCATAAATCCAAGATGGCCACCAGACGCCGTCTGGAAAGTTAACTTTCGAACCACTTGCCTTAGAATGATGTATAATACGTCTTTTTAGGGGTTTTCTTCTTCTTCCATATAAGCTCAGGACTCTAGGTTAGCCACATATAAATGTGGCTAGAGTATTTTCGAGCTGTGATCACTATTGCGTGGGAGCAGGTAATGTAATGCCGGTTCGGGTCCGTTTTAGTAAGTATATGTCGCATCTGCGTAGTTAGGCAATAATTTAGTGCATGCGCTATATGATATCTAATAATAAGGACTGTATAATTGTTCTATGTTGGCATGGTGAGAAGGCACTTTCTAAACCTTTCCACTGATGGTTGGCTAACTAATTCGTGTGTGCTATTGTTCCATAGTCTGATGGCGCTGGGAGAGAATGAGGATTTGTGAAGAAAACCACTCTCCTTCAGATGACAGTTGTCTTTAATCAGGAAATGATCAACTGTTGCACTCTGAAAGGAGTAACAAAATAACATGAATACTAAATACTAGCTAACTAAGCTAAACAGCATTGACAGTGAAATGTGCGTATAGTAATGTATCTTGTACCTCAATGTAATGTCATCAGCACACAGTGTTCACTGTCAACCCATTCGTGTGGCAGGCTACGGGTATAATGTAGTAGTGCAATTGACTGCAGTGGGCACTTGATGTCCAACCATGCATAACGATACGCATCACTGACCAGTGACTACCACAGGTCTATAGGCCATATACTTGTAGGCTACTTGCTACATCTCATCAATTTGTAGGCGTCAACGTAGGTGAAAGTCTGGTAAAAGTGATGAGTGCTACCTCTGGTGCGTGTTGGTGCGGCGGCTAGTGACTTCGTTGTCACATCAACCAGTTTGTGGTTGATGCGGTACAGCAACATCAACTTGGCATCAGCTCGTCTACTCTCTAGTGACTTCCATTCCAAACTCTGAAGCATGTTCCCTACGCTGCTGCGTCGCCGGTAGTCATTCATTAAGAAGCGGGCTGCTTGCCTCTGGACATTCTCAACTGCCTTGGTGTACTTTTTGGTGGATGGGTCCCATACAGTCGACGCATACTCCATAATAGGCCTTACAAAGGTCTGGTAACACCGTGATTTGATGGCTTGGGGGCAGCTGCTGATGTTGAGCTGTAAGAAAGCCCTGGTGTTGTTGGCCTTCTTTGTTATGTTGTCGATGTGGTCATTCCATGTTAACTTCCTGTCGATGGTTACTCCAAGGTACTTGGCGCCAGTGACCTCCTTCAGAGCTTTCCCGTGGATCGAGTAGCAGCTGACTACTTTCTTCTTCCTTCTGTTGGTGATTCTGATAATCTCACACTTGTCTGGGTTAAACTCCATCAATCAGTCTGCCTCCCATTTCTGCAACCTGTCGATGTCATCTTGTAATGTATCTGCGTCAGCTGTTGCGTTGATATTCCGGTACAGGAGGCAGTCATCAGCAAATAGACGTGCGGTAGAGGATACTTGGTCCGGGAGGTCATTGATGTAACACAGGAAGAGGGTGGGGCCGAGGACTGTGCCCTGTGGAACGCCTGAGGTGACAGCAGCTGTAAATAATCTTTTACCTTCGAGGACTACTTCTTGGGTACGGTTACTCAGGAAGCTTTGGATCCAGTCCAGTGTATTTCCTCGCACGCCGTAATGATGTAATTTGGCTGCCAGGTGGGGATGAGACACTTTATCAAATGCTTTAGAGAAATCCAGCAGCACAGCGTCGATCTGTCCGGCACCATGGAGGCTCTTGGCTAGGTCATCAACTGTTTGGATAAGCTGGGTTTCGCAAGATCTACGTTTGCGGAAGCCATGCTGATAGTCAGTTAGTATGTTGAGGTTTTCCAGGTGGTCCATGAAGTTGCTGTGTATGATGTGCTCCAGTGTTTTGCAGGAAATGCTCGTTAGAGAGATAGGTCTGTAGTTTGATGGTGAACCTCTATCTCCCTTCTTGTAGACCCAAGCATGTTTCCAATCTACCGGCATGGTGCCTTGATTAAGGGATGATTGGTAGATGAGCGTCAGTATTGGTGCAATCTCAGCGGCATAGTCTTTCAGGAGCCTGGCAGGAATCGCGTCAGGTCCAGTGGCTTTATGGGGTTTAACTGCTTCGAGGAGTTTTCTCACGCCAGTTTCACATACTGTGATATCTGGCAAGACACTGTATTTGCAAATTCCAAGGTTCGGCACATTAATCTTGCCTCCTTTCGTGAAGACCGATGAGGATTGGGTGTTAAGAATATCAGCTTTAGTCGGGTATGTAGAATTTTGATGTTATTTTTTAAATTTCAGGTCAAGGTCATGTCAAATTCAAGATGGCCACCCAACGCCACCTTGAAAATTTAACTTTTAAACTACTTGCCATAGAATGATGTATAATGCATCTTTTTAAGGGTTTTTAGGTATGTAGAAGGCATTTTTGGTGTTATTTTTTCAATTTCAAGTCAATGTCAGGTCAAATTTTTATTTGCAGAATCCTTTTGGTGTTATTTTGAAAAAAGTCAGGGTCCGATGCTACAGTTAAGTCAAGGTAAAAACTATCACATCTTGATGGACAATGAACTAAATTACAGTTTATATACAAAACTAAATACAACATTTGACATATTTAGAGTTTAGAACATCATGTCATGTTTTAATCACATTTGTTAAATGTTATAGTACATAGATCATTATGAACATTGGATTAGATAACTTTGAAAATACTTTCAAAATAGTCTCAAATCAAAACTACCATGAAATTCTTTCATCGGCCTTAGTATGTCTTACAAAAGCAAAACAAAAGTTGCATCTTCCTGAAAACACGTTTTGAATTTTGCCTAATCTTACTCCCATTCATCTAAATCATCAAAAATAGCGAGATCATCCATAGCATCGTCACTGTCCAGATCGAAACCATCTTCAAAATCCTCTGCCTGAATATCCTCCATCTCAGCACCCTCCTCGTCTCCAGCCTGAGCAACCTGTCGGTTAGTGTACGGATTGCAGAAGTCCTCTCCGCCAGAGCAGTTACAGTATGACGTACATGAAAGATGCTGTTTGTGACAGCCACACGCCTCAGTACTGCACTTCTTGCCCTGTGCCCTACACTGACAACGAATCACGTCAATCAGCTCAGGTGGAGCTGGGTCGCCTCCAGCAATGACAGGAATGGGGATGTCATCCCGAATTTCCCACCCAAAGTGAGTAATATCTATTGACTCATCAGGTGGGGCTTGGCAGTTTGCCGCTTTCCACAACATGACCTGTAGATGAGCCCGAAGCACATGCTGCAACAGGTTGGCAGATGTTGGAGGCAGGGCCATGACTTTAGGATTTTTCTTCTTTGTGAAGAGTGTGAAGCGAGCAGACTCCATGGATGTCCCTGGCGGCTGATCATATAGAACAACGAAGAAGGGTTTTGCTGCCTCCATCATCTCTGCGTGTGTGATACCTACCTCACCTAGCACATTAGCCAAACCTGGATAGTCCCCAGCAAGCAAGGTGTTCAGTGCCCTGATCTTTCCTTTGCCATAAGGATATGATGTTGTGTCACACCCGCTGAGAGCATGCATGCCAAGCAACTGCAGACATTTTGGCTCCAGGTCAGCGCAGGTGGCATTGATATCCAGATCTGTCCTATCCCACTGCTCCATCTGTACCTTGCATTGTAGCTCTGCCCGATAAACCCAATAGACTAGTAGAGCAAACACGTGTGTCATCGCTAAGCACGCGAATCACACCCTGGCCACAGCTGGCAGCCTGAATCTATGATATCATGGTGACGTCTGCCTCATCTTGACCAAATGTACCATCATCCTGAGTCTCCAATGTCATATTTTCTCCAAGATTGAAAGTACTCAACACACTTGCCAGCCTCCGCTTGTTATTCTTGCTCTTCATGATTGCATCTCTCTTAGGCAGATGACTGGTTATGGAGAGTTCATAGTCAATGACAACTTCACTAGCCCGCCGCATTCTCTCGTGGTCCTTAGCAGAGACATCCTGGTACTTGTCAAAGACAACAATTTTCTTAGTAACATCTGGATAGTGACTCAAACGACCCTGGATGGATGCAATAACATCTGAGGGGCTGCCACCATGTGGCATCACCATATGATAGAACAGCTGTGAAACATCCACGATGACAGTGTAAGCAGATTTTGGCGAGATCTCAACCACACCGAGACGTTTGACCAAACCTGATTTGTTGGCTTTGCGGAGACAACCATGTCCATCAATGAGCACTGGAGGCACTGCACACAGCTCGTAGGCAAACAGAGGTCCAAGCTCCACTTCACGCTGCTGTCCAATCATTAATAGCCGGAGAAAAATTTTCTCAAAGTCTATTATTGGCCTGGCCTTGTTGCCTTTAACATATGCCTTTAGCGCACACATCGTCTTGATTTGTCTACTGATAGCGTTGTAGAAACCATCGGGGAGATTGGCAATGTAATTGCTCTCCATCTTTTCTCCAATCATAATTGAATCTGCCACATTCACATCAGTGGAGGCAATTTGGCCAGTTACGGGATTGTAGAGATAAGGACGGTTATCTTCTAGTGGGTGTGGGTACTTATCTACCTCTGCATGAATGAGACCCCGATCATGTGCATCCAAGGTGCGTCGGTGCTTCAACTCCTCCTTGTGTTGCTTCTGTGAAGTGAGACCTGGTGTATAATCAGAACAGATATAGTCTAGACGATCTGACACATGGACGGTGATAGGGAAGGCGTCAATCCACTCACTAACTAGATCAGCAGAAAGTGTCATGCCGACAGACAAGGTCCACCATGTCCTCGGCATAAAGCGCACGCATCTCCAGCAGGTACTGGGTGAGATAACGGGCGTACTGCACCTGGCCAGCAAGGAAGAAGTATTTCATCATGCGTTTCATGGTCAGCTGCTTCAAATGGATGTCACCCTCTCTCTCTGCACGCTCAAACTGGTGAACAAGGAGTGTTGGGAGAAGGAAGTTATCCACCCAGTGCCGGCCAGTTGGATGCAGGCGTGCTGTGTCTAGATACTGCTCTATTTGCTCAAATGTCTTTTCTCCTGTTGACAAATATCGCTTCAAGAGTGCGGCTGATACACCCAGAAAGGCCCGCATGGCTTTCACCCAGGACTTCCCATTGAAGATACATCTCAACCCTCCATATGCTGCAGCCACATACGATTCCAATGCTGAACCTTTCATCAGCTTTGCGATGCAGCTAATGAAAGACTGTATGATATACATCCCACCGGGATGAATGATTACATTATGGAACTGTATGGGCTGATTCCAGCACACTTGTTTAGTTATCACAAACAGCTGCATGTCCATGCAAAGATGGACTTTTTCCATCCCTATATCAACTAGTGACTTTTGCATGTAAGTGAGTGTTGTTAATAGGGTGTCAGGGTGAGAGGGTGGTGCGTCAATCAAAGGACCAAACATATAAGTGTTTGCAGGTTTTAGTACTCCCTGGCTCCAGGATTGCTGATTGTTGAAGCCATTCCATTCCATAGCATCTTGCTCCTGACACAGGCTGTTGAGCCACTGTGTGTCCTTCTCTTGCGCAGCCACCAAACTGGCTTGTTGAGCACACACGTCAGCATATTTGATACCGGTGGTCTTGCTAGTAGGCAATGCAGGGGGCATCACCTTCTTAGGGCCAGTTTAGAGCATAAGTGGAATGGCCCTGTTATTGCCCACAGACTTGGATTGTTTGGTTGTGAGGCGAGGGATTATGAGAGTACTAATCCCAGGCTGAGTGTTGCAGTTCTCGATGATCCCGGCTGGGTGCACCTGAAATTCTGTTGCCATGGCGTGGGTCTCACGGCGACCATTTGGAGTTGACACCAACAAGTCAAAATTGTCATACCAACCAAATATGACTCCGACTGTCCGACTAAGTCCCATCATTCGATGAAGGGTGGCAGCATCATCACTGACATACTTCGCCGCCGACTTGCGGAACCGTAGTACCTCATCATATGATACAGTGTATCCATGTTCATGTAAAATGTGAATGAGATCACTGCTGCCAAACTTATGATGTAGTTTGACACCCAACCCAAGTGTTGTTTGGTTACGTGTGTTAGTAATACAGTATTATATGGATTGCGATAAACTCAGTGATGCTTTTGTGACTTCACCATTTGCTATGAGCTTTGATATTAATCTAAGCAGTGTAGCACTGGTTTGTTGCTTTGTTTTGGCGTGGGTGAAATAACCAAGATCATATTTTTTTTGTTGAATGGAATACCACGAGCCTCAGTCGTGATCTTTCTCACCAAGGCATCCTCGTTTTCCTCATCTACGGTGTCCACTTCAGAAATCTTCACGATATTACTTACATACTCACGGAATCCAACAATGGATGCACAACCCTCAATGCTAAGAACTACCACATCATCACCCAAATGCGTAACCAGTTTGGTAAACATTTGCTTTCGTGTCAACTGACCACCATAACCGACATACTTATCATGTAGTTCAATGGATGTCCAAGTACATATCTTTCGATTAGTATACATCTGGTCAACAAGCAATTGCAAAGCTTCATCATCAATCTTTGAGGTTTGGTCTGTATGAGCAGGGATTTTTCTGAATCCATCATAACATCGAATATGATACTGCGCTTCAGCTGCAGATAAATCATGTACACCATGACAACGTAGGGCAACTTCCCTACTCCACGCATCATTACGATCTTCACAATATTGCAATACAATACTCTTGAAAGGTGGAGCATCTTTGACACCCATTTTTTCGCACTGTACTACCCTGTCCCACCTATCAGGATGTTTAGGATTTACAGGTTCACAAGCTTCACCACAAAAAAGGCATTGTTTTTTGAAATCGAAGTCTATCACTTGTGACCTTCTCATTCTGGCAACTGGTGCATCATCGCTCTCTATCAAACCTTCCTTCCTCTTTTTAGCCACAAGTTTTTTTAAATGATCCTTGGAGGTAAATGAGCAATAACAGTTTTTATGAAGTTCGACTGATGCTTGCTCTCCCTGGGAGTCAAAGATGGCCTGCATTCTATTATGGGTCTCATCGTCATGCCTCAATATTGAGCTCTCAATGATTTTCTTGACTGCTTGTAGCTTGAATGTTTGGAGTGGTCCAGATTTGCTGCAGGTTGAGAGCAGGCACTTTCCATCAGCATTAGCCATCTCGAATCTTGAAAATGAAAGAAAGAAAATTATTCTTTGATTAGGCCTGATTTTAAATCTCTATAACAAATAAAAATTTGACCTGACCTTGACTTGAAATTTAAAAAATAACACCAAAAATGTCTTCTACATACCTAAAAACCCTTAAAAAGACGCATTATACATCATTCTATGGCAAGTAGTTCAAAAGTTAAATTTTCAAGGTGGCGTTGGGCGCCCATCTTGAATTTGACATGACCTTGACCTGAAATTCAAAAAATAACATCAAAAATGGATTCTACATACCCGAAAACCCCTAAAAAAACGTATTATACTTCATTCTAAGGCAAGTGGTTCGAAAGTTAATTTTCCAGACGGCGTCTGGTGGCCATCTTGGATTTATGCAGATTACGAGATTTGCCCATACTTGCCATTTGGGCAACCAAGCTGAATTTGTTCTAGGACCCCATTAGATTACAAATCAACAATAAAAATTCATAGGAAAGAACATTTCTAGGTTGGTGTATTGAACACATAGGAATGTCAAATCGACTAAAAGTAGTTTTTCAGCGAATACAGCAACAGAGATTGCTAGTAATTTGGCAGTATTTATATATTTGTACTTTCCAGTGTAACTCCAAGGCCACTTTACCTCAGCATGATGCTGCAATGGCATTGTGGATTTATTTGAGCTTAAACAGTAGATTGTTCCGTCGTACACGGTAGGTTGTCTGTGATTGTCTACATTTAGCTGTTAGTAAGACAGTTTTGAAGATTCTTAAAATACATAATATAATCATATACGTCAACTTTCCATCGTTCGTACGTTCATTTTTATATAGCCGAGAAATGTCCATCCCAGAGATTGAAATCGCTGTCATTTGTTGTTCAACAAACAGTATATATATAGCAGTATATATATATATATATATATATATATATATATATATATATATATATATATATATATATTCCATTTATTATTCATGAACTCATTCGATGATATAATCATTCGGGTACCAGGACCAGACATGTGTATGTCTGTCTGTTTGTCTGTTTGTTTGTTTGCAAGGTGCTCCTTCTGATGGACATGGGGAAGGGGTTTGGATGTGGAACCATCCCCACGAGCCCTCACGGTGTGGGGGTCAAAATTTCAAAAAGGCTGTAGTGGAAGTTGCAACCGTGGAATTGTGTTTTCTATGTCATCATTAAGATGTTATTATGTCTACACATTTGTCACTGGCAATTTTATATATTTTTAAAGTTATTCCAAAGGTGTCTATGGATAGAACGCGACAATAGATTATAGCATAACATACAGTATATACTCTAGCTAAGTTATAGTAAGTAACATTGTAGCTATCCAGGGCCCATGCTTAACTAGAAAATGCTTGCTACACTATAGTTGTCCATAGCAACTTTGCAAAACAAAACCACTGACCTGTATAATAATGTAGATCAGTGGAAAATACCTATGACTGCATTTTCTCCCCTTCTACAGCCAGTTACTATATATTTTCCAGTTGGCTGGCGCTGGTTGTATATTACGATAACACCCTCTTTCTCCCCTAAACCCAAACATGCTAACATTAAACATGACCACATTCACTGTGTACATTGTACACAGTGAATGTGTCTCCATAAACATCTTTGCAGCTTTGAACAAAGTAAGCAATCAGTTGCTGTGTATATATCAAATATGCTTATCGTTTCTCATCGTTTGAGTCAAGCATGATTGACATTGCTACAATCAAACTCAAGAAACGCTTGTACACTTCACCGGAAACAACATCACTCAAAACAACAGGTCCCATGTATAATAAAAACTGTATAAACTCAGTTGCTTTCCACCGGTCTAGCTTGGTTGTCTTGCAGATTCACTGGGCATCGCCCCACGTAACAGTGAGAGATTATGAGACAACTAATTTCTCTGTCACAAAGATAATTGTGCTGCCTAGTTCAACAACCCCCTAAGTCCATATTTGTAATAAGGGAGAAAAACGCATTCAAAGTTTGAACAGCATATTCCATTGTTAACATGCTTCGTATACCAGTTTTGTTTTGCTATTTCGACTGACCAGTTGCCTAAGGTCATCTTCCATGTACATTTGCATCAGGACTGACAGCTGCAGCTTTATCAGCTTTAAAGGCATATTTATCTGCCTGGGTCCTAGCTAGGTGGAGCATTGTGTCTGGATCAGGCAGAGCATCAGGTGTTCTAGCCAGTTGTCTGCCACAAATCTGACAGGTACCCTGTAGAGGTGGCTTAAAGCTAATGTTAAACTCTGTGTTAAACACAGTTCCATAAAATGACGCAGTCACAAGTTGAGCACCATCTTCAGTACACTTCCTCAAATATGTGTGGTACATCTCTGCAAGGCTGTGGCAGCAGTGATATACTTGTAGTCTGGAGCAGCAGTTCGATGATAGTGGCTGACATATCTCGGATAAGCCCCTTCACGATCGATAATGTGCCTAAGGTAGTCAATGCTACTCTGCAAAACACAACATTTGTTGATCCATGCACGAACATTGTACTCCTGCAGTCTCTGAAAGACCTGTCTGAGAATCTCATAATGCTCAGATTCCGTCTTAAAACAAATCATGATGTCATCGATGTAACACATCACACCATCAATCCCCTCGAGCATTTCATCCACTCTCTGGAAAATTTGCAGAGCTGTTTTAATGCTAAATGCTAGCAAACCTGTGATGGTGCTGACAGTGAGTAAAGCTTTGGATCTTTCACTCAACTTGAGTTGTTGGAAGGCATCTGTCAAATCAATCTTTGAGAAATATTTCACACCGCTCAATTTTGCAAACAAGTCTTGTGCAGACAGGAGAGGATTACTGATCCCTGTCCAAAGCCTGATTTACAGTGACTTTATAATCACCGCACAACCTGAAATCACCTGACTGTTTCACAGCAGTAACCTGTGGACTAGCCCATTCACTTGACTTCACGGGTGTAAACAAACCCTTGTCAATTCCTGCCTTTAACTGTGCTTTGATTCTGTCCCAAATCGCAAACAGAACCTGATACGCCTTCTTAAAGATAGGCTGGACATCATCCGATATGTGCACATCTGCCTCAAAACCATGAATTTCTCCAGGCTCATCTGAGAAAATGCTTGCATACTCCATTAACAACCTGTCGAGTACAGCATTGTTTTGCACAGTAAAAATCTTTCCCCAGTCTAGCTTGATTTTGAACAGCTAGTTTCTGCTTAGCAAAGCTGGTTTACCTTACTACGATGAGTGGCAATGTTATACTTTGGCCAGAATACACAACAGGCAGACACAGACAGACAGACAGACAAAATCGTTTATTTATCCATTTGTACATAGTATTACAGTAACTGTAATTCCTATTAATTAATATATTTAGTACAACGTGGATTTGGGAGACTCCTATTAAGACTAAAGAAGTCGCTCTCATAGGAGCCACCTTGGTACGTTTTCATTGAATTTATTGTATATTTCCGCTTGTGTAGATTAACGTTAACACGTACAGCTAGATTAATTATTTATTATTGACCATGCGTGCAAGTGTAGCAGTTAACTTCGGTGCATATGCATACATAGCTTTTTATAATAATTTTTTTAGCATAAGATATATATCCCTGTAAGCTGTGTGTGGTCACCTTATCTTTTAATATGTCTGGAGTATTGTTGATGATATGTGGTAAATTATATTTCAGACACTTTTTTGCAAATTCGTGTTGTGTTCTAAATGTGTGTATTTTGTTGTGTTTACGCGTGAAATGATTATGTATGTGTGTATTCTGGTTTATCGGCCAGCTTTGTAAGTATGCTGGTAATTGTTTGTGTATGAATTTATAATAAAATCATAGTATCTGTACTTTAAGTAAGTCTTCAACCTTTAGAACAGAGAGGCTTTTAAATAATGGTTCCGTTTGTGAGTTATATTTGGTTACAGATATTATTCTAATTGCTTTCTTCTGTAATTTTATTATCCTATTACACTGATAGCCCCAAATCATTAGGCAGTAATTTATGTGGGGTAATATTAATGAATTATACAGTATAATTCTGATACTTTTTGGTAAGACATGCTTCAATTTGTTTATAATTCCGATTGTCCTAGAACACTTATTTGCTATTTTCTCAATGTGTTTATTCCAATTTAAATGTGTGTCTAATATTAAACCTAAGAAGTTGAAATGTTGGACTCTTTCAATGTTTACACCATCTATTGTTAGTGTTGGTACTGTTACCTTTTTGTTTGGCATTTGAAAAATCATATATTTAGTTTTGTTGATATTTAATGTTAATTTATTTAATTTTAACCATTCTGCTATGTTGTGTAGTTCTGTATTTATCATATGTTCAGTATTTGGATTGTTTGTACCATTTGTAAAAGACCCGGCGTACTTACTAGAGAAGTATCATCGGCATATGTAATGAATTTAAAGACATTACTGGCTTGTGAGAAATCGTTAATATATATAATGAATAACAGAGGACCTAGTATTGAGCCTTGTGGGACTCCCGTGTTTATAGGTAAGACATTTGATTTTATGTCATCAATTTTTACAAATTGCTCACGGTTTGTTAAGTAACTCTTTAGTAATTGTAATGCTGATGGTTCCAACCCATAATGTTCTATTTTTTTAAGAGGATTGTGTGGTCAAGTGTATCAAATGCTTTCGATAAATCAAGAAATATACTGATGGGTAATTGGTTGTTATCCAAGTGTGTAGTGATCCTATCGACTATTTCTAGAGCTGCATATTCAGTTGAATGGTGGGGTCTGAATCCATATTGACTATCAGACAGTAGTTTTGTATTAGTAAAATACATGAGTAATTGGTTATTCATAATTCTTTCCAATACTTTTGAAATAACAGGCAAAAGGGATATTGGTCTATAATTTGTGAATAATGTGGGATCATTTTTCTTAAATATAGGAATAACTTTTGCTACTTTAAGTTTGTCAGGAAATTGTCCTGTGTTCAGCACTTGATTTATTAATAATGTTAAAGGTTTCACTATGTCTGGTTCAATAAGTTTTAATAATTTGCTGGATATTCCATCACAACCATAGCTATTTTTATTTGGAAGGTTATTGATTATTTGTGATACGGATTCCTCTTGTATTTCTGTGAATCTGAAACCATTTGTATTCTTGTTTTTGAGAAATTTAGTGATATTATTTGCAGTTGTACATTGTATGTTTTCCGCAAGATTAGGGCCTGTTTCCGTAAAGATATGATTAAATTCATTAGCTATGTCAATCTTATTAGTATATGTCTTGTTATTTTGTTTAAAATATGTTGGAAATTGCGTACTAGATTTGTGTCTTGATATAATTTCATTAATTGCTTTCCATGTATTTGCTGCATTAAATTTGTATTTGTCGAAAAGTTGTACATAGTGTAATCTCTTTGCTTCACGAATGTTCTTCTTAAGTATTACGTTGTATGTTTTTAGATTAGTGCAACTTGTGGTATATTGTGCACAATCAGGATCTAACATCTTCAGTTGTTTGTATAATTTATCTCTATATTTAATTGATCTTAATATACCTTTCGTTATCCAGTTTGATTTTTTATGTCTGTATTTGTGGAATTTGACAACTTTGGTTTGTATGTGTTTATTTTTAGTCGTTTCTATTATTTGATCTATAAGGTTATAATTGGAATTTGTATCAGCATTAGGACTCTTATCCATTTTGCTATAAATGTCTGCTGCATGAATGTCATGTTTAACTTTTAATAAGGCTTCATTAGTTTCCATGTGTATCTTAGTTGTTTTAGGATTTAATTGTTTGTTTTGTGTTGTGTCCATAAAGATAAAATAGGGTTGGTGATCTGAGAATTGTTTTATGAGTATACCTGCTCTGCTCTCTAGAATTGTTTTTGTTAATTTACAGAAAAGATTATCTATTAGTGTACCGTGTTTTTCTGAAAATCTAGTTGGTAGTGTAATTTGGGGATACATACTATGTGATGTAAGAAGATCAAAGAAATCACTGATCAGTTCATCTTCATTTAACTTTAGCAGGTTTATGTTATAATCACTGGCAAAGATTACATTGTGTTGTATTTGGTCTAGGGATGATAGCAGTAGTGAAAATTCTGTTATAAACTGTTTCAGGTTATCAATTAGATTCCTTGGAGGCCTGTAAATATTTCCTATTATTGCTGGTTTGGTCAAACCACCTTCACTTACTTTAATAATAAGCCCTTCCCAAAGTTCATAGTTGTTTAGATTTTGAATCACTTTGTATGTATATTTTGAGTCAACGTATATGATTAGTCCTCCCTTTTTACTGGATGTTTTTCCCTGTGTAATGCAATTGTATCCTTCCAGCTGTATGTGTGAGAAATCATCATTTTTAGATATACAACTCTCTTGTAGGCATATAACACTAAGTTGAATATTTTCAGTTTTTAATTCCTCTACGAATGCCTCTAATTCGCTAAATTTGGCATTAATAGATTGTATATTAGAGCTTATTATGCTGAAGCAATTTTTGTTCTTTTTACACAAAGCATCAAATGCATCCGAATCAAAATATGAGGATAGACGTATGGGTTTTAATTCATTTAATTCATTAGTCTGATTTGTATTATCATCTAAGATATTATTTAAAAAGTTGTTCTGTAAGCCACCCAAATACTGTAGAAATGATTCATCCGATGTCATTTAGTGTTCATAGTTTGCTTATGTGAACTGTGCAGCATGATATGCGTCAGGTGATTTCTTGATACATTATATCTTGTATACCTCATATGCATAATTGAAAAATGTTTCATGTTGATTGTGCGTATGTTTGTATGTGTTGTAGCGTGATAATGTTATGCTCTTGTGGATGTTATTCGAATTTGATGTTATGTATTCTGCACCAACGAAGATGCATACATGAGTAAACATAATAATAAACGTTGTCTGTGTAACAATTGTTGTCAAAGAAAAAAATGAGTATTTCAAAATTAAGTATGAAAAAAAAACATCATAGACATCGATCGAACTAACTGTTCGGGGAGTATTAAAAATTAAAAGAATAAGGAGAGATCCTGTTCAAGCCAGAATACATTAATAATATAATGTGTTATAACTAATATGCTGCAATCTCTGGCCCGATAATCATTATTTCATATGTCACTTAGAATGTTCAGAGGCACAGTAGTAGCAACTTTGAATGTTCAAGAATGTTTCAGAATAATGTTCGGAGCCGTTTAATATATATTTAAGTCTTTGGTCCACATAATGCCACTACACAAAATGTTGGCAGTTGGCACTAGTGGTGTTACCTGTGGCTTCTGTCCAAGCAATCGGTCTACGAGAAGGTGTAGGTGTTCAGTGTACAGTGAACAAGGAATGTTCAGATCCATTTAATACATGTCCAAGTCTTTTGCAGAGTGGATTTCTTTGATCATTCCGGTGTTTGTCTTTACGAGAACTCTTCCTGTATATGTCCAACAATCGTTGATTTTGTTTTCTTTTTTGAGTGATCTAGCTTTGTATGCTAGTGCTGCCCTCTTCGATGTCAGATCTTCGTTGATATATACTTGTTCGTCTCGATGGTGCTGATTGTGGTTCTTCAGTTTGGTTCGTGACCGATACACGTTGTCTCTTACCGCCTCGCTACGAAAGCGCACTATGATCGTGCGTCTATGGGGGCGATCACGATTGTCAGTCTTCTGGCCGATGCAATGGCTTCTTTCCAGATTGGAAGCGCCTAAGTTATCAATTCCCATCTTCTTAATTGTTGTAATCACTAGATCGTTCGTTACCTCGTTTGTAGTTTCTGGGATGCCGGAGATGCGGAGGTTAGGACGACGCGTGTACTGTTCGCGTCTGTCTGCCTCCACCTCCAAGGTTTCCACCTTCTCCTCCAGTGTGCGTATTTTTGTGATCAGGGCGGCAGTCACTCTCTCCATGTTCTCGAGTCGTACGTTTAGTTTTTGGGCAACGACATCGGCGATTTGTTCCGCAAAGTTCGCGATAAAGGATTCGTCCCTCAAAATTTCCATAAGTTTGGCCGTGGTAGAGTCGTCGCTCGAAGCACTGTATTTACGCGACTTCGGCCCCATCGTATTGTAGTTGGCTGTTTAGGTGTTTGGAGCTGGACTTTGGCCGCGCAGTCAGTCAGACAATGGGGCGCTAGCCGTTACGCATCAGTAGACACTTTCTGGGCGACAATGCGGTTCCGAATCTATTTACAGCACATGGCAGACCCACTAAGATGCCTGATATTTGAAATTCGTGAACATTACATACCTCCTTTTTGCACAAATTGCTTCAACGCATGACACCCCTGCGTTTGTTTAATAAAACGTCATCGAACTAAACATATATATTTTTATATTTTATATATTTTATATCCACTCTACCGACAGGCCTAGTAATGCCGAAGCCAGACAGAGTTAGGTAAATATCTTGAATTTCACCCAGTATGCTAATGATCCCCCCACTGTACGACTGAAGACACACACCAGTTGACCTTAATGGGAATTCGGAAAACTGGGAGCGATACATATGTTCGCCGAAAACTGATACTGAGGCTGCTGAGTCTATTTCGAAAATAACATGCTTACCCTCGATGCTGACAGCAACCGTGAACTGAGAAGTCCAATCACTCGCGTCAGAAGTAGCACTTGTCGCCGCTTGTAGGCAGTCGGTCTTGTCAGTGGCGTCAATGGGTGGAGTAACGTCTACGTGATTTATGGCGTATGCCTGACTATAGTCTGTGGTCTGTTCCCGAACGCTATGCACCAAAGACTTGGTCGATTCCTTCGTCAGGTTTGCGGCTCTCCACTTGGCAACTGCATTGCACCACTTTTGTATGTGTCTGATACTTTTGCATTTGTGATACAACTTTGTCCTGAACTGACAATTGTCCGGAATACATGTACTACTTCCACAGCGCCAATATATTTTGCTGTTGCACAACGTTTGCTCACCCCGTTTCATAAACACGCGATGGATAGCTGTTCCGCATTCCGCGCTCCCCCCTTGGAAAGACGAATCAATGTTCGTGCATGATGTCGCAGCTGATGATTTAGTGATGGCAATTTTTACAGCAGTGTCAAATGCCAGAGTGCTTTCTTGCATTAGCCTACTTTGTACTTTGGTCATATTTAACCCCACCACAAATTGCATGCACAATGCTTCGGCCAAGAATGCTTCAAACTTGCAAGTGGCACTTAGTTGTTTTAAATCCACTGCAAAGTCTGCAATTTTGTTTCTCTCCTGCATGATCTTTTACCGAAATGAGACACCAATTTGTCCTGTTATTGCTGAATGACCCACCACCGATAAGATTCGGGGTAGGGCTTGTATTTCTCAGGCGCAGAAAACGATTTCACCCACAATGTCTTCAAACCGATATGATAAAAACATATTTCCAGTATTTTGACAGCTACCCAGCTAACAATTTTACATTGTAGGTATGTAGTGACAACGTAGCAGTTTGGTTGTAAGTATGTAGTGACAACATAGTGGTTTGGTTGTAAGTATGTGGTGACAACATAGCAGTTTGGTTGTAAGTACGTAGTGACAACATAGCGGTTTGGTTGCTATTACGTATTTCTGTTTACGTAGTTATTCCGTAAATCTGTGGACTACTATGCAATGTTTCTGCTGCCTTTGTGGCACCTTCCCGCAACATTTCTGCTACCTTTGTGGCACCTTCCCGCAACGTTTCTGCTGCCTTTGTGGCACCTTCCCACAACGTTTCTGCTGCCTTTGTGGCACCTTCCCGCAACGTTTCTGCTACCTTTGTTTCACCTTCCCGCAACGTTTCTGCTACCTTTGTGGCACCTTCCCGCAACGTTTCTGCTACCTTTGTGGCACCTTCCTGCAACGTTTCTGCTACCTTTGTGGCACCTTCCCGCAACGTTTCTGCTGCCTTTGTGACACCTTCCCACAACGTTTCTGCTGCCTTTGTGGCACCTTCCCGCAACGTTTCTGCTGCCTTTGTGGCACCTTCCCGCAACGTTTCTGCTGCTTTTGTGGCACCTTCCCGCAGCGTTTCTGCTGCCTTTGTGGCACCTTCCCGCATTGTTTCTACTACCTTTGTGGCACCTTCCCACAATGTTTCTACTACCTTTCTAGCACCTTCACGCAACATATATGCAACACTTCTGATGCCTTACAGTACTTAACTTAAAATCCTCTCTAGGAAGAAGAAAGACACAACAAGTAATGTTGAATTTACGACACTTATTTCAAGAACTGTATCTTTACAACATATTACAAATTCAAATATTACTCATATCCATGTGCATGCACACACACACACACACACCCACGCATGTTCGCACACACACACGTGCTCATGCGCACACACACACAAGTGGCGTGCACACACACACAGTTTAGTTGTCGGACTCCAAATCAGTGGGGGCTCTGCTGGGGGCTGTGCTGGGGGGCTCTGCTGGGGGCTATGCTGGGGGCTGTGCTGGGGGGCTCTGCTGGGGGCTATGCTGCGGGGCTTGTGCTCCTTGTGGAAGACAGCCAAGCCTGGAAATATACCGCTTATTTATTATTATATTGAACTCATTTTAAAACCAGTTGTATCTCGTTATAATAGTTTTTTATAATATTTGTAATACACTACCAGGAATGTTATAACACAAATATATGTGTATATAAGGCAGTTCAAAGTTTAACAGAACATGTTAAAGTATTGAAGTCCCTCATCAGTAAGTTAACCTACCCCACCAACACAAATGTACACCCACCAACACAAATGTACCCCACCAACACAAATGTACACCCACCAACACAAATGTACCCCACCAACACAAGTGTACACACACCAACACAAATGTACCCCACCAACACAAATGTACCCCCACCAACACAAATATACCCCACCAACACAAGTGTACCTCACCAACACAAGTGTAACTGGGCCTAAGTACACCTGTGCATGTACTTGTCTTCATGACTTGTGCTTACAATAAGGTCTGTTTTATGTGGGTTGAGATTATGCTTACTGGCTTCCATTTACAACCATGACTGTATGACTGTAATTATGAAACACAATTAAGACTTATGTGATATAATAATCTTAATGTGGCAAATACATTGCTGCAGAGAAAAAACAAATCCTTACCTGAAACAGGCACCCACCCCTCTTACTTGGGGCATGTTTGAGGGTCTCACCCATCTGATGCAAGATTTCATCATCTTTACATTTTAGATGGATTCGTCTGCATTCTTCTATTAACAAAATATATGATTTTTTTACACATTTGTCAAACCATTGGGTACAATATTATTTTGAATTTGTGCATAGTTTTGAAACGTGCCCTCTCTTAAAATCTCTTATTTTCAGATGTGGTTATAGAAGAAATATTGAGGCATTTTTGGGGGGTTTTACGAAACAACACATGAGTATATTGCAGTTGTGCAGAATGTATAAAAAAAGTAAGAAAATATAAGGAAGCCTGCATGGAAATCATGTAGAGCTTCTTGGATAAATTGGTCCATTTCAATTGTATATGTCATAGATGATGTCAGACTGAATAGGTTCAGCTGTAATAGTGTGCCAAGATCGAAAGTTTTTAAGAATACTTATTACACATAACTTTGTGGAGTGTCAGATCCTCAAAGGAATGCTTACTCTTCCTTCCTTTCATGTTGAAATGGGACCACAACTGGTGTGTCCATATCTTGGCAAACATTCTCCGGATGGTGACACTCACATTGTGCCCACCCAGAGCACTCAACAAAGTAACCGGCAAGAAAACAACAGCAATGGTGACAGTTTACTTTTATGTACTTCTCTACCATATTCATTGTATTTTCATGTATGCTTGAGCATTAAAACATTAACTGGATGTAAAAGTCTGGTATCACATTTTCAACATCAACGTTAAACCAGTTCTTATCTGTGGCTGTGAAACCTAGAAAACTACTTAGCTTCAATACACCAAAGCCAGATCCAAACCAGTGCCGTCTACAATGAATTTAAATTTGCCACGCGAAGTTTCATCATCTTTACATTTTAGATAGATTCGTCTGCATTCTTCTATTAACAAAATATATGATTTTTTTACATACTTGTCAAATCATTGGGTACAATCATATTTTGAATATGTGCTTAGTTTTGAAATGTGCCCTCTCCTAAAATCTCTTATTTTTCTGATGTGATTATAGAAGAAATATTGAGGCATTCTTTTGGGGTTTTACGAAACAACACATGAGTATATTGCAGTTGTGCAGAATGTAAAAAAGTAAGAAAATATAAGGAAGCCTGCATGGAAATCATGTAGAGCTTCTTGGATAAATTGGTTCATTTCAATTGTATATGTCATAGATAACGTCAGATGTTATATATTGTTGTATGCGAGGACGTTGTCGATATCATGTCTAGACAATTAAGAAGGCTGACGGCATGGCCATCTTGTAAACGGAACTACTTTATTGAATCATTACGCATGATAGCGTCATAGTACAAAACATAGAGCTTCATATAACACCTCCCTTTTTAAAATCTGAGAGTGCCACCACTCTGAATAATGTGACTCCAATACCGTGACTACTCGCATCCGACTGGATTACTGTCTCTTTCTTTGGATCATACACTGCTAGTACTACTGACTTATAAAGCTCTCATTTGACATCGCAAAATGCTTTCTCTTATGTGTCACTCCAATACCACTGGGTATCTTTACACAGTAAGTCCCGCAACGGTTGACTTACCGCACTGAGCTTCTCCAAGAACTGATTGGCCATCCCTAATAAACTTCTGACATCACATCTGTAATGCGAATTCGCATTTTGATGCATTGAGCATCATACCGGCGTCCTTAAGTCGGTTCAAGATGCTTCTAACCCGGTGGTCATGTTGCTGGAGAGATGGTCCAGAGAATTGTTCAACTGTCTCTCCATCCATTTTGTACTCTCCGGAAGAATTTTGCTCACTCATATATCACATAGTGCCGAGGTGCAAAATAGTCATCAAATCCTTTCTTAACACTTGCATACACCCCAATTTGAGCTGCTTCGAGACCCAAACTTTAGAAGATACTTTCACTTTTCGGTCCCCTGGTGTATAACAAAGTGTATACAGTAGTACCAGTCTTGTAGGGACACTGGTGGGGACAACCAATAGTGTCCCTACATCACAGGTGTCCCCTCATCAGAGGGACAGTCAAGGGGACAGGAAATTCAGACAAAATTTTTTGGAACATATTTACAATCTTTATTTACACCCACATTACTTACATCAACATTATATTTACATCAACATTACCCATATGTATTAACATTCAAGTTACTCATATCATACTTAAATTACCCAATTATGTACCTATATTTGTATCCACATTACCCATACACTGTATCATATTAACATTAAAATTACCCATATTATATTTAAATTACCCAAACCATACCATGTATTTATATTTATATCCACATTAACCCACATCACATTTACATCACTGAGCAGAGAAGAAATCCCCGATGGACTTCTGCTTACCCACTGCATCCTGCTTAATGCAGTGGTCTCATACCATGTTTTGCACCTTCGTGACAGCTTCCAGGCTGGGTCACTAGCCCTAATGGCAAACGTCACAAGTTCATTCACACGTACAAGGGGCTCCCTGGTCGTCAACACAGGAGTTGGTTCGGCTGGCTTCTCGACCTCCTCATCACTGCTGGAGTCGTCTGCTGGCATCTCTCCCCTTGCCTTGGCGATGAGGGCAGTTTCCCATTCATCACTAGCGACATCGGTCGTGCTGGTGTCATCGTCCATGGAGACGTAGTTGGCCCACGACACCGAGCAACTCGTCACAGGCAAAGCCTACCGGCTGTAGCGCATCCTCATCCTCGGGCACATCGTCACGGGTGTCACTGCTAAAGCCACACACTGCAAAGCACTTCATAACCGTCGACTCCGATATGCTGGCCCATGCCAAATGCAACCAGCTGATTGCATCCAACATGTCGGCACGCTTGGTCAGCTCGGTAGCTGTCCTCGCATTGTCCATCCCCGCCAGGACGTGACGCATCAGTCTCTTTCGGTAGTGTGCCTTCAGGCAGCAATGATCCCTGCATCGCACGGCTGCAGGCGAGATGTCGTGTTTGGAGGCAGGAACACCATCTTCACATTGGTCAGCTTGACCTCGGGGTGGGCACCACAGTTGTCCACAAACAGCAAGATCTTGTGCCCCTGCAGTTTCATCTTGCTGTTCAGCTTGTCGAGCCACTCCTTGAAGAGGACGGAAGTCATCCATGCCTTGCAGTTAGCACGGTACGTGACGGGAAGTGCTGCCTTGTTGATTTCTTTGAAGACACTTTAATATAATCTTTAATATATTTATATTGTACATAATATATTTATTTATTATTATAATTAATAATATTGTATGAAGTTATGATTGCATGTATGTAAACCCCTCCCCCATACAACATACTTTTGTTTTTTGTGTGGAATTTTGGGAGTGATCTGCTTCATTTAAATGTTGTCAACCTCATCTGGTTGTATGGCGATCTAGGAAAACCCTTCACATGGTGAAAAATTTCAAAGTTGCTTTTTTGTGCTAATATAAAAGGTTATTATCTTAGCTTTCCAGAAATGCTTAAATTTCTTCTCTATCTTGACTACAACTAAAATTATGTTGGAATAAAGAGCATGCCCGATCAGAAATGAATATGCTGTAAAAACATATTTTTAAAGAAATGTGTAATACATACAGGCTTTATTCACAAGTGATGTTTGTCTCAACAGGTATAACACTGCATTTCATACAACTGTAGTCACAGTCAACTGACACTACATGAAGGCATGTATATATGAAATGGTAAACATGAAGATAGCAAAAAGGTCATATGTACATAACCTTAAAATTCTGGATTTGGCATTTTTGCATTCTTGTAACGTGCCAATCGCCATAATGATTTGTTGCATTGGAGACTCACATATTTACTAACACAACTACTGTCCTTTGTTTACATGTTCTAGTAGAGTCCCAACAGTCAGTCCACCACAATTGTGTCCATTCACTGCGTTGATGCACAACCATGTCCATGACCATGTCCACGCCGAGCATATTTCCGTTGTAGTGGTGGTGGAGTGTCACTCTCATCATCTCACTCTCCACATCTGATGACACAGTTGGCACTGGTGCTTCAGGAAGTGGACACACTAAGTCCTGCTTGGAACAACTACGGACGACTCATCAAAGTGTGGTTGGCGCACAGCAACTGCTGGCTCAACAGATTCGAGGTCATCATCTGCGAATTCCAAGCTGAGTCTGGTATTCATACACGGGTGTGCCGTGTCTTTCTGCCTCACAAGTAAATAGAAGTGATTTGGTAAAGACGATATACAAGTCCACGAGTTGCATCGTTTGGGTCCACATGAGGCACGTCACATCAGTGCCTGCTTCGTTTGTCACACCACGGCCGGTAATACATCTTGTGAAAGATGGCCTCACTGATGAGCAAAGCAGGTAGTAAGACTCAAAGGCTTTTCCAAGCACGGCACTACAAGCGTACATATGCGTCATTTCGCTGAAGCTGCCCAAGGTGCATGTAAAGGACAACAGCACCCAGTATTCACTGATGATGCACGGATCATGTATTTCTCCCGAATAATCTCTTGCTTGCACATCATAGCTCTGGCAATGAAGAATGATCTCTATGGTTGTTGCCATATGTAAGTGCTGTTCTTCAGGGTCGAAGATTCCTAATGAGATGGTACTATACATGCAGTTACCATCACCAATGACATATAGTGGTGAGTATTCATGCAGCTTCATTGTGTATGTCTAAAACAACATGGAGAACATGAAGCTGCCGGCTGTGCAAGCCAGCAATAAAAGCGTCCAGTAATCGTTCATGATGATGCACGCATTGTGTATATCTCTGGAGTAATTTGCCGAGTTCACGCCGTAATGCTGCTGATAAAGACTGATCTCTAAGGATGTTGTCAGGTGCAGATATGTGTGTTGATCTTTGGAGTCGATGCCTCCAATGACGCTCGCCAGTCAGGCGATGCCTGGGTATCGATCAGCATAGTGCATATGCAGCTCCACCCAGATGTCACTGGGTTGTTACCCCTTCAAGTTGATTGCAACAAAGTCCTTCAGATCATCCCTTTCATTGAAGACATCCTCGGTGTTGCAGTCCAGCACATTAGGGAAGTGGTCTGCTGCCATTTTGACAATGTCATCACCATACACGTACAGCTGGTCAGAGTTGTCTGGCCATATGTTGGTGTTGAGGACGGATGCACATCGTCATGGTAACCAGCAATCCAAGATGGTCGCCACGATTTCAATTTTTTTTGCAGTTGCTGAACGCAGTTGTGTACCAATGTACATATTTAATGTAAACTACTCATGTTGATTATGCTACAGGAGTGTACTATGATATAAAATACAATATCAAGTACACTTTGTGGAGTATAAGAAAGTGAAAAACAAGTTATTTATCTGTATTTTTAACATATATGTTAGAAGTGTTTATTTGTATATTTGCCAACACATTCATCGTAACTAGACCGATTCCAAACAAACTTTGCATGTTGATTCAAGGCAATCAGAGGAAGGCATCTATGCCAAACAACTACAATTTTGTTAATTAACGATTTTAATTAAAAATTTGTAATTACTTAAAACAATATTATTATTGTCAAATTTGTTTATAATATAATCATCCATGTTTATTGACCTTCAAGAACAAGAACAAAAAGTTTATTTTTGACCACAATAGAGATATGCATTAACACAAATAAAATATATGCACATATATAATAATACTTGTGTGCATACATCTTTATTTGAAACCAGTATAGATAACCATAATTAATTTTAAAAAAAACTTTTAATGTTAAAACAAGTAGGGATCAGTGGCTCCCATTAAGACATACTGTCGCTATCATAGGAGCCACCCCAGTTATGACTAATCATGTTTTTATTATTTGTTGGCCTTTTTAATTACATGTCTATCTCAATTATATAAGCATGTGGATTTTATCTGGCAGTAAGTGTTTTTTTATACCTGTTAATATGATCAAGTGTGTGTATGTACTTGAATATTAGAGTTTCCATCCATTAATGAACAATTAGCATTGCTGATTTTGGTGACATGAATAACAGTTTGGAAGTGTACATGTGTCTTTATATGTTTGCAGAAGAATGTTTTTTGCATAAATTGTAAAGCCTCGCAGGCTGTGAGTATGTATCTTTTCTTTCACTATATCAGAAGTGTTGTTTATAATGAATGGCAAATTATATTTAAGAAATTTTTTTGCAAATTCATGTTTAGTTCTAGCAGTATGTATATTTTTAGACTTCCGAGTGTCATGAAAGTGTATATTAACATTTGGAGTAATCTGCCAGTTTAATAAATAGACAGGTAAGTGTCTATGGATATATTTAAAGTAAAATTTTAATTCTTGTAACTTTAATTGATCTTCTATCTTTAACAAATTAAGTCGCTTAAAAAGTGGCTCAGTATGTGAATTATATCCACTTAAAGTTATTATACGAACAGGTCTTTTCTGAATTTTAATTAATCTGTTTCCTTTGTATCCCCATGCCATAATACAATAGTTTATATGTGATAATATTAATGAGTTATATAAAAAAAAATTATTTCTAGAGGCAAAACATATTTTAGCCTATTTAATATGCCAATCATTTTTGCACATTTATTAGATATTTTTTCTGTATGTTTTTTCCAATTTAAATTTGAATCCAGGGTTAACCCTAAGAAATTAAATTCATCCACTTTTTCAATATTTGTATTATCTATGTTAAGTGTAAGGGAATGTATACCTTTACTGGGGACATGAAAAATCATATATTTAGATTTAGCTTTATTTAGTGATAGTTTATTTATATTTAACCATTCAACAACTTTGGAAAGTTCAGCATTTATTACAGATTCAATTGTGTTATTTTGTGTATTATCCCTATGATGTTAAATGTTAAATTTAAGATGTTAAAGTACTAAATAATATTGTGTCATCTGCATACATTATAAATTTAAATATGCTACTAGCTTGTGAGAAGTCATTTATATATATGATAAATAGCAATGGCCCAAGGATTGAACCTTGTGGGATACCAACTGCTATTGGAAGAATTTCAGACTTTATTTCTTCAATTTCAACATACTGTTTCCGATTACTTAAATAATTTTTTAACAGAAGTAGACCTGCATCATCAATGCCATAATATCTCAATTTATTTAATAAAATTGTGTGGTCAATTGTGTCAAAAGCTTTAGAGAGATCGAGAAATATGTTAACTGGAACGTCATTTGCGTTACAATTCTATCTACTAGTTCTAGTGCAGCATATTCAGTTGAGTGGTTAGGTCTAAAACCGTACTGATTATCAAAAAGCAGTTTAGTATCGTTGAAATATGATGATAGCTGAGAGAAAATTATTTTCTCTATTACTTTAGCAATCGTTGGAAGTAGAGAAATGGGCCTGTAATTTTTAAATAATGTAGGATCATCTTTCTTAAATATAGGAACTACTTTGGCAATTTTTAGTTCATCAGGAAAAATTCCTGTGTTTAACACTTGGTTTATTAATATAGTTAATGATTTAATTATAGCAGGTTCAGTTATTTTTATTAATTTTGAAAAAATACCATCAAATCCACAACTATTTTTTGTAGGAAGACTTTGTATAGTTTTCTTTACAGTTTCCTCATCAATATTCTGAAATTTAAATACCGTATGTATGTGTTTATTTAAATAATAACTATAATTTTTATTGCCATCATATTTAATATCATTTGCAATAGTCTGAGCTGTTTGTGAAAAAAATATTAAATTTATTAGTAATATCTCTTTTATCTGTTATTTTATCATCATTTTCTTTAAAGAATGTTGGAAATTTGTTTTGTGTTTTTGTCTTTGAAAAAAAATCATTTATAGTTTTCCAAGTATTTCTTATATCGTTTTTGAACCGATTAAAACATGATTCAAAATATATTTGTTTTGCTGCATGAATGTTTGTCTTTAATATTCCATTATATGTTTTAAGGTTAATGCTAATTGTTTCATAGTTAGGTGAATTTGGGTTAGTTAATTTTAATTGTTTATAAAGTTTATCTCGGTACCGGATTGATTTTAGTAAACCCTGAGTAATCCATGTTGATTTTTTATGCTTATATTTATCAAATTTTACTAATTTACCTGGCATGCGCTTATTTTTAGACCGTAAAATTTCTTTATATATTATATCATAATTTAAATTTGGATTAGCATTTGGGATTTTATTAAGCTTATTGTAAATGTCATCTGATTTAATTTCATGTCTAACATTCTGCAGTGCCTCTGTGCTTAATATATTTATTTTTACATATTTAGGAGGACGTACTGTCTTTTGGATAATGCCTAAAATCATGAAGTATGGCTGATGATCAGAGAATCTTTTAGTTAATATTCCTGCCGTACTTTCTAATACAGCTTTACCAAGTTTACAAAAAAAGTTGTCTATTAGTGTTCTGTTTGTTCTTGTAAACCTAGTGGGAAGAGTTATTTGAGGGTATAGGCTGTGTGATGTTGAGGTATCAAAAAAGTTGCTATAAGTTTCATTTTCATTTATTTTGAGTAAGTTTATATTAAAGTCTCCTGCAATAATTAGCTCATGATTACTATTTTCTAATGATACTACAGCTGATGAAAATTCATTTATAAAAGAATTTATTTGTTCATTATTTGTTCTTGGTGGTCTATATATGTTCCCAATGGTTAACGATTTTGATAAATTACCACCATTTACTTTAATTATCAGTCCTTCCCAATGTTCATATATATTAAGGTTCATAATTGGTTCTGCTTTATATTCATTATCAATATATATTACTAAACCTCCTTTAGTGCTACAACTTTTACCCTGAGTTATAGCGGTATAACCATGCAACGCAAATTGAGAAAAATCATCGCCTTCCACTTTCCATGATTTTTGTATACATATTATATTAAATTTAAAATTGATACAATCTAGTTCTTCTATATATGCCTCTAGTTCACTAAATTTGGAATTTAAAGATTGTATATTTGTGCTTAAAATACTAAAATGACCTTTGTTTTTCTTAGCGAAATCATTAAACTTGTCAAAATCATAATAAGACGAGCGACGTATTATTTGTAATTCATTAATCTCAGTATCATTTATATCTAATATGTTACTTAAACTGTTATGTTGAATACATCCTAAATATGATGGGAATAGTTCATCAAAGGACATTTGATTTGCAGTTTTGCATAATATGGAAGGTACTTTACATTATATTAATATAATTAATCCGATAAATAATATTTAATATGCTTTGAGAGATACATATTAACAATATAGTTATAATAACTTCCACATTTCTTAATAGCATAATAAACAGTATAGTAACTGGTGAGTAATTAGGGATAGACATCATGTCATTTTGTATGAAAAAGCATAACAACAAAAAGAAAAGAAAAATGCTAACGAAGATTTGGATCAACTTCGTGAGAAATTCCAAGGAGAAAAAAAATAGTTAACTTAGACTTATCTTTGCATAAGTTTAGCTTATTCCAAGTTATAGGGCAATATCACCAACAACAATCACCAACAATCTACATTGGCCAATTTTAACGAAGTGAAAACGGTGTGAAAACGTTTATGCAGTCTATTACGCATCCAATGTAATGTAATGTAATATGTGAATAACATGATTAAATAAAAAAAATAGACTACTGTTATGGTCAAATAACAACATGTATAAGCCACGACAATCAATCGCATGAATACAGTAGTTCACAAATAATGTCATACATATAATATATAAATGTCATACACAAATAATGCCATACATATATGTTCATATATAATGGATAGTATTACTGTAACACAGTATACCTATTCAAATAAAAAAAATAATAATAATAAAAAAAAAGATTCATTTACGAAGATACGATGCGTTTCCGTTGTTGCATTGTGGGTTTTAAGGTTGGCCCGGGTTTTAAACACGGCATCATGACGACGCTCCGATTTAAATCGCACTATGACTGTGCGCGGACATCCCTCTGGAATAAGATGTCCAATTCTGTGCGCTCGTTCAATTTCCTCGGTTTGCATTTTGGGAATTAACTTTATGTTGTCGTTTAGAATACGCAAGAGTTCCTTTTCGAGTTCTGGTGTACCAACAGCCTCTGAGATTCCTTCGAATCTCAGATTTGATCTTCTGCTATATTGTTCTAGCCTGTCATTTTGTAGTTCTAGAGACACTACTCTCTTTTCCAGGTCGGTTATTCTATTTTCTTTCTGTTCAATTTCTTTGTATAACTGTTCAATCTTTGCAGTAAGTAAGTCAAGCTTATCAGAAAGTTCCTGTGGATATAAACTTTTTTTCTAAATTTTAAGAACATCATGGTCTGAGAGAATTTCAGTGAAAGCTACCTTTAGCACATCAACATCCAAGCCACTGACATGTGTGGCAGTGGCAGAGCTACCCTTCCGTTGGCCGGGCATCTCTCAGGTGTACCTTGCTGAACACGTGTTGTCTGTAAATGTGATCACTCAACCGAAACGAGCAGCAACAGAGAAAAAACGGCCTCCTACCATATGTAAACCTTTTATATGACTGCCCAGTCACATCACCGCATTCTCCATCTTCCAGCAGAGCAGCCCTTGCCCAAACAAAGACCAAAAAGACGTCTAATTTCACTTAAAACTACACACTTTTTCCCCAGTCGTCGAAACACGTCAGCACGCTGCAGCCATCTTCGAGTGAAGACTTTAGTTATTGTACACACTAATTATGCACACTAATTATTATGCACACTAATAATGCTAAAAAATAATACTGTTACTTCTGCCAATATTCAACAACGAAACTGTTGCAAACTGTCAGGTGCCACCACTGTAGTTCATCGCTACTACTCCATCTTTGGACACCAGTTCGTGGCTATATAATTATGCACTAATAATACTGCAAGATAATACAGATACTACTGCTGGTTTTCCAAAGACCCTGTGAAAACTATCACACCGCTTGTAACATTTCATCGCCAGTACTCGACCTTCGAGTGCCAGTCCTGCCAACAGGTAGAGTCTTTTCTGATGCACAAATACGCATTGCATCCTTCGTACCGGAAGCTGGTCTTCACTTTCTTAAATGGGTTGTTAGTGTAGGATGTTCCCGGATTCGCACGGGCATGCTGCTTGTGTTTCTCTGCACATACATGACACTGATGGTCATTGGTGTCACACAAAACAGGCGTGTGTGGTGTGTCAGTAATCCTGGCTGGTGGGTCGACGGTCAAAGACTTCCTGCCATGAATCACTTCCAGTTGGAACAGCCGAAAATCTCTTCTCTTTCCGTGCATCCGAAACTTCTCGATGATGAATGCATTGAACATCGCCCATGCAATACACTTCCGGTCGATTCGAATGTACCACTTGTATGTGCAGCGACTCTTATCAATGCAGCACACCTTGTCGTTGAAGTCAACAGCTCCCATGTACTGGTTGTACTCCCGTACAGTGGGAGTGCATGGGATGTGGATGGCATCACCCTTCTTGTTGTGGCGCTTGACAGATAGGCCGTCATACTCAGGGACATGGAAATTTGACAAGAAATATATAGCCTTCTTGTCTTGTTCGTAGCCAAAATGCCAGTGCGCTGGAGCCAGTCAAAGTCGCCTTGCTTTGACACCCCAGTCTTCTTCAACTCTACTGGGAATCCCCGTCTGTTAGTCATGACAGTGCCGCACCCAGAGAGTTCTACTAGTCGCAGCCAGTACAGCAAATTCGGGCTCGTGTAGAAGCAGTCAAAATATATACAATATCCTTTGCCAAATAGATTGTGCGCGAGCTTCAGCACAACCCCACTGACTTTTCCCACCTGGTTCAGTGTAGCCAAGTCATCGTCGAGGCCAACATATACATCAAATGCATAGTTGTACCCGGTTAGCGAGTCTGCCAGCATCCAGACCTTGATTCCCCACGTGATGGTCTTGTCTCTGTGATATTGCTTGAATGCTAGTCTACCACGAAACGGTATCATACATTTGTCGACTGCTACCTGTTGGTGCGGTATCAACTGTTCTGCAAATCGACGCTGCAGGTGATTTGTGATGTACCACACTTTGTAGAGCTTGTCGAAGTACGGGTCATCACGAGCAGGGGTTGCTGATTCGTCACAGTAGTGGAGGTACTTTGTGATCTGGTAGTAGCGATCGCGTGAGAATACCTTGGATATGCCAGACATTGCAAGTAGCCAGCTGTAACTACCATGGGTTTCTCAAATATTGACTGAAGGCATATTATGGTGTCAGGCTTCTTCTTGAAATGGTCTCAAAAGACAGACTAGTTCATCTAGAGTCAAAGGCTTCCACGTCTTGTAGCTGTCATGTAGAGGGCTGTCTTCCTCACCTCGCACCACTCATGCTGCAAACAAATGAATACATGAGTATAATATGGGGCGGACCTGACTTTCATAATTATTGGGGGCTCAAAATAAACCAGGATGTCAAAGGATTTGTTCATAATATACAAACTGAGATACAAAAATAATTCATTTATAAATAAAGAATATATATATATATATATATATATATATATATCATATATGGAGGGCTGACACCATGCACTCACCCTGGCGGTATGGCTCCCATATAAAAGCTTACAATTGTACACTATAATTACATAAATACACAATAAGAAATAATAACCATGGCATAATGCTCTTACAAAGCATACAAATATTATACGGATGCATATAATAAAATATTTTACATATTTATAAAGGTTTACCTGCATACACACAGCATGGAAGTTGGTCATATCCACGATTCTGCAGGAATGTGTCATCGTAGAATGGCTGGAAGTAGTCTATTGCTTTCCCATCACCTGGTGGCACTTGAAGGGTGGGGCCTGGATTACTTGTTGGCATGAAGGACGGATTCACAGACACATTTTCCTTCTTACAAAAATCAAACTCCGGCAACGACGCATCATCCAGCATTGACAGAACAGTGCGCAGCTCATCTTCAGGGTTTACACTGTCACTTTCATCGTTACTAACATCTGAGTCGCGATCAAAAATACTCCCTCTATCAGTGTCTGTTTTGCCACCGGCTCGGTCGCTAAATTTGGCAAAATCATTGTTGTTTTGATCGTCAACATCCGACAAAGATTCGTCGCTAAAACTATCAAATAATCTGTCCAAAACATACGGCGGTAAATCGTCAGCTGAAGTAATTCCGTCTGCCATTGTGGCCATAGCAGATTTTGATAATCCATCATTAAAAACCATGAAAATCTCCGTAAAATTATATTGAGCGATAATTGCTGCCACTAAATAGCTAATTCATTCACCATGACAACCGTATATAACTAGTGGCTCCACTTAGTGGATAATTATGAGTAAAAGCGATTTAATTGGTGAACATAGCCAATGCCGGTATACCGGCCTGTCGGTATACATACTGTAGCGTCACACACCGCGAGGCTGGTATACCGGCCTGTCGTACTGAAATGCTTAAGATGGTTCTGATCGCAGGATTCTTGTGACTCTTCAATGATCAGATCTTCTTCTTCGTCTATTAATAGTTTAAGAATTCCGGTTCCTGTTTTTAATGATGCTTCGAAATTATACAGCATTTCCTGATTGGACCAGAATTGGTCCAGGCAGTGTTTAAAAGTATTTAAAGATTTTGTTTGAACGACTGTTTCCGGGAGGGAATTCCAAGGTTCAGTCACTCTGATTGGAAAAGCATTTTTTCTTATATTTGTTTTTGCTCTTTGAGTCAATAATTTTAGAGTATGACCTCTATTTCCTGTCTTGAAAGATACATCCTCCCATTTTAAGAGTTTAGGTGAAGATTCAATGTCGTATAGATTATGTATAATTTTAAAAACTTCAATCATATCGCCTCATAGACGCCTATATGATAATTAGGGAAGTTTTAATAATTTTAATCTTTCTATATAAGTTAAGTTTCTCATCCCTGGTAATTCTTTTGTTGCTCTTCTTTGGACTTTTGCACTCTATTGCAATAATATGATTTTTTTGTAAGGATACCATACTGCTATTGCATAGTTAAGATGTGGATAGCTTTGTGTCTATAATAACCCCTAAGTCGTTTTGTTTTTTTAATTGTGTCGAGTGGATATATGGAGTTGTTAAGTGTCATAGAATATTTGATTTCTCCAATGTTATTATTTCCAATAGTCATGTGTTTACATTTGCTTGTATGAAATTTTAGTAACCATTTGTTGCTCCACTGCTCTAAGTTATTTAGGTCATCTTGTTAAATGCCCTGGTCATTTTTATCAATAATAGTTCTAAATATCTTGATGTCATCAGCAAATAGAAATGTATCAGACTTAGTTAGTTCTGGTAGGTCGTTTATGTATAGTACATAAAGTAACTGTCCTATAACCGAACCCTGGGATATCCCAGAAGTTCCATATATAAATGACATCTACATAATTTCCATTGTCGAGTCCCAAGGTCCAGTTATCAAAAACATTTATAAGTTGGAGGACTGTAGAGCTCCCTGTTATAAAACCATGTTGTTTTTGGCTAAATAGAAAATTTTCCTTCATATATTCAAAAATATGGTTTTTAATGATCCTTTCCATGCGTTTACATAGAATACTTGTAATGCTTACTGGGTGGTAGTTGCTTGCTAATAACTTGTTTCCTTTTTTATAAATAGCTGAAATTTTCCCTTCTTTCCAATCGTTCGGGATACTAGCTGTTGTTTCATATATTTTACGTAATGGGTGCGAGATTGATTTTGAAAGTTCCACCAGTAGCCTGTCTCCTATCTCATCTGGACCAGGGGATTTGTTTATATTTAGACTTCAATGCCAATAATATTTTGCTTTCAGTTATTGTTAACTCTTCCATCATTGTATTAGTCTCAACTCTTGGTATAGTTGGTATTTCCCTTAGTTCTTCAGTTGTAAATACGCTAGCAAAGTAGGTTGCAAGAATATTTGTTTTTTCCCCGTCTCACCTTTTGTAGTGTTGGATTTGGGATTGGTTGGATCTATATTTAATTTACCAATTCGTGGTTTGATTGTAGTTGGATTTATAATATTGCCAGAAGGCTTTTGGATTTTTTGTTTGATTAGCTACATTTCTTTCAAACTCCTTTCGAAGTTTTCGTGTTAAAGCTCTGACTTTGTTTCTAATTTTGCAGTACTCTAAATATTTCTTCCCATCTCTTGTTTCCATATAACTTGTCCATAATCTATTTTTATACCTAATCAGCTTTCTAGTTTTGGCATTCAGGGGAAAGTTCTAAACTTTACATGGTTTCTCAAATTACATCAAATTTTATTATCTGAATACATATATTGAACAATGTGCAGTCCAAAATTGTTATATATGTCAACATGACTGACTATGTCTCCGTTCCTCCTTGTTTAAAAATCACTCTGTGTATATCCGATTGTATGAATGGTGATCTTGATCTTAATAAATCAGGTGCATGATGCGTAATGCACCATGCATTATTTATGGTATGTAGCAAACTGTACCTGAGACTTCATTTAGCAAACTCGTGATGTACCCTGATCGTATGTATATTATATTGACCACGTTTATTAAAGTTGTGAACACTATTTTTTTTTCAAGTGGTAAGTTTTGCAGGTAGACAGGTAGTTAATTGTTTGAAAATTTATGATAGAATTTTAGTTCCTGCAATTTTAGAATATGTTCTACTTTTAGTAAACTAAGACTTTTGAACAGTGCATCGGTATGAGCATTATATTTGCTTAAACATATAATTCGGACGGCTTTTTTTTGAAGTTTTTTATTCTATCACATCTATAGTCCCCAGGCTGTTAAGCCATAGTTTAGATGTGACAATATTAAAGTGTTATACAGCATAATCATTATATTTTCGTTTATTTTCAAAAGGTTTATATTGAAGTCTCCTGCAATAATAATATCTGAGTTTGTTCTGTCAAATGACGAAATGATAGGTGTGAATTCGGAAAGGAATTGTTTATAATTTTCGTTAAGGTCTCTTGGGGGCCTGTAAATATTACCAATTATTATATCTTTAGAAAACCCACCACCATTTACTTTAATAAATTGACCTTCCCAATTGTCATACTGATCAAGAGACAAAATTACTTTGTAGTTAAATGTTTTGCTTAAATACATGACCAGTCCACCTTTATTACAACATGTTTTGTCTTGTTTAATGCCAGTTGTAAATGACACATCATCATTCTCGGAAAGCCAGCATTCCTGAAAACATTTAACTGTAATATATTAAATAAAGAATTGCGGTTAGTACCTCCTTGAAAATGAATAAATGATTCATCATCATCCATTATTTGGATACATAATTTTGGTTCAAAAATATGCAAATAAAACCAAAACCACAGGTGGGGCCGGGGGGTTTATTCCCCCACTTTTGTGTATATCATTGTAAATACTCTAGTTAGCACTATATACATGTAATTATGTCTGCTTGTCTGCACATAGGTATATTTTCCCTCTTTGTATGCTGTCGCTTTGTATAAGAGCAGCAAGGGTTTTTGGTAAAGACTGTCTTCGGCAGTTGCTAGCTACAGTAGAAAATATCACTAATGTTAAATCTTATCTGGTATTGTTTACTAATTGGTCATACATACCAGCTTAATGAGTAATGTACCAGGCTGTGCACAATTTGTGGCAGACTTTGTCACTATTATTATGTGCACAGCGGCAATCCTTGTTAGGTATGAATAAAATTGGATTGCCCGTTACCAATCTACCAAGTAGTTGGTGTATTTATACAAACAGAGAAAGGTCTGCATGAGCGTGTCCCCATTTCATTGTAAACACAAATACACCGCGAGTCAACGGGGTATCGAGCTGCGAAAAACACACAAAATAACATTTAAGATACAATATAGAATTGTGCTGCGAATCACCTCAATTGCCTTTGTAGGAATATTAGAATAGTACATATAAATACTGATATGAACACTATTATTTGGGATTAACAAAAACATGACAAATATAATAAAAAGAAAAATGCGTACCACAGAGGTCATCGAGGTACTGAGAATAATGGTGACAAAACAAGTCACAATACAATGGTGAGATAGAGCTGCCAATCATTAACAATCGGTCGTGCCCATTAAATTATATGTGCACATAGGCGTAGGTTAGTTATAGTCTTAATATAGAAAAAAAAAATTTTTTTAACAAAAACAATATAATTAATAATAGTAATATAATAACCTACTACCATGATTTGGCCTGTACCAACTACATGTCAACATAACTAAATATATTACTGTAATTGTATGTAGTCAGAAAAATAAAATGATAGTCAATAATAAATAATCTATCCGTATAACATGGATAGATTATAAAACATTAATGTATTTTATTAATATATGAAGAAATAATAATAATACTGTCATAGTGCCATGTAAACTGGATACGTAGGTTCACGATACTTGAAGGTGTGCAAGTGCCAGACAATGCTTACGTCATTTGACGCAGCAGTGTCTCGGGAATGTCCGCAGGAGTTACGCAATGCAGGCGTCCGATCCGGTCACTGGGTCTTTAATATTGGTCCAAGTCCAAGGATCACACCATTGTAAGTAAGTTTGCCCTTTTTCCGCAGAGTTCTAGCGTGGAATGCGATCTCAGAACGCTGAGCCGTTAAATCCTCATTGATAAAAACACAGCAGTTGTTTCCCTTCAGTTTTCTGCGCATTCAGATTATTGCGTCGTGGTGACGCTGGCTGTGAAACTTCACAAGTATGCTGCGTTTGTTGGGTGTTCTTCCCATGCGATGACACTGCACTATTTCATTAGTTTCAAGCGGGGGAGTAAGGCCAATCTGGTTGTTTACGATGTCCATGATTTTTACCTCAATATCCTCCCCTTTTGCGGTATCTGGGATTCCATTCTGCGGGAGTATTGCTCCAAACCATCCAAATCCGTCTCCAGGCTGTTAACTTGTTGTTCTAGTTAATTTATTCTAGCATCCCACACTTCGATACTTGCAGTTAGATCGTCAATTTTCTTGTTCATGGAGTCAATTTTATGAGCCAACCCTTTTGGGTACAAGATCTTTTTCATTTTTAATAACGCATCCTCGTCAGACAATAGTTCCAGTAATATTAATTTTAACTGGTCAGTATTGAGAACACCGTCCCCTGGATTTGGTACGGATACGTCGGCATTAGCACTCTGTTAGCATGCGGTGGTTGTAAATTAACAGTTACCCTTCGCAGTCGATGACCGATGTTACGCAATATCGTTGCGCAGTGTCTGCCACGAATCGGGCACCGAAGTGGAAACAACAGCAGAGTTTCAAAGCATTGCCCTACCGAAATAGTTTCAGTCAAAATTCACAACGACCATTTGTCCAAACATACTCACTCTGATCTTCACCAAGCCGCCATCAATTACTGTTGAGCTTCTTCCCAAAACATTTCACCTTTCGCCTTTCATTTCATTCAAATGAACCCAAAAACTCGGAGCCCCACTGCAGCATGTCTAATCTCCAAAAACCATCCCTTTCGTGTACACTTGCTTTTATGAACAGCAGCATTTGGGATAGAAAGGCATTCATTTTCTTTTGTAAACTTTCCATAAATCAAGGCCCATTTTCATTTCAGCATTCTAATTGAGCAAGTTAAGTAATACATATTTTGATACACTAGATACTGGCAATTAGTAATGCACAGATGATATTCATCTATCTGTTATTCACATTGGTACACATTAGTGTTGCCAGATGTTTTACTGGTGGTTGTCATGTAACATCAGTGACGAATATGTGAATATTTTAATCAAATTTTTTAAGGCAAGAATTGTTAACAAAGAAATTATCATTCTCGTTCTACTAACTTTGCTTTATGTAAAACTAGCCAAGATGCCCGGCATTGCATGGGACAAAAAGGCAGCTACTGCAAGAGCTTATGACTCCTTGCTCTACCCAGTGAAGATTAGGTCGAGCGATGGCAATGATAACTTCATGTCCCCAATATATACAACTGCCAGTTTTTTATGAAGCATTCATACCATACGAAGAAACTTATGTGGACGTTTGAAGTAGATTGTAGTTATTGTACAATTGTTACAATTCACATCTAGGCCTCAAAGAATTTATGCAATCTGAGTGACAAATATGTGAATGTTTTAATCTAATTTTAGTATTGGGACCTCACCATGTCATTTTCTTAGCTTGACAGCTTTGATTATCTGATTCTAGTTCGATCTACTTTTTGTTCCCGTGGTTGAAACAGCCTTAAAAATAATCCTTGGTTGACTCTTGGGTTTTCACGGTTGCCAAACCAACTCTTTGGAATTCACTCCCTGTTAGTGTTAGGTCAACAGGAAATATAATAACATTATGCTGTCATCTGAAGACTTATGTTTCTAACATTGTTACTCTCCTTGGCTCCTTAGCTTATTTGTTCATCTGTTCACAAATTTGTTTATCGATTTTGAGAAAGCCAAACTCTGGATTTGATGCACCTGAAGAGTGACCAAACACCTGAAGAGTGACAAAACACTTGAAGAGTGACAATACACTTGAAGATTGACAATACAATACAACAACCAACCAAAATTCCTCAGAAACTCGAGCTCCCTCTTCAGGTGTATTGTCACTCTTCAGGTGTTTTGTCACTCTTCAGGTGTTTTGTCACTCTTCAGGTGTATTGTCACTCTTCAGGTGTTTTGTCACTCTTCAGGTGTATTGTCACTCTTCAGGTGTATTGTCACTCTTCAGGTGTTTTGTCACTCTTCAGATGATTGTCACTCTTTAGGTGTTTTGTCACTCTTCAGGTGTATTGTCACTCTTCATGTGTTTTGTCACTCTTCAGGTGATTGTCACTCTTTAGGTGTATTGTCACTCTTCAGGTGATTGTCACTCTTCAGGTGTTTTGTCACTCTTCAGGTGATTGTCACTCTTTAGGTGTATTGTCACTCTTCAGGTGATTGTCACTCTTCAGGTGTTTTGTCACTCTTCAAGTGTATTGTCACTTTTAACCGAACCCCAGTCGGTTTGGTTGATGCACTGTTCTTATGGGCCTAGAACGACTGCCCAACACTTCAGCATCAGGTTTGTTGTTAGTTTTCTCCCCATTTGTCATGTCCGTTGTGTCTGCAACATGACCTGTCTGACAATTGGTGTCCGTCCCATTCTCATAAAACAGACGTAATCTGTCCACTGACATTGTCATCTCTGTTCGAAGCGTATTCTAAAATATTTGCCCCAACGGCGCACCACCCGAAACAGACCTGTGTACTTCAATTCAAGTGAAGGTTGGACTTTATCCACATGAACCAGCACCTTCTTTGATGCCTGCGGCACCTTTGTGCACATTTTAACCTTCCCATGCAATGGGTTCTCTATGAAACGTTGGACCGCCATGACCCACGCCAACTCTCTGCCACTTGTTGGGTCACGGGCAATTCCCATCAAATTGCAAACCTTCATCCACAAATCAGAGACGAATGATGTACTATGAATTCGACGCTGTACAAGGTATCGTTCTTTGGGTTATTCAGAACCACCTGACACTTCCCCTCCGTTTGTATGACTTATTCGACATCTTCAAGACACCCTTGTATGGCACCATGTCCCTGGCATACCTGGCTGGCAGCTTGTTCACCGTGGCACCGGTGTCTATCTGGAACACTACAGGCTCTCCATTGATGAACATGCGGCGCTTAGCATCAATCAGCGCCACATTTGTGAACTGTCATTGAGTAGACCCAGGCATCTCCACTGTCGTCTGCATCGTTGCAGTCGTCATGTTCATACACCTTATATACACACCGCTTGTGCCGGGGTTTGGCCCGCTGGTTGGCAGATCAATCTGTCGGTGGCCGAGTAGTTGTACTGTGCTTTGTTAAGCTACTTAACAGCTTCCACATTAGATGCATCGCACCAGATTTCTGTCTGTACCTTCGGTAGTCGATGAACCAGAAAGGTGGCATTTGCGATCTCTTCTTTGCTCTTCTTTGGTAGAAGCAAATGCGCGATCATGTACCGGAAGCCAAGCCTCGTCAAATTCCTTTTGTCAGGAGATGTTCTTAAAGTTAAGTGAGAGGCACCATCTTTCCTGATGCATGTCAAACGAACCAGTGGAAAAATCGCGCTCAAGGTCTTTTGGTGTTTTAGGTACTGGGAATCTTTTGATGGCTTCAACTCATTCTGGTGGAATTGAAATGCCTCGCAAATCAACTACATGACCGAGAAATGTGAGGGACAACCGGCCAAGTTGACATTTCTTCTTGTTCAAGAGGAGTCTCTGACATGATCCTCCTCGCTGCCCACAATCACATCGTCCATGTACATTAAATTTGCGAACAGCAGATCACTTAGTAATTGGTGCACATTTCACTGGAAACATGGCATTTGGAGGAACTTGAAAAGGCCAAGGGTCGTGATGATAGCCATTTTGTCCTGTGGTGACTCGTCAACGCGTACTTGTTGAAAAGCCTGTCGAAGGTCGACCTTGCTGAACATCATGCCACCAGCCAGCCGCTCGTTGAAGCTTGTCAGTGTCGGAAGCAGATATCTGTTGAGTTTTGTCATGATGTTTAGTCGCCGAAAATCCTCACATACTCGCCATTTGTTAATGACCTTTTTCTCTTTCCCATTGTCGAAGTTATTCTTCAACCTGTGCCTTCTTTTCGCCATGAAGCTTCCGGTATGGCGTGTCTACTGGTAAACCCTCCATCGTAATGTGGAAAGGTGTAGTCATGGAAACAATTGTGCTCATGCTGGGGTCGGTGATGTGCCAGACAACGCAAAGCCGGGGTGCCTGTGTGCGATCAGCCGTGACGAGATCGAGCTGACATGAGGATGAACTATACTGTTTCTTTTGCTGTTGTCTCACCTCTGTGTCTCCGGCAAATGTATATAGTGTGTACACGTATACATCACGTCAGGGTCACCACTTGTAGCTTCTGATATTTACACATTGGAGACACTATTGTAGAGATGGAAGAAGACATGTTGTAAATTAGAACCTTTAATCTCCACTGTCCTCTTATTGTAACAAAACATCAACTGTACATTTGTTTGTAACTGTTGGCAGTCTCTACAGTCATCTGGGTCATATCAATGTCAGCTGCGTCGACAGACTCTCCTTTCATTGATCTATCCAGTTTTTTCCTCATTCACTGTGTCCATCTTTGGCACATCTGGAGACATCACTTGTTTCCACAGGAGAGCCTTTGTGATGGTCAGGAAGGGTGGGGTGTAACATGATGACAGATACGCTGGACCTTGTTAACTTTGTACACCTTGATCCATCATCCACATCAAATGCATTACTCCTTACTTCCTTCCTCCGTTTTGCTTTCAAACTTTGTCCTGTTTCCTGGTAGGCTGTTTGTGCTTTCTCAGTTGTTTCACTATACTCAAAAGAAAAATATGCGTAATATTTAAAGAAAGCCTACATTAGCTTTGAATGACAATAATAGAGGTTACTTTTATGTCTCTAACTGTGGCAGTTTGTTTGGTTCTTTGAAGGTCTCCACACTGGCTGCATCAATGACCAGGTCAATATTCAAAATCCTCGGCCTTGCTTGTTGTCCATGGTTGAATGGAATCACTCGAGCAATGGATGATGTTGTCGCTGTGTGGATGTCTCTTTTTGACATTGGTGGCTGTCCACAGGTGGAGACTCACCACTCAACAACACTGACATTGGTGGCTGTCCACAGGTGGAGGCTCGCCACTCAACAACACTGACATTGGTGGCTGTCCACAGGTGGAGACTCGCCACTCAACAACACTGACATTGGTGGCTGTCCACAGGTGGAGACTCGCCACTCAACAACACTGACATTGGTGGCTGTCCACAGGTGGAGACTCGCCACTCAACAACACTGACATAGGTGGCTGTCCACAGGTGGAGACTCGCCACTCAACAACACTGACATTGGTGGCTGTCCACAGGTGGAGACTCGCCACTCAACAACACTGACATTGGTGGCTGTCCACAGGTGGAGACTCGCCACTCAACAACACTGACATTGGTGGCTGTCCACAGGTGGAGACTCGCCACTCAACAACACTGACATTGGTGGCTGTCCACAGGTGGAGACTCACCATTCAACACTCCCATGTGTACAATGAGTTGTGTTGTTATCAGACAAAGTTAGCTTATGCAGGTCATTGTTATCCCAGCAGAATGGTGTGAATACACATGGATGTGCATGCTACATCTACACCATCCAATCCTGATGGACAGATAACATCTTTAGATCAGTCATTGTGGGTTCTCAATTGTTATATGCTTTCCCTCCACCTTCTCTGATGAAATCAGCCACACCAAGAAGTTATAAACAATATGTGACAGTGGTACTTGCTGAACTATCAAACCATCAGCCGAATTGGTTTTTACCTTCTTCAACTCTATTCTTCCACGCTAATTCAATGTACTTTGCTGCATGGTGAAGCTCTAAAGGAACTGACGGAATTAATATTTTTAATTGAAAGTTCTACGTAAATAAATACTGGTTTGAATATTGGGAACATGATGCCCACCACAAGATCTCCATTCCCACCTGTCAGGTTGTCTCTACTGAGTCACTATATGCAAAGGCTCATACTCATGGTCTTACGTGGTCTTGTGGGATGTTGCAGACTCTGCTGCTCTGCAAACATCTAGACAAGTGTCTAACGACAGATCATTGAAATTGTGCAGCTGTCACAAAAATTGCACGCCTTCGCAAGCATCCTCAGTGCGGCGTAGAAGTTGTCAAAACTATCGTCCTCCTCCTGCTTCCTGATGTAGCATTTGTAACGTTCAAATGTCTCAAACTGGGCGGGAAGCGCACTTTTAATAATCAAGCAAAACAGTATTACATAACAGCATTATAGTGACACCAGTGCAACGATTCTTTACTTGACATAGTCAATAAGTTGGCAGCACCTCACGGTATAACACCAATATGTAACACTCCTTCCTCTTTAGCTTTAAAGTTAACCCCCAATATAAGGTCCAATCATCCTGCATGATTACGTGTACAGGTGACATTATACATCCAGAATGTCTCTCGTTTCTTGGTACGCCTTTCTTTCGCCACAGGAGTAGACAGTGGTGTTGATGAAACCACAGTCTCGCCTTGCTGTTCCCTGACAGATGAGTCTGGTTCTTTCTGAGTATTTTGAGGAACCGACACTGGTTGACAAACAATCTCATCACTCGCAGGTGACGGAACACTGACTGATTCCAACACATTCGGAATCATCCGCACTATATTCTCAGATACAGATCTATGTGCACATAGCGACGCTATGTGCACATATTGTTACCCTTGGCAATGACACCTCATCCAAAAATATTTCATTCTGTTATGACAGATTTGGCCAACAGTTGCATCTGAGCAATATTAGCAACCACTGTTGGAATCCCTTCCATGGTCGCGATTCTTGATTTCTGCATCACTGCACTTCAAGGTAGCTTATGTGGGTTAGTATGATATTCAGCCATCCACCTAGATGACTTCCTCAAGATATGAGGTTCTGGTGAAGAATCGTCCTAAGTCCATTGATCTTGAAGGTGACTAGCTTCCTGCTCACTCTGTACACCCCTGCCACCTCTGCACTCTCCTACCCTTGTGCACCTGCAACCACGTCATTGTAATCCACCGACAGTGACACTCTCATCAGTCCAATTTCCAAGTCTTCTTCCTCCTGGTCGACATGCAGGGCAGACCTTGTAGGAATGTCCGTGGGTGTATGACAGTCTTTCTCCTCACGGTCTACTTCCATTTCAGATGCTAGTTCTCGAGCATCCAGCAACGCATACCTGAGTAACATCCTCAGTGGACCCGCTGCCTCTTCATGATCTGGTCAGTCCACTACTTGGTATGGTTCTTTCTCCCACCTGTCTTGCATTTTACTTTATCCCCGAACCCTGAAATGCCTGTCATTCTGTGTCTTCCTCTTAAGTGCCTCCTTTTTGCTGCATCACATACTTCTCCCTCAGCGGAGGGTCCACCAAGCAGATGATCTAATGGCAGAAGTAGTGGGTGAATGTGGTGTACAATTATATCGTTACACCAGCTCTGGGAGGTGTTCCGGCCACTGCTTCTTCTGTGCATTGGACGAAGTTTTCAGTCGATCATGTAGCGTTCGATTGAACTGCTCTGCCTGGGCATTCCCCTGAGGATGATGGTGTCATGTGACTTTTGGTAATACCATAGATTGCACATAGCTCTTTAACTAGAGGGCTGTCAAAGTTACGCCCATGGTCAATGTGGATACGCTGTGAACCCCGAATCATGCAAACCAGTCTTTCACCAGTACTTTGGCAACTGTACAGGCTTTCTCTTTTTTCATCGGAACCACCTGGGTAAGTTGCTTGCTATTATCAGAACGGGACACCACGGAAAATGACCTGGAATAACATATGGCACAGTTGGCGAAGCAGCTACTCGAGCAAAGAAAGAGGTCAGGATGCTTTTCAGAAGGCTCAACAGCTAAAGGATCAGCTGCTGACATCCCAGAACGAGCACCCCCCAGGTATCATATACGTTGCAGCTGCTAGGAAGCTGGAGAGGTTTAGGGGTCGCCCTACGACTGCTGCAGAGCCCACGGTCCAGGAATGGGTGGAAGGTGGAACCGTGTGCCCCAGCTTGTCACGTTCTCACCAATGATAGACAAACACCTTATGTTAAAGTGCATTACTCTTGATCGTTTATTAGCGATATAATACCACAGTCACAGTCATCTGATCATGCCATCAATAGATCAACACTGAGCTGTGTGGGTGGGCTCATTAACGTTACAGCCCTTTCCTTTTACAAATATCAAGTGCAAATTCATATTAGGAAATTTATCTGATCTATTGACAATCTGCCAAGTAGAATGGTGGCTTCCTGGTACGTATGCCTCTGCGCACTGGCGTCGAGTCCACACGTGGCAGTGGTGTATCCTGCATAGGCACTGCCTCTTGGTGATGACTCCAACATCGACATCCTCATTTCTGCAAAAACATTTTACAAGACTCCGAACCAGCTTCTTGTAACAGTGGATTTGTACTCATTTGCCACAGCTCGCTCTCAGGCAGTGGGAGATTCTTATCTACAACACACAGATGACGTGTTGCTATTATATTTGCCTGCGAGAAGTTTGATCAATATGTGTATGGAACAGATGCAAGTAACTCCTCTGTTTGTACAGTTTAAAGACACGTTATGTGTCTGATTTGCATGTGTTATGCACAGAATAGTTGCCGACACATAACGTGTCTTTATACGCTTAGTGCCTTACACAGAACCAGTCAATCTGGAAATAGTCTCTACACTGGGCGCTATGCCCCACCTTACTCTATACGGCAATATGCAGTTTATGGAACTTATTAAACGAGTATACTAGCATCAAAGTGTATTATTTTTAAATGTCACACCCTCTTGACTCTTGAACTGAATAAAACACATGTACGTATACCGATATGGAATAGATCTACTACGATGATGATGTACTGGACCAACAGGCCTACGAATCGAAAATAATAACCTGGACCTGAGCAGCCGAAAACGTATATGATTTGACAAACGTAGTATGCAAGCTGATAATAATGGAATCAAATGTGCACATGGGGTACCCACCCCCGGGGCAAAGCGCCCCAATCTGATGCCTCAATGTAATTAGTCGTAAGTTTTTAATTTTATATGCCAATTAACTCTGATTTGCATGTGTTATGCACAGAATAGTTGCCGAGTTAATTGGCATATAAAATTAAAAACTTACGACTAATTACATGGAGGCATCAGATTGGGGCGCTTTGCCCCGGGGGTGGGGCCCCATGTGCACATTTGATTCCATTATGCCGAAGGTTGTTAAACATTTACACATGTACTTCTATGCTTTAATAACATTATGCCCCATAAACAATATGCAAAGACATTCAATACATATGATGGAGCAAATGGAGCCAGGTATTGGAGCATACGTTATACAGACGTTCCATGAAAAGTACGATATAGCATGTAACGACGTCTCTACGATTGTTCATAATTATCATGAACATAGCTAACACGCCATATCCGTTCATTCAGTCCGAATCCAAATCGCAATGGTGACACGTAGTATGGGTCGCCCCCAGTGCAAGCAGCGTGTGCCCAGTTCTTGCAGCCCAGACATTGGAGCCATGTCTCTCTGGTTTCCATACGGCTTGTAAGTACTTCTGGAACAGCACTCTCAACGTCGGCGACGTCATTGCTTGTAACAGGCAGGACGGAGATTCGCGAGGTACCAACGTCACTAAAGGGGACGTATGAGGTGACGTGAGTGGTGATGACTTCCGGAGCGGTGACATGAGTGGTGATGACTTCTGCAGCGGTGACATATGCACTTATGGAGTGTGAGGTGGTGACTGGAGCGTTGACAGTTCGAGAACATTAAACTCGGCATCGAATTTGCTGTCATTAAATGGCAACAATCCGCACGCTGCAAAACCATTCACGGCGGACTGAATGGTAGCAGTAGAGATGTATGCTTGCTCAAACAACGGCATCACATCATGTTGTGTGATTGCGCGTCCCTTGTTGGAAATTAGCCAGTTGTCGCAGGATCGACTGAAAGCAGATTTCAGTGATTTGAAACATGTTCGGGCGAGTGGCTGGAGCCTGTGTGTGCAATGCGGAGGAAATGTTAATAGTATGATGCCATACTCCCTAGCGAAGTCGATCGCCTCCAAGGTTTTGTGGCTTTCATGTCCATCCAGTAACAGGATATGTGGGTCATCTTTTGTGCAACCGGCAATCGCGGCGAAGTGCTTCAACCACGTCATGAACGTGATCGAATCGATGTACCCTGAACCACGGTCATTGACGCCATTGTCTTGCGAGGAAACACGAATAGAGGCGGGATGAAAGCCCCAGCTGCGCTCATACAGCACAATGCTGTTATGTTTTTTCCACGCTCACCGCTAGACACTTTTCGAACTTGTCGTGTTCCTGTTTTACATATCACCTTCCCAGGCTTCGAGACCGTAGTGAAGCCGGTTTCATCGCAATTCCAAATGCGTGTGGCACTGTACTCCCCTGTTTGCAGGATACCTTTGTACAGCCCAAAGGACTCCATTCCATTTGAAACCTTCAACTCGGGCAGTGCTAGTGGCTATTGAGGCACGAATCGATAGGGACAGTTGTCGTCTCATAAAATTGGAAAGCCAATCCTTCCAGCTAGACCACGCACTTTGTCGAAGTTGTTGGTCATGCCCAGTTTTTCGGCAATTGCAAAGGCCAAACGCCGGACATCAGTTGTTATCAACCCGTACATTCGCTCCGACATCTCCTTCGCATAGATGACCAATTGAGCTTTGAACGCACTAGAAAATATGCACCGCTTCCTGCCCAAGGTAACCGCACCTGGGATTCGAACATCGCCGATGCAATGACGCTTTAGTGTACGTCTCAGAATCCCATAGACAGCGCCTGCACCATGGATGCTTTGTCCCTCACGGTCAGCCGCAACAGCCACAGCCAATCAATCGCTGCCATATGAACCCTGGGTTGAATTTCTTTTGTAAGTTCGCACTATGCTGTATCGTCTCTGAAACACTAATGTGCAAAAAATATTATCATGTATATGCATAATATATATAAATATATATATATATATTTATATATATTATATATATATATATATATTATATATGTATATATAATATATATATATATATATATTATATATGTATATATAATTAACGAAATGTTTATTTGAATTTTTATGTGAGGGAGCGTGTGCGTGCATACATACCGTTATACATGTAATTTATGCAATAACCAACACAAGTCCGATGTAGTAGAAATTGAAAATGCATTCATCCACAGGTACCAGCAAACCAAATCCCACCCCCAGTTGTTGGCCTGACGTAGTGACCGGAATGCCTCATCATACGACCGCCAGTCCGCACCTTTCTCACATAGGGAACGAATTGTCTGGATATACATGAGTAAATTATGTGATTCTGACATATGCTGCGGCTGAAGTAGAAAAACAGACATGTAAATTTCGAAGCCCTGCAGCCATTGGTCAAATGACACAGTGCTGCTCTTTGCCCTAGGGGCGATACAAAACATGGGGGTCTCGTTGTCACTGCCTGGCCTAACGGACACAGAATAGTTCTGTGGTGAGGAGTCATGCAAAAATGTGGAAATACTAACATAATCCCCGGACCAAATTTGGGCTTTGAGTTTGTCAGACACGCGGGAATGATGGGATAGGGCCGAGGTAGCGAACGATGCTACTAGATCCTGGGATGCCCTGGGGAGGGCATGTACTTCCTGACCTGTATGAATACCTGAAGACATGGCCTCTGGCCACGGGGCTGACCGTGGTCTTGGAACGGGCTTGGTGGCGTGCCAGCCGCAGATGATGTCGCCCGACCTGATGTATGGCCGTCCTTCGGCCGTAGACGAAGGTTAGCCAAGGGCCCCTCCTCAGCAGACGCCGCCATTGCCGCAGGGGCCGGAGGAGGTAGGCATTGGCTGCAGGCAATTGTTGCAGGCCACGCACCATCGCATGGACCTCCTGCAACATCTTATCAGAAGATTCAAGCCGGCGCTCCAGATTCGACAAGCGCTCCTCCGTCGTAGCTTTCCGACCCGCTGCTGCGCCTGCTACCGGACGAACAACCTGCCGGTTCATTGTCAAAGTGCTGCACAACGTGGCACTCTGGTGGGGGTGGGCACATTGCTGATCGTGCAACGGCAGCGCGGCTTGCCGCCACCCGCGATCTTGTTGCCACCGGGCTGTGGCGCAGATGTCGTCCACGACGCACGTTCTTAGCTGGAGCCATCCTGCAACATATTGTGGAAGGGCCAATACTGAGTGAACAGCTAAACGCTTGGAAACCGCCACCACACTACTCATGAAAAGCACACGTTGAAACTAGCTCTTAAATTTTTGTGGCAATGCCACCAGGACTGATGCCTTGCATCGAAGCTTAAACAAAACGGTCACTGAAGACCATGTTTTGATTAATTTTTTTTTATATATATAAATTATACGATAACACCTAAATGTATGACAGTAACCAGGTAATTAGGGTGTCACCGCCCACGATAGATCACCAAAAATTTTAATCCGGGTCACCGCCCCCGATATTGTGCCAATGAAAATTTACAAACACAGTTAATTAGGGGGTCACCACCCACGATAGTACATCAATGAAGAATTGTAAACGCAGTTAAGTAGGTCACCACCCAAAATAGTACCTATATATGCGAGATTAGAATGACAGTTAGGGGACACCACCCACGATAGTACATCAATGCAAATTGACAATCACATTTAGTTAGGGGACACCGCCCCCTGTAGCATATCAGTGCTAAGATACAATCACAGTTAGCTAGGGAAACACCGCCCACGATAGCACATCAATGCAGAAAGTGCAAACACGGGTAAAATACCTAAACACAAAATTGCCAGAAGTTGGGGTCGCCTCCCATGATAGCAAATAGTGTCACCGAGGTAAAACGTTGCATTACTGTTAATAATAGCAACGATAACATAACCATAATATCATAAGAACGAACAATGAAGATGGTGACACAACACAAATTTGGAATTATCTTCATTTGGAAGAACCACTACCTCGTCTCGTCGCCACAAAAATTCGGGGGGCCTCTGCCCACGAACGTGTAAAGCGTCACCGTGGACTGGTATGGGATCACTGCCCACAATTTATGAATGTCGAGGATAATTTAAGTTGCCGTAAGCTGTAGGACAACATGGCTAACTGCTCTGAAAATTGCCCCCCGAATGCTGTGGAACAGTCGGAAATTTCCTATATCAGATAAATGAACGCCATCTTGGCGGAAAACCTTCGCCGGGCTGTTCCAAAGGTACTTATGGCTCCAGTAGAACATACCACGGCGCCCCCCACATGCCGAATGTAACGCAGCATTCACGGATGCAACATGAGCCGCCCCCGTAGTAAAATCAAAATGGCGCCATTTCTTGCGGCGCTCGATTTGGCACAGACATACCTGACGGACCCCTAAAGCTAACAATTCATTGCCTAATCTACCTAGTTGCGCCCCTACTGCTTCTGGAGGTGGGGGAGACTTCCCATCGAGGTCGTTGCCCCCAAGAAGGATAATGACTATGTCAGGGACGCGAGCAGAAATCTGGGTAATGGTTGCCAGTTCTCGAAATGTTTTAATGGACGCTCCCCTCCGACCCATAAAACGAACCGTGCACGTATAACCTAATCTTTCTAAGTCGTCCAGGAGACCCGCAGATTCAATGAACACGTCCAACCAATACGCGTGGCTATGCCCGAGCACAAGCACATCTACTTTGACTTTGCCGCCGACATATTGAATGGCCGATTGCGGGAAGTTTAAACGTATACGAAACAAGAGCAAATTAACCACGAGGCATCCGATGAAGTAAATACAAATGAAACAATACTCAGCTGAAACGAGTGTTCAGGCGATCTTCCTCCTGCAAGTCAGTCGACACAGCTCGAAGTGGTCACTCTCAAAAACGTATTTGCAAACGTAACGACTGTTGGTAAAACCAAAGTATTTGAGAGACAAATTTTCTAGACACAACTTCGTAATGCAGAGACTGGAACAGGAGTGAAAGATTCCAGCTGCTGGTTCTGGTTTGAACTGGTTTCCGTTAAGCCGTGATTGGCTGACTAGCGTGGAGTGATACACATTATTTGGCCAAATAGTTCCGGTGTAGTCTCGGACACCCAGGGCAAGACTTGCCTTGGTTATTTCATAAAACCTGTTGTGCAGCTGTAAGTTGCATAAATTTGTGCATGACGTATTTCTATAACTCATATGGTATGCTCATGGACTGCATATACAAACATCCCCATCATAAAAAAGCATTCTTTATACTGGTTTTGCATTAAATTCGACGTGGGGTAAAGCGCCTATGCATGGGTACTTTGCCCCAGCCCAATGTGGGCGCTGTGCCCCAATAGCCACTATTCAAAATAATCTTAATTATGGGTTCTATTTATTATCGCTCAACTTAACCAAATACACGAAAATGCAGCACGCATAACGCAGTATAAACAGCTATTCGCATGCCTGCGTCTTGTGTCATTAAATTTAATATCCCTACTTAATCTGACTGCCTGGTCTTAATGATATCAAAAACTGGTGTGGAACCTGAGCTAGTTTCTGTACATATCAGTCATAACTGAAAACATGTATGAGTGAGAAAATGGCAATCCATTTATTTAATACAGTAATCATAGGCATGGAATGCCGAAGAGCCCCTACATAGGAGTGACAATCACAATTGGTTACAAGTGCCATAGTAGGGGCGTAATTACCAAGTTGACTAGCCATACACATACATGTACAAACAGAAAGGCTGGGGTTCTTGATTCCCCAGCAAAATAGTGTACATGAAAAATTGGCCTAAACCCCTAACAGTGGTAAACTAACAAAGGTAACAAATCAAATGCGATTAACGGTAACGCAACACCTAATGAGTAAGGGTGCTGTACATATATATATATATATATATATATATATATATATATATATATATATATATATATATATGAATAAACCTACTGCTGATACATGACATAGTGGGCTAATCACACAAACATTTATAAACAAACCATAATGAATGTATGGTAACCCAATGCATAATGTGTAAAGGTGCCATATATACATGCATATAACGAAAACTGCCAACTATTAACACATGACACAGAAAGGCAGGACCAAACTGCCACACAAATGTACTTCGAAAAGTACCCGCACTAAAAACCCTGCGTACACTACCGAACATTCAGTGGAGGAAAAAACATAATGCAAAACCTCGTGTACCAAGCTACTACAGGGAAAAGCGTCAAAAATAACTTTGTGATCAACCTTTCTGTGAGCAATGTTTCGCAATGTACCTACACGTTGTGCACGAGCTGATCTATTGGACCCCCACCGTTAACACACTATTAGGGAGGGTGGGTGGGATTTTTGAGCAGAGCGTAAATGCAACGTTGCTTACTGTACAAGACAGAAGCGGCAACTGAATTTGAAATACTTTTCGTCCAACACAAAGTTGCCCTCCGCCAATCACCTGTCATCTCAGGCCACGTGCAAACACTGGACGGTACCTTTGCTCCACCTTGTGATTACCGGTCGGGCTGCTTTGAATGGACCTGTCAAATTTAATAATAGAGGGGGCGCCACCAAATACCTCTCTCAAGCCTCATGTATAGTTATCTGCTCGCAGCTTGGTATTTCATCTTTGGACAAAATTGCATTTTGCATGCTAATTGAATTTAATATCCCTACTTAATCTGACTGCCTGGTCTTAATGATATCTAAAACTGGTGTGGAGTAAAACTGGTGTGGAGCCTGAGCTAGTTTCTGTACATATCAGTCATAACTGAAAACATGTATGAGCCACACAATTCAATATTCGCCAGGTTAGCAGGGTGGGCGCTTTGCCCCGCCATGGGCACTATGCCCCAACTTACTCTAAGACAATGCTGCAAGCACATGGGGCTTCGACAGGGTTCATGGACTTGGTGCAGCGGGCGGCGGTCGCTGTTGTTTAGTAGCTCCCTGGTGGCAGATATGAGAACACCTAACGAGCCTAGCATACAGCACGGTCCGAAGACGTGGACCCCGACTACCGTGTATATGAGAGGTGTGGGATGAACTTTGCCAAATAGTTCACCAAGCCAAGCAGTCTCTGTACAACTTTGGTATCATTTGGCTCAGGCATTTTCTCAATTGTCTCTATTGTCCACACTGAGCCTTCCATACAAGACTTCCGTCATCTTTAGCTTCATCTTCTCTGCATTCAGTCGAAGGTTAGCGCGATCCAAGAACGCTCACAGGTTCTTGCCGTGGTCAATCTCTGCCTCTTCGTCAGTTGTACCACAACCTACTATCAGAAAGTCATCATGGATCACCTCTGTGCCTGTCAGGTTCTCTACGAGTTCATTGTGCATTGCTGGATCTCGGGCGCAGAGTTAATCCCAAAAGGCATCGATAATGACCAAATGGCATGTTGAAACATGTCAACATACTGGACTTCTCATCCAGCGGGGTCTGCCAAAACTCATTCTTGGCACTAACACAGTGAACATCTTGTATTCTTCAGCCAATGGTTGGCATCGGGCAATACTGTGTTCATTTGATTGCTACTTGATACCCAGTCCATTGGCTATATGACTGGCATCAATACTCCATCACACACTAACTCATAAATTTTCTTGCATACCTTTTCTTGCACTGGTACAGGTACACATCTCGGCACATGCACCACTGGTCTTACAGGTACACATCTCAGCACAAACACTGGTCTTACAGGTGCACATCTCGGCACATGCACCACTGGTCTTACAGGTACACATCTCAGCACAAACACTGGTCTTACAGGTACACATCTCGGCACATGCACCACTGGTCTTACAGGTACACATTTCGGGACATGCACCACTGGTCTTACAGGTACACATCTCGGCACATGCACCACTGGTCTTACAGGCGCACATCTCAACATAAACACTGGTCTTACAGGTGCACATCTCGGCACATGCACCACTGGTCTTACAGGTACACATCTCAGCACAAACACTGGTCTTACAGGTGCACATCTCGGCACATGCACCACTGGTCTTACAGGTACACATCTAAGCACAAACACTGGTCTTACAGGTGCACATCTCGGCACATGCACCACTGGTCTTACAGGTACACATCTCAGCACAAACACTGGTCTTACAGGTGCACATCTCGGCACATGCACCACTGGTCTTACAGGTACACATCTCAGCACAAACACTGGTCTTACAGGTACACATCTCGGCACATGCACCACTGGTCTTACAGGTGCACATCTCGGCACATGCACCACTGGTCTTACAGGTACACATCTCGGCACATGCACCACTGGTCTTACAGGTGCACATCTCGGCACATGCACCACTGGTCTAACAGGTACACATCTCGGCACATGCACCACTGGTCTTACAGGTACACATCTCGGCACATGCACCACTGGTCTTACAGGTGCATATCTCGGCACATGCACCACTGGTCTTACAGGTGCACATCTCAGCACAAACACTGGTCTTACAGGTACACATCTCGGCACATGCACCACTGGTCTTACAGGTACACATCTCGGCACATGCACCACTGGTCTTACAGGTACACATCTCGGCACATGCACCACTGGTCTTACAGGTGCACATCTCGGCACATGCACCACTGGTCTTACAGGTGCACATCTCGGCACATGCACCACTGGTCTTACAGGTACACATCTCGGCACATGCACCACTGGTCTTACAGGTACACATCTCGGCACATGCACCACTGGTCTTACAGGTGCACATCTCGGCACATGCACCACTGGTCTTACAGGTACACATCTCGGCACATGCACCACTGGTCTTACAGGTACACATCTCGGCACATGCACCACTGGTCTTACAGGTGCACATCTCGGCACATGCACCACTGGTCTTACAGGTGCACATCTCGGCACATGCACCACTGGTCTTACAGGTACACATCTCGGCACATGCACCACTGGTCTTACAGGTACACATCTCGGCACATGCACCACTGGTCTTACAGGTGCACATCTCGGCACACGCACCACTGGTCTTACAGGTGCACATCTCGGCACACGCACCACTGGTCTTACAGGTGCACATCTCGGCACACGCACCACTGGTCTTACAGGTGCACATCTCGGCACACGCACCACTGGTCTTACAGGTGCACATCTTGGCACACGCACCACTGGTCTTACAGGTACACATCTCGGCACCTGCACCACTGGTCTTACAGGTGCACATCTCGGCACATGCACCACTGGTCTTACAGGTACACATCTCGGCACATGCACCACTGGTCTTACAGGTGCACATCTCGGCACATGCACCACTGGTCTTACAGGTGCACATCTCGGCACATGCACCACTGGTCTTACAGGTGCACATCTTGGCACATGCACCACTGGTCTTACAGGTACACATCTCGGCACATGCACCACTGGTCTTACAGGTGCATGCTCATATGAGCAAAATTTGCACTCAATTGCCAACATTTTTGGTTTTTTCACATAGTAACGTAATTGACTGGGCCCACTGCATCCCCTGTGTCCTTGACCTTGTCTACTGTTTGCTTTCACAGCACAGACTGTCTGCTCACCTGACTTCACATGGGTCTCTTCAGCAGTTTCCTCAGCAGCTTGCCCCATCTCGTATGCTCTTTCCAGAGTTAGGTTTTTCACTCAAAGCAGCCTGTCTTGGCCCTTCCGAGTCTACCAGGTACGAAATGGTCCCTGATTATCTGACTAGTTGTAATATTTGCAAAATCGCAGCTTTATGCAAAGTGTCGTAACTCCGTCAGGTAGTGTGAACCAGTTTCCTGCACTGGAACTCTACCTTTCATATATCGTGTTCTGTCTTGGATTACAATGTTCCTCAAACTTCTTAAGCAGGTCAGCTAATTTATTCTCACTTTCCCCTCCGCATACTGAACAGTCCGCGAGGACGCAGTTAGTGTTTGAAACTGTTTAGTATGCGGAAGGGGAAGTGAGAATAAAACACTAACTGCATCCTCGCGGACTGACAACAGTACACACACTCTTTTTCTCAGCAGCTTCATCAATTTCAGTTGCTACCTGGAACCTAATCCCCGCTTTCTTCCAGAATTTCCATAAACTAGATGCTGACTTACCATTAATATTCTGAGGTTTGGGCAGAGAAATGGCCGATGTCATCATTTGCAATTTTATCGTTAGCGTAACAATGGCAATGTGGCTACAAATTCACTTCAAGCACATAATTTATCAGTTCGATAATACTTCATCACCCCTCAAGTTCGTTTATTACCGATATAATACCACACCATCACCAGAGTCACACCAAGCCTCGTGGGAGGGTTCATTGAAGTTACAAAGCTGCTTCTATTGTGGATCATCTAGCAGGAAATGCTCGGCAAGAGATCATGGGAACTGCTATCAGTGAGGATCCCACCAAGATCTTTGAAGTATTGAGGGTGTTTGGAGATGGTGACACATGGAGGGTGTTTGGAGATGGTGACACATTGAGGGTGTTTGGAGATGGTGACACATTGAGGGTGTTTGGAGATGGTGACACATTGCCAACATTGCAATAAAAAATCTTCAGTTATCGGCAAAGTGAAAGGGAAGATCTGTTGGTTCTTTAGTTGAGGCTCATTGAAATGTATGCTGCATTCAGCTGACATATCCTGTCATATAAGCTGTGCTGAGAGGGTACTCTTAAGGGACAGCTAGCTAAAGCTGCCAATGACAAGTGCCTGCATTGTGAGCTTCGTCACCTAAACATCGTGTCTGTGGATCTTGCCTTCTTTGACATGCAAGAGAAGGCTATTGCTTAGCTGGGAAGTTCTGCTCCTCCCAGGAAGGCTACAGTGAAATGAGGAGAGGGTCTACCAGAGGAGCAATGGTGAGCAGGCGAGGAGGTGGAAGTAGCAGCTGCTGTACAGAACAGTGTAGGTGCTGCTACTCCCAAGGCTGCCAGGAATGAGAATCAGATTTTTAGATGTGCTTCCTACTAAGAGCCATGTAGTGAACGTAGAGGAGGCGGGTGGTGGCTTGACGTTGGATAGGATGGTCGGAGGGTGCCCGGAGGCAACCATTGTGATGATGGGTGCAGAGGTTCGGTGTCTGTTAGACACTGGAGCGCAAGTTTTCACCGCAACAAAATATTGAACAATCAGTCAGGATCAGTCAGGATCAGATATGGCAAGATGTGGTCAGCAGTCCTGGCTATGTACGAGGAACAATGTGCAACTGATGTGTAAGGTTCAGATAGCAGGTAGGCCTAATCGCCCCAGTGGTAGTGCCTGCTAGGTCTGTAAAGGTTATGCCGGGATCGGCTCCTGCAGCAGTGGGTGGACAAATCTATTACAGGGTAGTTGAGGAGATGGATACAGTGCCATTACCCCAAGAGTTCATGCTGGGTTCTGTGGATGTAAACAAATTGAGGGCAAATTCCATGTTCAGTTGTAAACCTGAGCGAAGAGGGTGATGTGTAGCTGAAACCAAAGACTTTACTAGCATACTTGGAGGTTGCAGAACCCACAGATGCCCCCCCCCCCCAGAAGGTACTGAGACTACTTTGTTGGAAATATCCACAAGCAACAATGATGGTCCACTCGATGCAGAGCACTTAGTAAATCAAATGGATATCGGGGATGATTTTGGCCCAGAACACGACAGATATTGATTGAACTGAAGAGTATTCCGAGTGTTTTAGCAAGCGGAAGGGAGACCTCGGCTGCTGTATTGAGGTGGAGCATCACATCCATGTAGTGAGCATAGAAGGACGACAACCGAGTATGCCCCACAACTGGGAAGAACAACCATAATTGAAACAATGGCTGGGCAAGGGTATTCTGTGTGAATCTTCCAGCGCTTAAACTTATATGAGTCTACAATATTTACCTTACCACTAGGTGCCAAGAACTAATAGGCCTTAGCCTCCATTTCTGTGTTAGTCTTTGTTATAGTGTGATTGCTGTATTATATAAGTGTTATGTTATTTTATTCATAGTAACAATTACGCCTTGCATTTGTTTGCTTTATACAACTGTAGATAAACCTTTGTATAAAATGTTGGCAAAACATTGCAAACTATTTAAAATGAACTTTATTGATTATGTTGCAGGGATATAAAAGAAATGGAAAGTACAAACCAGTCTCACCAAGAACAAGAACAAGAAGACAGTGGACACATTGGTGACAGTGGACACGTTGGTGGCAGTGGACATGTTGGTGACATTGGTGACAGTGGACACATTGTTGACAGTGGGCAAATTGGTGACCGTGGGCACATTGGTGACATTGGACAAGACAGTGACCAGATCAAGAGATGGATGCAGAAGGCCCTAGAACTAGCCCAAGGTGCTCTGGCAGTGGGTGAAGTGCCGGTTGGTTGTATCATTGTGTACAGAGACCGTGTGATTGCGACAGGCAGCAATCATGTGAATGAAACAAAGAATGCAACACGCCATGCTGAACTGGTGGCTCTTGATGAGATGTTTGAGTGGTGTCAATCAGAAGATCTTGATAGTAGTCACATTTTAAGTGAGTCAGTACTCTATGTGACAGTTGAACCTTGCATCATGTGTGCCGCAGCCCTGCGACAGATGGCCATATCACTGGTTGTATATGGCTGCAACAATGACAGGTTTGGTGGCTGTGGGTCAGTGTTGAATGTCCACACAGATGACCTGGTGTCACATGGAGCCCCTCTCAAACACAGGGCAGGGGTGTTTGCCAATGATGCTGTTCAACTGCTGAAATCTTTTTATAAAGGGGAAAACCCTAATGCACCAGAACCTAAAAAGAAGAGAAAGTAAATTTATTTTGCAATGTATTCCTTTATTTTTATGGCAAGAAAAAATACCCTGAAATGTCAAGAATTCCATTATGTCCACCCAGCAAATAACAAACAAATCTGAAATTGTCATCCAGGAAGTACTATATTGTGAACTTTGCATATTGTCTCATGTTTGAATGATCCATTACTTACCAGGAATGGGTTAATTTCAATTGTTAATTGAATTCACTCAATTAAGTTAATTGAATTTAAATAACTTTACCAAAAGAGGTTAATTTAATGTAACTGACAAATTCCCAATTAACTCACAAGTGTTCATTTAACAGTTAATATTACTGGATAGTTCACATCCACGTTATTCAGGTATTTCCAGAAAGCATGCAGTCACTATTCCAGTCACTGGCCTGGGATAAATCAGATTCAGGAATGTGTGCTCTGTGATGTTCTCCCTCCCATTCACAAAGACACTATACCAACTGGGGTGGACTGGTCATTCAGACATTTGTGAATTGGAGGGAAGGCCTAGACAATTGAATTCCTTGGGTAGGGGGATAAGCTGATGGCTAATCATGGCTTTTGTAAATCTGTTTATAGTAAACATTTCAGGCTGGCAATTTGCAGCCAAGTAGACATATGGGGCCATTAGATCTATGCATATATATTTTTTTTCGTGTTTTCTGTGTACATATAACCATTAATAGGAGATGTTGAGAAAGGTATCTGGGTTTGGGATCTTTTTAGAAAGGTATCTGGGTTTGGGATCTTTTTAGAAAGGTATCTGGGTTTGGGATCTTTTTAGAAAGGTATCTGGGTTTGGGATCTTTTTATAGTGCCAACGTAAATCAAAAGTATGCCAGTTCTAGTGATGCATAACAAAGGGGAAATGTAATGATTTAGTATAAAACTGCATAAATAACAACTTGGTGTATAGAAATTATGTATGTAATTGCCCGATTTTTTTTATTTGGTGGTTGAATACCTACAAATCTTCAGCCACAACTTTTCAATCCCTCCTGAAAAAAAAAATTTTTTTTTTACAAGTATCTACAACTTTTAAAATGTGATAAAATGCCCCATGAAGAAATGTCTTGGCATGTAAATATTGTATGAGCAAATCTCTTTATAAAGTTACAAAACACATTTAAGTCTTGTGATTTTAGAACTGCTTTAAATGTGTAAATTGTTCTACCAACACATGATTTAATTGTCAACTGAATAAAAATGTATTTTTAATTTAATTGAAAAATTTGAGAGGTTAATTTAATTTAATTTAATTGACCTAAGAAATAAGTGAGGTTAATTTAATTTACCTAAGAAATGTGTGAGGTTAATTTAATCATTTCTGAGTTAATTGTAATTTAATTAATTAACTTTTCAAGTTAATTGCCCCATGCCTGATTTTGTGTGAATTTGACTAGTTGACAAGTTGAGTTTGCTTACTAGCTAGTGCATTTCTAGGTTGGACCCAACATTAAATTAATAACCTTAAAAATTACTTTCAAACCCTTAGAAGTCCTTCGAAATTTCAATTATTTTGTAAAAAAAAAATTGTCCATTAATTTAATTAAGAGCGACATTCTCTGTGGCTTATCCACTCACTGGTGGCTGTTACTTGACCGCAGTAGCTTGACCACAGTTTGCACAAATGCTCTGACCATAGGAACTGACCACATTGACATAATTTTAGTAGTGAGTATCTACTACTACTGTGTACAGACAAGTAACAGCATACTCAATACTTGATGTGACACAGAAGGAATCGCTGACTACTATTAAGACAGCATAGGAGTAATTTATTATAAGTATTATTGTCTGTCTTGTATGTATGTGTTCAGTATTTGTGTGAGTGTGCATGGTATCACACGAGTGTACACATTGTGTTTGTATGTACAGGGCGTATATGTTTGTATCCATGTATCAAATTGGTATAATAAATGTTGTGTATATTGTTAGCAATTGGAGTTATCTGCTATTAATTTTAATATCACGCGGAGAGAACAACGTATTTATGACACATTGTTTTGCAAGTTTGTATTTAGTTCTGAATGTGCATATTTCAGTAGTTCATTACACAGGTAGGTCTGTGTATATTTAAACTAAAATTGTAGCTGCTATAACTTTAATGTCTTCGAAATGACTACAGTAGAAACTAATTGGTTTGGCGGGGGTGTTTACACAACCGACTCTTGCACCAGGACACCTTGTCCACCGACTAACTGAGCAATTAACCGCTTAAGTAAATTGGAATCAGTGCGCCTCACCGAGCTGGCGATCTCGATCTCTAAAGGAGTGGTATGTGTAGCCTTGATAAAACCAATAAAAAGACACCCTAGAACGCTTTCCTAAGAATCAAAATGCAGCGCCTACCAAGTGATGAACGTAACTGTGCTCTCGGCTTATTACCACGTGGACTCGCGCATCGTGAGGTGGTTCGTCACCATAATGACTCTCAAAGCAATATCAAGTTTAGCCAGTTGGTACCACATGCAGTCAGCAAATGGCAGGCCACGATCCGGGTGACCGTTAGTCACATACATGGATCCGGTCCTAAGATCCCAACAACATCTTCGGTGGACCCACCAGCCAATGTTCGAAATGACCACTGACTCTTGGGATCCCGTAAAAATATTGGTAAAAAAATCTTCTTTTCATGCACTGTAATGATCATTAGTGCCTATTTTTGTAAAAAAAAAACTTGCTGTCATAGCGACCTGTAGTTATTTTACCAATTTATGTTTAATGCACTTGTAAGTCGCTCTGAATAAAAGCGTCTGTTGCTATAGTAATGTGCTTGCAGACACAGTGCTCTGTGATTCTGAGAAGTAAAATGTGCCTCGAGAAGTAAAATGTGCAACGATAAAATGTGGGACCCCTCAAGCTTACATTTTTCTTTCTTATGGGATGTCCCTCGTGCCTTATGGGGGTCATGGACCCCCCACAGACCCTCTCATTTCGAACACTGCCACAAGCGCTGGAACGAAGCCCTGTTCAGTGATGAGTCCAGGCTCTGCGTGGACCGCCCGATGGAAGAGATAATGTGGCGCAGACGTGGTGAATGCTACGCCGACTGCTGCGTACGCCAAACGAACCGGTGCAATGGTCCCAGTGTGTTGCTCTTGGCTTCAATGCAGAGTGATACATTGACGAAATCCTCAGTGAACTTGAGTAGCACGGCGGAAGTCAATTTCCAGGGATCGAGCTGTACTCACGCGATTGCGATGAGACAACGCGACGAGATAACGGTCTTGTCTTGGGGTTGTCATCCGCAAACGACATTGACCTTGTCTCCTGGTGTACTACCTAGTCTCCTGGTAACGTGTCCATAGTCGGCTTACTACATCTGAGGACACATCAAAACTCCGAGCTACCACCCGAACCCGTTCACCTCAGCGGGGTCCAAATGCCGCCTAACAGCACCAGCGACCATCAGGAAACATCCAGCAATCGGATTTTTCTGGATCTACGAAGATTTGCACTGGGTGTAGAGTTCTGTCCAGGTGTGTGGGGTGATTCCATCTTTGGTTCTTGCGTTTGAGGAGGCAGTTTAACAGGCAATTCAGGAGGCCGTTCGGAAGACAGTCCAGGAGGTAGTTTCTTCTCAGACACCGATATCTCCTTCTCATCGTTTACACGACGACTTCTCACATGGTCGACGTGTCTGAGCACTACACTCCCATCATCAAGGCGGACCCTGAATGACACTGGACCAGTCTGTTCCACAATAACGCCATGAACCCATTTTGTCTTGCCAGTGCTCATCACATACACGTTGTCGCCAACCCGAAGTGTGCGATCCTTAGCATGCACGCTGTGAGACTCCACTTGTTTCTGTTGTCGTTGATGGACACGCTGGCCAATGTCTGGGTGCATCAAGTCAACATGCGAACGCGGACGTCACCCCAGTAACATCTCTGCTGGAGACAACCCTGTTGTGCTTTGCGGGGTATTCCGGTAACGGAATAAGAACCTGGACACTCTAGTTTCGATAGTTCCTCCAGTCAGTTTAACAAAACCTTGTTTGAAGACATACCGTTAGAAGCTGGATGATAGGGTCCCACACGGATATGCTGAATACCCTTGTTCAACATCAAATTTGCAACTCCTCACTTGTGAAACAAGTACCATTATCGGTCACAACTGTTTCAGCGATGTCATGGATAGCAAATGTTCGCCTTAAACACTCCAGTGTATCACTTGCTTCGATGAAGACCAGAAGCATTTTCCCCTGTAAAGGACCAGCATAGGGACACATTCACTGGGAATTCCTCCATCTTCTCTAGTAGCATAATTGTATCACCTGGAACTGGAGGTGTAGGCACACTCTGCGACATCGGTAGCCTACTCAGACAATCTGCATTAGCAAGCTTGGGTCCTGGACGGTAGACAATACTGTAGTCATATGCAGCTAGCATAAGTGCCCATCGCTGCAGTCTTGCAGAAGTCATCACGGGGATGCCTTTCTGTGCGTCCAGGATGCTCATTAAAGATTTGTGGTCTGATACCAATTGAAACTTCCTTCCATAGATGTATTGGTGGAATCGTTTTATTCTGAAGATAATGGCTAATGCTTCTTTGTCAAGTTAGGAGTAGTTCTTCTCCGCTGTAGCCAAGGAACGGGAAGCATAAGCTACAGGCTTCTCTCAGCCATCTGGCATGATGTGCGACAGGACAGCGCCTACTCCGTATGGCGAGGCATCACAGGCCAGGTGGACCGGAAGGTTGGGATCGTAGTGTGCCAGTAGTTGACAGGAGGCCAAGTGGAACTTGACCTTTTGGAAAGCATGACCTGCCTTCTTTGTCCACGCCCAAGGAACCCCTTTGTGTAGCAGTCGATATAGTGGCGCTAATGTCGTTGCGAGATTTGGTAAGAATGTCTGGTAATGTTGTACCATTCCAAGGAATGATCTCAGTTCCGTCACATTCTGTGGTGCTGGTGCTGATACCAGAGCTTGCACTTTTTCCTCGAGTGGATGCAATCCTTGTGCATCGATGCGGTATCCCAGATACTTCACTGATTCACTCTTAAAAAAGCACTTTCCAGCATTCAGTCCAGCCTTGTTAAGTCTATCCAAGACTTTGGACAGATTGTCATTATGTTCTGCATCATCCACACCAGTGATCAGGATGTCATCCAGGTATACACAAACACGAGGAATGTCGCCCAGCATACACTCCATGGTACGATGAAAGATCGCTGGAGCAACTGATACACCGAAGGGTAAACGTCAGTAGTGGTACAACCCCTGTAGGGGTTAATGCACTTCCGGCCCCCAAGTTGTGCACACCATAACACGTTAAAGGTATCTATGACATAATCACATTGTAATGCTAGTTGTTTTAATAAATAATATAAGTAAATGTGTTGTTGTTTGTTCTCTCTGTTTTACTTTCAAATGTGTGAAATGCGATAGTGGACAGCATGTCGATGGGGGCCGGAAGTGAACATTTGTGGGTAATTATGGGCAAATTTGCATAAAACCAACGAGACTAGCGCGCCCTATACAGTTACATATGACAGCTACGGGAGCATGCATTATCTGATAGAAGGCAATCACAGAGTTCAAGATCCGGACCGGGCATGGGTATGTTTGGTGTAAAATAAATCTTAACATTGGAGACTGCGTATCTCTCGTGACTCGAATGATCACGTTAATGTCGGTTCCGTCTCATTTAATTGGGGACGTAAAAGAACCATTGAGGACGACATGCACCCTGGCAGTGATGACCACCCTCAGTGCCAGCATATAAAGGTCGGCTTGGCGATAATGTTCTGTAAAAGTTGTAGTAACCTCAACATACATACTAGTCAGTTAATAGAACGTTGCCGAGTGCTTCAACCAACTAGAAACTTGGAGTCCGTGCAGGACGAGGTTGTCGCGGTCATGCTGTGGGTGCCTTGTTCACCATATGAAATGCTGCTTGTAGATGTGTTTCATTGCAAACTATTTTATTTGTCCTAGCCTAGGGAAAGTTATGCTGTTGAGCATGATAGAGTTGTATAACGTTTGGATATTGTGCATTCTTCACATGTAATATTGATAGACTGAAATAAAACAAAACTTTAAAAAGGCGCGGTGTGCTTATATTTTGGTGTTTTATATACGCGGCTGTTATTGTTGTGTTTGCACACTGCTTCATGTTCAGTGTGGGTGGCTTATGTGCGTGCAACCATATACGATTACAACTGTTGGATCTGTGTTGTAGGTGCAGAACTTGAGCTGTATAGCGGTATTTTACTTGACTTTGTTTAGATCTAGTATAGGCCTACACTGTAGATGTTTAAATGTTTTATATGCGTCTCATCATACCCGTCTGTACTTATCTGACGTGATAAAACATTTCCGGTGTGGCCGTCGTACCGTGACGTCTGTTGCCGTATATATACACCAGTTTGCACGGTTGCTTAATTATCCTCTATTTCTTATCGATTGTACTTTTAGTACTGAGTCATATTAATTGTTGATCGCTCTACTTCTTATGTAGTAGGTGTTGTTTCAAATGATCTCCCATGCCACAAGTTGTATGTGCGCTCCTCGAGTCGACGCTGGGCACCAGCGGATCCAGGGAGGTCTTAGGGGGTCTCATGCCCCCCTAGGCCATGACGGGGTCTTAGACCCCCCTGTGTCCGTGGCAAATATTACGGTAAAAGAACACGAAGGGGAGACCGGGACTAGTCCGCCTCGGGGCAAGTCGCCAACCGGCTTTTATTCCGCGCCGTTGCAAAATTTAGTAATTTCGGTCACACGATTAAGTCACGTGATCATCAAGCTACACGCAGCGCAGTGTTCGAAATGACCACTGACTCTTGGGGTCCCCGAAAAACTTTTTTCTTAAAAATCTTCTTTTCAGGCACTGTAATGGCTATTAATGCCTATTTTTGCTTGCTATCATAGCTACCTCTAGTTATTTCGACCATTAGTTATTTTACCAACTTAAGTTGAATGCACTTTTTGTAAGTCGCTCTGAATAAAAGCGTCTGTTAAATGACTAAATTGTAAATTGTGGTCTAAGCCATTGTTACTGGAGTAATGCGCTTGCAGACACAGTGCTCTGTAATTCTGAGAAGTAAAATGCCAAGGTAAAATGTGCCTCAACTAGATATTCATTGGCGGCATTACTGCAGACACCCAACAGAAAACAAAACACACACTCATCAATGATATGAGTGGACTGATTTCAGATGTTTTAACAGAGATTAACTGACTGACAATAGAGTGAGCTGAATGAATCAGCTAAACTACCACCATAATGATGTCGAATCCTGCAAAAACCGTCAAGTTCTACGAGTTCTTGCTGCGAGATCGATCGAGTTCTGCGAAAGCCACCCGAGGTCTTGTTGCGGGATCGATCAAGTTCTGCGAAAACTGTCGAGTTCTGCGAAAACCGTCGAGTTTTAGCACAGACGAACCCCCAAGCTTACATTTTTCTTTCTTATGTGAGATCCCTCGTGCCTTATGGCAGGACCCCCAGACCCCCCTCATTTTGAACACTGATGCAGCGGGAAACTGACGTCCACGAGTTGCTGGCTGGAAAGTTGTGAACTATAATACTAATTTTTGTGACTGAAAGTAATTTTTTTTAATATTGTTTCGATCAAATTTCAGTACTTATAAGTGGCATTGGTTAGACATTTAGAGTGCTCAGTAAGGCCCTTATATCAGAGCTATTGTTTGGATCTTGCGTTGTTGCTCTATCCAGTGTCAATGGTATTTAGTTGCCGCCCACCAAATATGTCTCTGTGTTGGGGAACGTCCGCTTGTGTGCTACGGGGCAAGTTCGTCCGTAGGATATCTTATGTAAAATGCCCAGGATCACTTGTGAACATAAACACACTAACATTCACTCTAATAAAGACTTCCAACTGTCCAGTTTAGTGTTACTTTCTAGAAAAAACTGACGAAACCAGTTTTTATTTCACCATTTTCTAGCCGATGCAATGCCAAACGTTGTTTTTTGTTTGCTTGGTTTATTTCATAGATACAACAGAATTTGTGAGGATTTTAAGTTTCTAACAAATGTGTTTCACAGACATGGCGGTTTTTTTTACATAAAAATAAAACAAAACTGCACTGTTCTTGTGTATTTGCTGCTTAAAGTACGTGTGAGGCGAACTTGCCCCGGCCCCTGGGCGGACTTTCCCCGACATGAGGCAAGTCTGCCCATGCTTGGATAGCTCTACTAAGAGTCCGATTTGGATATTGGCTTGTAACAGTTTTGGCATTTTTTGGATAGCACAACTGTGGACAAGATATTTTCGTTCAACATAAGGCCGAAACTGATCCCCTAGCTCTACAAATACAGTCTCTAGATCTATTAGAGTGTCCATTGGGACGGACTAGTCCCGGTCTCCCCTATATAGGCCTACATCTTAACTAGTGTCAATGTAAAGACTGAAGTATAAGCAGCCAGCTAACATTAACCCTTACGTAAGTAAAACGACACATGTGTCCCCCCCCCGGTTCGTAAGTAGAATTACATATGACTACGACTGACTGAGACCCCCCGCAAACAAGCCTAGATCCGCCCCTGCGGTGGGTGTCCGGTCGGTAACATGACTTTTGTTTTCCTTTTTTACGCTAATTCCGCTAATTAGCTATTGGGACAGGGGGAGTCGGCGGGCGGAGTCGGCGGGGGGAGTCTGTAAAGCAACAAGCTTTGCACGATACTTTAGGTAAAAAAGTCATGAAAAGAAGGGTTGGAAGTTATAAGATAGTTGAGTCGGATTGGGTAGATTGAGAAACAACTGCAGCTAGCAACACGTATGTGGGCCGGGAGATGTACTTCAGATATGTCAACGAGGGCCGTGTAATCACTCAACCATAAGATAAATCGGTGTATCTGTGGGGAGAACGAACTCTCCCACCCATAATAAATGGGTTGTCACTTCACTGTATGCCCCTGTCCTTACGAGGTCGAATTAAGCTATACTTATAGGCAAGTTTTTCTAAGGCTCAGCTCACACGGTCAGCGCGACATTTCACACGGCCACGGGCAAACATGTTTTACTTTTATCAGGCGCATTGCCGCACATATATACACAACACAATTTTTTATTTACTTTTGAATTTCAGACGGGTATATGGAGGGTTTTCACACGGGCAAAGGCGTGTGAAAGACCTTAACAAAACCTGCTTATAGGACACATGGCCTGGAAAACCGACATGACCCTGCCTGAGATGAACCCGGAGTTGCGCTGCATGGTTCAACTCAGGCAGGGTCATGTCGGCTTTCCAGGCCAGGTTAGCCCGGTCAAGGTGTGCTATAAGTAAGCTTCCGACCTCTTGGGGATCGGGGCATAAATTATAGTGAAATGACAACCAAGTTATTATGTCCAAAGCTGGGATAGTTCGTTCTCTCAACAGACACACCGATTTATCTTATGATTTATATATAGTGACCACACGGCCTTAATTCGTTAACACCTATGAGGTACATGTACACGTACGTTAATTGCTAGCTGCAGTTGTTTCTCGATCTACCAAATCCGTCTCAACTATGTTATAACTTCCAGCATTTCTTTCTATGATTTTTGTGTTTAAAGTATCGTGCAAAGCATATGTTACTTTACAGCCTGATCAGAACCCCATCTGCGGGATGAACGTCAGAGACGCGTGTGTCGAAGGGATCAGAGATCAACTAACATACAGGAAGTCACCAGGCACTGTTAGACGAGTGTGACGGCATGAGTGGGCCATTATAGCCATCAAGAATGAGTGGGCCATTGGCCCAGTGTATGACAGCAGATCAGGCTCACCTTTAAGGGATGCCTTTAATTAATTAAAGGGATACCTTTAATTATTTAAATACGCGTATTTAAAGTTAACGGCGTGGTTGTAATATTAAAAGGTTGCCTTTAATTAATTAAATGCGCGCATGTGAAGTTAAAGCATATGCTTTTAATTAATTAAGTACGCCTATGTAATGTTAAAGTCATGTCTTTAAATAATTAAGTACGCGCATTTAATTGTAACCAATCGCAACTAGTATTGACAGAATTTTGTTTCGTTCGTTCTGATTGCATGGCTACAAATAAATACGCGTACTTAATTATGTAAAGACATGCCTTAATTTATTGTTACATACGCGTACTTTATTAATTAAATGCATGCCTTTAATTAATTAAAGGCATGCCTTTAACGTCACAACCACGTCTTTATAACTTTACATACGCGTATTTAAATAATTAAAGGCATGCCTTTGATTAATTAAAGGGACTGAGTCTGATATGCTGTACGTCATACCAGCGTACGTTCCCTCACATCTCCTCCATGGTGGGTGTTTTAGATAATCTACGGTGACTTACTTATGGAAATATGCCATTATACTTGCTTATGAAAGTCTGGATCTTTAAAGAATAATCACACAAGAAAGTTCAGCTAATTTAAGTAATTATATATACTCAAGCATGCACACTTCATTTTTACGAGAAAATATGGCGTTCATTCACGTTTCAAGTAGTTCCTATTTTACGGATTTCCACGATAGGTACATATATGTGGGGGTGGCCCCGGTGATTCATGTGATGTAGACTTTGGATTCCCAACAGTTATCTGCGGATAAAAGTGACATGAGTGACAGCTAGCGTTAAACCTCCCCACTCCTCCCTATTCTTCCATATATACCGCCTGTCTCAGTTGGCACAACACTTAAATTGGCTTCTAATTGTATACATTGTTATTCCAGTATACGACAATAATATATATTACATGGAATAAGACAAACAGACGGGCTTAGACCTTAGTATTTTATTATTATTTTCCTTTTGAACGGAAGACGGGTTCGCGTGCATTACCATTACATTACTAGTCAAGCTACGTCTACGGCGGAACATGCGAGGTCAGTGACACCAATACTGATAATCACTTAACAATAATGCACAGTGACATCAATCAGCTGTGTGTGACATATAATAACTTATTGAGCTAAGTATAATGTAATTCACACGTTTGTTACATTTAAATTGTACGCTTTCCGCCAGAATACGCCTATAGCTAAGTTAACGCACTCGTGGGCAAGGCGTCGACCTTTATTCTGACGTAAGCGAGCTTCTGATTGGACGCTCATGTAAACATGGCCACGGGGAGGTTAATCTGGGGCCGAGAGATGAGAGCTACAATGACAAGCAAAGTAAACAGAAACACGATGGTCCGAGCTGATGTGTCCATGATTCGATCGACGAACGCACACGTAATGCAAAAACTGTCGGAACTGTGTAATGTTCAAACTGTGTTTGCGAACATTCATTTGGCGAAACCCGTTTGGTTGAACGCGGATTTGCTAGACAAGGTCTCTGATATATGTGGATCATTGACATTATGATCATAGACATAGTCATTGTCCTAGTTTCGAGGTAACGTCGTTGTGATACTGCTCGACACGAAGAGGTCAGTCCTTGCCCCATACAATGGCTAACTTGCGAATGTTGACTCTACTTTCACCCAGACGCACAGGGGGCTATGCTTCCGCTAAGTTAGGCAGATTAGGGTTAGCAGCGGCTGGGAAGCCTGCGTTCCAATCAACATGGGGACACGACGTCACCGATCTGGGCCAGAACTACCAGTACCAGGCACAGGAGAGGGCGAGATGTGTGACATCTTTCTACAACCAGAGCGCTATCGATGTTGCAGCTGCGAAGGTAAAATAAAGATACTGGTCAGAATTATCTGTATATCATCATGATAATTATTATAACTCATTGACAGCAGCTGCCAAATGTAAAATACACATTTACCAAGTAACCATTTGAAATTATACCAAGTGTAAAAGCTAAAACACTATGAAATTAGCACTATGTTTAGTAATGACAAAGAACCAAACGTTTTTACAATATTGGCTACTGCCATTTTATTAATGATAAAATAAAGTAAAAGTAAAAACATGTTTGGCCGTGACCGTGTGAAATGTTGCGCAGCCCTTGTGAGCTGAACCTTAAAAAAAACCTGTTTGTAATTGTGATAGCACCACATATATCCGGCCAAAACATTCTGGGTGGCATGCAGTGGATCGACTCTTATGTGCATCATGTTTTAATTAATTTGTATTATTTAATTAAAATATCTCCATTATCCATGATCTCTCAAGATAGACGGATGCCAATGATGAATGATTTAAGTAATCATAATTGTATAATATGAAATTAACGTCATGTGTTAACTAATTTGTATTATTTAATTATAAATATAAATCTTTATTTTAATAATATAAATTATTTAAAACATGATCCATTGTATATCTATATACCACCCAGAAAAGGTATTTGAAACTATAAGCTTCAAATGACAGATTGGGGAAACTGTGGGGAAAAGCAAAAGGCCTTACAAACTGGGTGCTTTGGCAGAGACCTTTGACCAGCAGTGAGAGTATGGCTACGTAAAAAAATAGGGTCATTTAAAAAATTGCATCATCATGATTGTGATTGCACAGTCTAACGACTCTAAGATTATTGTAGCAAGAAAAGAGAGGCAACAAACTACAGTGCTCATGTGATGGAATGATACATGTAGGCTGCTATCTCTGGTTTCACTCTTTGGGCTGCAGGGAGAAAAGAGGGTGTGGTCACTGTGGTGAAAGAGTGCAGTGTGCAGAATTGATTGATCATAATTGAGTATTGAAATACACAATACTCAAAGAGTATTTGACCCATCCCATGTGATCAGTATTTTTTTATTTAGCCATATGCCTAAAAATGGCCAGCAATGTAACGGCTGTTAAAAAAATGACGTGGAGATTTAAGATTTGTTGGGTCCAGTTTGTCTACAGTTTAGCATTAACCCTTTATGAAGAGAAGACCCGATGTGAAGGGGGTGGTGGTGTGATCTTGAAGAGAACACTCTGTTTATTTGGCACATGATGAAGTAAGTCGGCTGCACTTGTTATTAGGTTTACATTATGTAAACTAACTCAAGGCTGGATGGATCAACATGAACAAAACAAACTCATTTTTTTAATTCTTTAAATATTTCAAGATATGTTCACTTGGCCAAGATGAGCAAGAGTAAATTTGTTTTTGTAGATCCACAGAGTTAAGAAAAGTTAAAAACTAGCAATCAGGGCTAGATCCAATGAAGTATTTTGTAATCGTAATCGATTAAAGGCAAAATGCTGTAGGCCTGTTTGTAATGTAATCTTGTTTTGAAATTATTGTGATTTGTGTGACACTAGCTGTGTGTGTAATTGTAACACCTACAAGTTACAACTGTTACAATTAATTACATTCTTTGTTTCATATCACAAACTTTACTTCAACAAGCCTATCAAAATGGCCAATTTCAGCAAAACGTATATATCATATAATTTAACAAATACTGAATTAACTTTTGGAATAAACACTTGGACCTTCACGTTGCATATCGGGGATAGAATGTAGCTTAAAATTAGTGAGTGCCAGCCTGACCCCCACTTTCCAAGAATCTAGGGTCCACCCCCAAAACTGGTGGCCCAAAGCTTTTTGCATGAAAAAGCCATGATATAAATTTGATTGACTTGTATATTTCTGTTTTGTCACCTCCCGTTTAAAAATGTGCTCAAGAGTATTAGACTTTTATAATTATATCCCTGACTGAATAAGTAATAAAATTAAAAGCTATGTTGGCCAATCTCGTGTCCAGACATGAGCAACAAATTTTTATCTTGAATTTTGTACTTGAATATTTATTAAAATGTTAGTTATCCTCCACTTTATGCTAATGACAGTATTACAAGTGAAATCAATAACTAATAATTACAAAAGCCTAGACAAATTACCAACGACAAAACCTCCAAGAATACAACTGAGAAAACCACAGAAGCAGTTATTATTATATAATTGTAATTGAAATGGTGTAATTGTTATTGATTAGAAGTGCACTTGTAAATAAAAAGAAAGTAATTTTTATTGATTTCATTGTGTGTAATTGGGCTCCTAGTTCAGTACACAACTACCCTTTGCCACCCTATATACAGTCATTCGAGATCATAAAGGCTGCGGACCGTGCAATGCAGCCGAACATACATAAATAAGCAATATATATTAAGTCCACCTAGCCACCAATGAGAAGAATGATCTTATCAAAGAGAAGGAAAGCTGAATTTGTTTTTTTTACCTGGATAAGTATACTTGTTTCAAGTCAGACACAACTCCATGACCGATTCAGTAAAATATTATTTACTTAATACAATAGTTATGAACCCAACAGTATTGACATAATAAAATGTTGACATTCCACAGGGGGCATATCCACATTTTCTTAATAAATAAATAAGCTGTATTTAGTTTTATATTAAGCATAATTACCTCTCAAGAAACTTAGTGTTTGTTCTGTATATTTCAACTGCATCTCGCAGTCTTCTTCAGCAGACTGAATTTAGTTCATAAAACAAATAGTCAGTTTTACAATTTAGAGCTGCTTCCTCAAATGGTTCAGCCCATCGTGAATCCAGTTCATTTATGTCCAGATGTGTAGTGTGTGACTAGCTTATGTAATGTGCACAGTCTGTTTAATAAAAATGCCTATTTTGTTTCAAATCATCGAAAGACTTCAGTCGTTAGATCTGGTAAGGATCAAAATAGTGGATACCCAAAATGGTAACCACTGTGCAAGTCAATGCTGATTATGCGCGAGACTTCGATCCTCTTGCCGATCACATGATAAAGTTACAAAATTTCACCAAGGGTGAAAATCGTGATTTTTCAGCATTTCGATTTTAACTTCACTTAATGCTTGAACAAGCAGTAAGTAATTTAATAGTTGGTCTGATGATTTCACAAAAACTACATACAAAAGTTGCACAAATGAGCTAGCATGTTGCAGTAGACACTAGGTAGGTTTGGTTTTTTTTTAATTTATCTTAAATGAGACTAGCAAAAAAATTAATTGAGGAGAAATTTTTAATTAGAATTGTTTTAAGTAGTTTTTCTTGCTTAATACTTGAGAATATTAAATAAAGTAAGACTAAGACTGTGCATTTTGTGTTGTACTCTTGTGTTCTCTTCTGTGTAACTTATGCACAAAGCCTACATTGTTGTTGTAGACATCAGTTCGACTGACACCAACGACCATGCTATATTCGGGGCGCAGCGCTGATGGAAGTCACCTCCTGGTGTGTATGTCCTCAAATATAATTACATAATACCACGACTGTCCATGGTGGGTGTGACGTGTAGCCTTCGGTGTGGTCAGCATACTCATGACAGTGTCCATAAATTTGGCAAGAAGATATGAAAATGTGTCCATTTAGCAAGAAGATAATATGAAAAAGTATCCATTTGGCAAGAAAATATATGAACAGGTGTCCATTTGGCAAGAAGAGAGCTTGGATTTTAGCAAACATTGAATAAAAATAATGGGAGGAGCAAAGTATACTGTCCCCCTAGTGTCCCTACCAACCCCCACCCCACCCCCCCATTCCAATGCCTATTACCCGATACTACTTAGATATTGTTTGTAATCCCAACCATCACATGTAAATATGTTTTGCTGTCGCCAGTATTTGTTGTGTTGCATAACCTTTAATGTGTGTCTTAGCAAGAGTGAGTGTCTGTCTGGGTGCTACCAGGTCATCAGGCCTCTGTTTACCAGGCTCAATGTTTACAGCTCCAGCCTCTACAATGGGAATTCCAAAATTACTCTCCAGAAAGTTGCTGAATATTTTCTTACACATAATCGGAAGACAAACCTGTTAGTGTTAGCATAAGATTAACTAAGCTTTATCAGAGACCTATGTAGTTAAACATTCTTTTCATTGAAAACATTTGTATTGTTCACAACTATCCAAACAGAAAATCTGGAATGTGGCCATGTTGATGATAGTAGTTGCTGTAAGTTTCTGTATCCATTTTGTTGACTAATTCTTGAATGTCGCTGTTTTACATTTGTGATTTTTTTGGCAGGAAATGCAAACTTAAATTTCTGGCTTACTAGATATATATTTATGAAAGAGTCCCACTATTCATAATGTTTAAATATAATTGTTCTACTTCTGTTCCACTTTTGTTATCTTATAAATGTTCACATTGTGTGCTCTCCAGGAACTGCTGTATACATGTCTCCCCTTACCATCTGATTTTTATAATAAGTTAGAAAATAAAAAGGCATGATTTTCTCTTCTTATATTTCAGTGCTTTTTTCTTCGTAATGAATGATGACTTTCTGGCTAAAGCCAATTGTCAAAAACAGCTGTGACATGCACTTGTTGATGTCTCATGGTTACCATTTGTTTACTGTCACTGCTGTCACCCGAGTCATTTTACATAAACACTTGTATATGAGCCAGTTGGCTATGCATTGCTGAGAGTTTTGGATACACTAACATTGGGAGAGGTCTAGAAAGCCTTTGTCTACAGGCAAACATATGAGTACTAGCCGAGTTGCCCGGCGTTGCACAGGACAAAAAGGCCACCATTAACAGAGCTTGTGTCATGACTCCTCATACTACCAGCCCGATTTTGTTAGGGCAGTGCCATGGCAATGACTACTTCATGCCCCAAAACAATGTAAAACTGCCGGTTTCAGGAAACATTCATTCTGTTCGAAAGAATGTGTAGACGTTTCACTTAGATCACGTAACTCAGAACGATCCATGAAAATGCACATAGCGTTGCCAACAATTGTATGTACTATTGTTCTGAGTTCCGTAATCTACATCAAACTTCTACATAGGTTCCTTCGTAATATCTCCACCCCCTGGGGGGAATTGTACAGCCCATCATTTCAGCCCCATACATGCAGAACTGACGGCGATATGAGGGAACATACATTTATACAGACAAAGTCACAGACTGAGCGCGATGTGAGAGAACATACATTTGTATAGACAGAGTCACAAACTGACGGCGATGTGTAGGAACATACATTTGTACAGACATAGTCACAAACTGACGGCGATGTGTGGGAACATACATGTATACAGACAGAGTCACAAACTGTTGGCAGGGTGAGAGAACATACATATATACAGACAGAGTCACAAACTGATGGCGATGTGAGAAAACATACATGTATACAGACAGAGTCGCAAACTGACGGCGATGTGTGGGAACGTACATGTATACAGACAGAGTCACAAACTAACGGCGATATCAGAGAACATACGTGTATACAGACAGAGTCACAAACTGACGGCGATGTGAGAGAACATACATGTATACAGACAGAGTCACAAACTGACGGCAATATGAGGGAACGTACATGTATACAGACAGAGTCACAAACTAACGGCGATATCAGAGAACATAGATGTATACAGACAGAGTCACAAACTGACGGCGATGTGAGAGAACATGCATGTATACAGACAGAGTCACAAACGACTTTATGGAATAGAAATACTTATGAGTTCTCTCAACAAAGAAACTAGCCTACTGAATGCTCATTATATTTGTAGATTAACTTTGTGCAAATGCTACAGCCCCCCCCAGACAGTGCTAATGATTATGAACTGAAACTAGGTGATAGCTGGAAATAAATTCATGGGCTTCATGATCAATGGAATGGTCCATACTATTGTGACATTTCTAACTATAAATAACTATAAACTGTTGGTGTCTCTTGGATGAGTCAGGTTTGATCTCTCTATTATGAGTCAGGGTTGGGCTCTGGGATGAGTCTGGTTGGTATCTTTGGGATGAGTCAGGGTTGATCTCTTTGGGATGAGTCAAAGTTGGTCTCTGGATTGTGTTAGAATGGGTCTCTTTTGGATGAGTCAGGGTTGATCTCATTTGGATGAGTCAGGATTGATCTCTGTGGGGTGAGTCAGGGTTGGTCTCTCTGATATGAGTCATGGTTTGTCTCTCTGTGATGAGTCAGGGTTGGTCTCTCTATGATGAGTCAGGGTTGGTCTCTCTAGGATGAATCAAGGTTGGTCTCTCTATGATGAGTCAGGGTTGGTCTCTCTATGATGAGTCAGGGTTGGTCTCTCTATGATGAGTCAGGATAAGGATAAGGATAAATTTTATTTGTCCCAAACAGCAGAAAAACGTAGATAAATTATATTGAGTGGCAATAGGAATTATGTAAATTCATATAATACATACACATACAGAACTGTACAATATATAATAGCAACTAATAAATCATCAGTAAAAGTAATACATTATGCAACAACATCCAAAAAAGAAAAAGAAAAACATATTTGCTGTGGGACTGGAGACCCCTACTAAGACCAACACTGGTTGCTATCGTAGGAGCCACCCAAAATAAAAAATAGCAATAAACATATATTCCCTATACCTATATTTCTACATTAAAAAGTAGAATGCATGTTTGGTTTTTTGTCTGTGTCTTACATATAATAAATTTAAGTGTGTGATGGTGTGTTGTACTGGTGTGTTTTATGTGTTGTTTTCACATGTACGCGTATAAGCCTGTGTGCAAGTATACAAATTGAAAAGTTTAATTGTGATTGCATGAACTGTGTTATGCTCATTCATAATTTATTTAATTTAGTTGGCATATGTAGCAATTAAGGAAAGAGCATGTATCATTATATTTTTGTAGCATGTAATTTTTGGCATAACTTGAAAAGCCTTTCAAACTATGAGTCACTATCTTGTCTATAACTAAATCAGGGATATTGTTTATAACATGTGGCAAGTTGTATTTAAGAATTTTTTGGGCAAATTCATGTTTAGTTCTGTAGGTATGTAATTCAGTTTTTCTCCTAATATTATAGTTGTGAATGTATGTTTTGGGGTTATTTGCCAGTTTAATAAGTAGACAGGTAGATTTTGATGTCTATATTTGTAATAAAATTTAAGTTCTTGTAGTTTTAGTAAGTCTTCTACTTTTAGTGTGTTGGGTTTTTTAAAAAGTGGTTCTGTCTGTGAATTGTATTTGCTTAATGTTATAATTCGTACAGCTTTCTTTTGTATTTTCACTAATCTGTTTCCTTGATATCCCCATGTCGTAATACAGTAATTAATATGAGGTAATATCAATGCATTGTATAACATAATTTTTATTTCTAAAGGTAATACATGTTTTAATCTGTTTAGTATTCCTATAGGGGTTGGTCTCTCTAGGATGAATCAGGGTTGGTCTCTCTATGGTGCGCCTAGGTTGGTCTCTCTGATATGAGCAGGATTTAATTTTCACGTGAGTCCGTGATTCCAAGACTCCTTGTTTCACCTATGAATGCCTTATTTGTCCCTTGATAGGAGTCCGTCTGACTCCCTAGTTTTAAAAGATGATAAATCCAGTGTTAAAGTGGCCGATTTCAAAGATCCATCAATGTACGTGTATGCTGCCATCTTGAATTGACTTTGGTCTGTAACGAGTGGTCATACTCGCTTCTGTCAGTTTGAAAATACTCATGAGCACAACACACCACACTGCTTTCGGATCTGACATGGGTGCAGCCATCTTGGGTTATGGGCTACACGGAGGTGTTCACTTGTGATTTGTCAAAAAAATATCGGAATTAAAATTAAATCACTAGCACAGACATGCACAGGAGTCATACACGCACAGAAGATTGCAGTGCCATATGTAATATGTAGTCTACATCGTAGATGAATGAGATGATTCAATAAAATAAAGCATTATTTGGACTGAATTTGTTTAAGTTATTATTTGATTTGTTGAAAAAATGCAGACAGATTCCCAAGTATGAGCAGAGTCCAGCGTCCACCAATTTCCCATGAAAATCAATGCCTGATGAGTCAGGGTTGGTCTCTCTAGGTTGAATCACGTTGGTCCTCTTGGGTGAGTCAGGGTTGGTCTCTCTAGGATGAGTCAGGGTTGGTCTCGTTGGGCCTCATCCCAGAGACCTCTGGGATGAGTCAGGTTTGGTCTCTGGGATGAGTCAGTTTTGATCTCTGGGATTAGTCAGGGTTGGTCTCTGGGATAAGTCAGGGTGGATCTAGGATGAGTTGGGTTTGGTCTTGTTTCTAAAACTAAGCTTAACTTGGGCAAGCGTACTTTCTCTGTAGCTGCACCCAAAATCTGGAATGAACTTCCCATCACTTTAAAAACATGATGTCATGCTTAGTTATTCTGATTTGTTAAGCTTCTGAGCTCAGATTTCTCAGGATTTAGGGGACTATAGAAGTTTTATTATTAATATTGCAAAACTCAAAGTTGATGCCTAAATGATGTACTACACTGTGTGTGTTTGCAGCGAAGTGCGGAGTATCTACACAAGGAGTTGCCAGTGCGAATTGCTCATCGTATTGCAGGGTTCAGGGGTCTACCCTTCATCGTTGGCTGCAACCCTACTATACTGGCAGTGGTAAGTTAACATTATTTACCAGTGGAGAATGACAGTGACAAAAACACGAGAGTTACATTTTTTTAGTTAAAAGTCTATGTTTGCTGGTATATTGGTAAAGGTTCTTGCTGACAATATAATATTATGAGAAAAAATTCAGACATGCACACAAAAAAATGTAGTTTGACTTGTTAATGCTTGACTTGGGTACAGTGAAATAAACTGTTCCTAATGTTTCAGCATTCCTATCCCTAGCATTTCAATTTTTTTCTTATTAACTGGTATTTTGGAAAACTTTGTACCTACTTAGTCTATGATGTCTGTGTTTGAGGGCACAGGGAAGTGTGATAACTATAGATGCAGGTTGGCTACCAAAATGTGTTAAAAGTGTGGTTTCATTGCTTTTTTGAAGACAAATCTGACAACCTTGTGCAGTAATAACATCACATTGTTTTAAAATGATAATTGTTGCAAAGTTGACGAACTGTCTGAATTCTGAAATAGCAAAGTGATTATCACTGTCAGGTTTGTAATGCTAAATTAATGGTAATTTTAATTTAATAATATTTTGAAATGCCAAGTACCACTCATTTCTCATAGGAGAAATAGTATTTTTTGTTTTTTCTCCCAAGTTTATTGTCACTAACAATTCAAACACTAAGATTAACAAATATCAGTTTAATCCCATGTGTTTGAATATTATAATAATATGTGTATGTCTTTGTGCATGCATTCTTGCGTGCGTGCGTGTGTGCGTGCATATGTGACGCATATATTTCTACAGGGATACATATTTGTTTTTTCAGCATGAATTGTACATTCGCTCCTACCACTTACTGACTGAGTTTCCAGGGCCAGTAAGTTGACTTGAAATACTGTTCCATCTTTATCATCACAACTTCACAAGGCATTTTAATCATTTGATATTTTATAAAATATCCAGTTTTTGTTATTTACTTGTGAATTATGAGTTTATCGGTACACACAATATACTATTTGCAAATATTCTCCTCATTCAAAATTATCTTCACTACAAGAAATATTATTTTTAAGACCAATTTGTAACTAATACTTTGATGTGTAGAAGTATCTTAAAGAAAACCAGAGTACCATAATTCAAAAATAAATATCTACATGAGTGTACACAAAATTTAGTCCTAAACATCTCAGTCACGAGATGTCTAGGATTTCCAGCATATAAATATAATGTATGTGCACACAGTAAATATTTGAATATCTTCAACAGCTACATAAGACAAACACCTTGTGCAGAGATCGGATTTGTATCGTAGGAAGCATTATGACTAGGTTGTTTGATTTCTAACCCAGTTAATTCAGAGTGTAAAATATAGTACTCCTGTAGTTAGATAAGGTACTGCAAAGTTACTGCAGGCTTGCCAAAGAAATGTGCATAGGTTAAGAATTGGTAATGAGTGCATGGTTTTGTTATATATTTTTGTAGTGGCTCAATTCATTTAGCCCATCGCCAATTAGGTTTATTGATGTTCAAATCTGTAGTGTGTGAATAGTTTACAACGAAAAAAAAGTCTAATGCACGTGACTCAATGCAAGCCTAGCTGCATCGACTTCCACGAACTGCCAGGCGCTTGTTGGTCACCCTGGTCAACATGTCAGCCACCAGGAAAACTGAGATATGACCAGAAACCCCCACTTTTAGAACACATTTTAAGAAAACCACTAGCGTATTCTTGATTGTTGTTGCAAATGGTTAGTTGGTCTAATAAAAGTGTACATACTTTTGTTAAATTCATCAAAAGAATTAACTTTGAATGAAAGTGTGAAAAGCTTTATGCTGGAAAATCAGGGACTTGTAAGTAAATCGGAGGGTCTAAGAGAACAAAATATTACAAAAAGAATACTTTCCATGACAGTAACAACCATGTTTTATTATCACCAATCACAAACAGTTCATATATGATACAAAAGCACAATATATATATATATATATATATATATATATATATATATATATATATATATATATATATATTCACAAATAACTCATCAGCTCTAGACATTTGGCATGTCGATCTCACAAAGAGCATGCAGGGTGACTTTACCATGCATGACAGGCACACGCCTATAATTTATGAAAACCCTCACACATATATCACAAATCTACCAGAAAAGAATAACGTCCATGTCAATCTCACAGAGCATGCACAACAGACACAAGCCTACACATTTACTGGTGATCCTTCACATAATCCCATGTCGCAACCTTGGCCGACTTGAGAAGATCCTTCTCTGGCACAAAGGAATAGCAAGGATCGTCTGTGTTGATTTTGCATGACAGCAGCGCACGCAGGGTGTTGTTGCCGAGATGTGACCGAGAGTCAGTGTCTATCTTTCGACACATCGAGAACACACGTTCGTTGCCGGCATTGCTGTGGGCGATCACAGAGAGAGTTGTCATCAAACGTGCGAGGAGTGGAAATGCACTGCACTGTGCACTACTTTTATGTGCGTATTGCACACTCTACAGTATGCAAACGTCGGTCTCTTGTCACTGTGGCATATAAACTGCAAGTCGGTCGCCCATTCCGGCTTGTATTTTGCAGCGAATTTCTTCTTCCCTGAACTAGCGCATAGAGAATCAGACCCGCGCTTCGCTATACTACTGTTTCCGTGCAACAAACATCGAATCAGACGCTTTATAACACTTGGTGCACAGAACACGTGGGGAAAAACAGCCAATCGAAAAAGGTATAAGGCGGCAAGCCCAGACACATTTGCCGAGACCGAGCGCAAGAAATACGTCGTGATTACGTTGCAAGCCCGAACACGTTACAGAAAATGACCAATCATAACCGGTATTGACCGGTATTAAACACTTTCTGTTGACCCAGAAAAACATACTTGAGTCAGCCGGAAATAAAACCCAACTAGGCCATGCCGAGTTAAAAAAATAACATAGAAAAAAAATTTGTTTTGGTTTCACTAAAAATCCAGGAGATAAGTTCTCCTTTTCAGGAGATCGGGAGATTTGGTGGATTTCCAGAAGTCTCCTGGTGAATGCAGGAGACTTAACATTTGTGGCTCTGTAAACTATTATTCGCACTAGTTTTTTACCAGCTTCCCTCTGCTGTGACGCACACAGTACATTAATAGGAGGCTAGTACTTAATAAGGAAGAGGAAGAATGATCCGGTAAAAAATAATTTAATAGTTTGTCCTATGATTTCATCAAAACTAAATAACACATTTGCTTAAGCAACCTAGGATGTCGTAGTGGATACTAGAGATGTTTGATTTTTCCCTAAATGATTTCAAACAAGACGAATAAAAAAATTGAGTTGAGGGCCTTTAACCATGTGAGCTTGATGTTATTTCTTGTGGCTCACAGATCACTGACCATGAGACAGACTTGCGGTATTGTTGCATGGTGCGTGACCTGCTGGATGACCACGGTGACGTGGTAACCCTCCTCGCAGACGGCTTCAAGGAATGTCGCAAACACATCAAAGTACGCACACCCTTCATGGGGCTTACAGGACACAACTATTCTACTCTTTTTGTCAGCTGGGATTGTTTGACATGACACTGTCAGTGAGGTCCGCCAGATGGCGCTACATGTGTCACAGTATTCTCATTATACACTACGTGACAACACGTGCACTTTGGGTAATCCATTCAGTATGTATGTTGAGTAACAGATCGTTCGTGTAAGGGGGAAATGGGTAATACATTATCAATAATTGCCAGTATACCTTCAGAACATACAAGGATATTCTGGCTGTGTGGAACATATTCATGGTGGCAAGAACTTTCTTTGTGAGCTTTTGTTACAGTGAAACACTCGTAAAAGTTTTTTCCATCTCACTTTAGTATACATTTCATGACTACTTCAGTCACATATCACCCAGAATATGAAGGTGGCATTAGTATATAATGAAGCATTAAATTAATAACTGATAAACTGCTGATCAAGAAACTATTCTGTGTGTGTGTGGTGTGGTGTGTGTGTTTGGTGTGGTGTTGTGTGTATGTGTGGCGTGGTGTGTATGTGGTGTGGGTGTGTTTGTGGTGTTGGTGTGGTGTGGGTGTGTGGCATGGGTGTTTGTGTGAGTGTGTACATGTATTGCAGTAAATGTTCTGTTATGCACCGTAACTTTAGTTGTGATGATACAAGGTTTGTGTGTTGTATAGCTACTTTGTGGAACTGTAGAACTGAGTAATACATGTGTACATTGTGTGTGTGTGCGCGTGTGTGCACGTGTGTGCATATGTTTGTGCATGTGTGTGTGCATGCATGTATGTGGGTGCACTGCACATGTGTGCTGACTAGACATATACTATGAATCATATTGTCCTGTCAATGTGTCTGTGTCATAGGATCCAGGTCTGATGAAGACCTTCCTGGACCGTACATTGACCTCCCGTCTGGCACTGCGCATGTTGGCTGAGCACCACCTTGCGTTGCATGAGGAAAAGGTCAGTTTATATGATGGCTATAGTCGTTTGACCATGGAACATGTCCACTGAGTTTTGGAAAGAAAATGTAACAAGCCCTTTTGATGCCAATTAGCGGTTTAACTCTTATGTAAAAAGTAATACATTGGTATCAGCCAATTAATATATTAATTTGGAATAAAACATGTGCAGTATGTGTGTGTTAATTTGGAATAAAACAGGTGTAGCGCATCAGCTTGCACAGTCACCAGAGAAAGCACAACTGACTCGGGACGAGATCCGTCGTTCGACAGCTCACTCCATATATGTGTTCATTTGGAATAAAACAGGTGTATGTGTGTCTTAATTTCAATAAAACATTTGTAGTATGCATGTGTTAATTTGGAATAAAATAGGTGTAATGTGTGTGTGTGTGTGTGCGTGCGTGCGTGCGTGCGTGCGTGCGTGCGTGCGTGCATGCATGCATGCGTGTGTGTTAATTTTGAATAAAACAGGTGTAGTATATGTGTGTTAATTTTGAATAAAACAGGTGTAGTGTGTGTTAATTTGGAATAAAAAGGTTTAGTATGTGTGTGTTCATTTGGAATAAAACAGGTGTAGCGTGTGTTAATTTGGAATAAAACAGGTGTAGTGTGCAGGTGTTAATTTGAAATAAAACAGGTGTAGTGTGCATTAATTTGGAATAAAACAATTGTAGTATATATGTGTTAAAGGTTATTTTAATAACAATAGCAATCTGACAAGCAAACATTATTCAACACTATTTATATTATCACTGAGTTTTAACATAATTATATTGACATGTCACATATGCTGTTTGGTATTTCAGAGCCATGACACAGACAAGTATAAGTTCTACATTATTTATATAAAGCAGCTGTCTGAAGGGACTTGGTGCCATGTGCTAGATCCTACGTTCATGATAACTTACCCCTCTCTCTACCATTTGTAAGCCATTCATCTTTTGTTCAATTCATTCCTATTTCACGTATATATCATTATACATGTATGTCTAATTTATTTCAAATAATAAAAATTTTAAATGGCACATCCCATTTCTCAACGCATTTGACATCTGCTCTATGAATATTGGCTGCCAAGAGTCAATACAAAGGTTTCTTTCAAACTGTGTAAGGCGAATTGAAGTCAGTTTGATTAGGACAATGTGGGTTTGATCCACAGCTTGTCCATGACAAGGGATCAGAAAGTAGTCCATGGCACCAGTCCCTACTACATGTGCTGGTCTAATACGTGCTTCAACTGAGAAGATGCTCAGAGCAACTACTTGGTAAATGTAATACTTATTGTGGTACTAATATCGAGACTGGACAACTGGTATGTTTACAAGCTAATTAAGAACAAAGACTAGGTATCATTAACACAGATGGCTACTGCCTGGTGGGGCTTGGACTAAGCGGTGATACGGATGTATATCTAGAAATACGAAGAACTGCATTCTGCTGCTAATCGCACATGACCTATGATACAGTAGAGTAGATTATATTAATAAATAACACACACTAGCAAACTAGCGTATGTGGTGCGTGGTGGCGTGGTTGTGAGACCATCAGACTCTCATTTGAGAGAATCCAGTTTTGAATCCTCTCACTGTCATTTCAAAGCTTGGGTAATTTCATTCACTCCACGTTGCTCTAGTTCACTCAGCTGTGTAAATGTGTACCTGGCTACAGACTGGTGGATATGTGAACTTCACGCAGTAAGTGAAGCATGGCTGAATGCTTCCCAGAGAAGTTGAGTTGGCGTTGGAATGAACAGTTCTGCCAGGGATGAAATGTAAAGCGCTTTGAACATCCCTAGGAACTGGATACTGCAATATCTAAGAACATATGTTTTTTTAGTATGGGTGGATTTGCCATATGACAGCAACCACTGCATATACCGTTAAGCAGTTTACACAATTTGATTTCTTGCACGTCTCGTTTCAGACTCTTAACCTATGTACTGTTGACTACAACAGGCGAGCTTGTTTTTGCAAATTTATCATTTAATTTTGATGAAATCGTAGGACAAACTAACTGTATGGTGAGACACCGCAGGTCAATAAGAATTTTTAATTTGCTTAGTGTAATTTTTTTTACCCAATCTGTAGAGTAGGTCTTACTGAGTAAAACAACTATTGAACTTTTTACCACCAGATCCTGTTTCCATGGTAAAACATTGGCCACCATTTTGAACAAATATTGGCAACTTAAGAATCAATGTCATTCTTTATTGAATAAAGATAATTCTTGCAGAACTATATTCAGTAAACATTCTATTACACAACTTGCAGAAAATATTTGTTTAAGTTTTTTAATAATTTATTTGTGGCTTCCAATCAAATACATATTTTTTGACAACAGATACTTGTGTAACTTTCAAACTTTTTATTATTTTGATAATGTATGATACTAGTTGTGTAGAGAAGAATAAGCTGAATACAACACTCAAACCACTTATTTGGTTGCATAATTACTTTCAGAGCTATCCTTCTTCCAGATGTTAAAAATATGGTTTCAAGAAAACGGCCATCAAAGATTGAAAAACAATGATACAATGCAATATGATATAAAATGCTTCTGTTGCACTAAAATCCTCGGGAGATTCAAGCTCGACAGCGAACTAAAACAAAAGGGGCTAAGAAGTTCCTAAGCGATAAGCAGTTCCAGTTGTAAACAGGATTTATTATATGAAAGAAGCATGCTTTATCCATGAATAAAAGTAATTGAAGGTGTGTAATTGTTATAAAAGTGAACTTTATGGATAGTAAACATACAAAGCCATCAGAATACAGAATACAGTAGAAACATATTTTGAGTAATTTTAAACAAAAATGTCTCGCGTTAAATTATTTTCTACTGGGCCCAACTGAAAATGAAGAGCTGATAGGTGGGAATATGCTCATTATATGTGTAGGTCATGAAATCTTGTTGTTTATGGTAATCTTAGATGGATATTTTAATTATTCCCAATACAATCAATTTGGGGTTGTTGGACAGTAATAAAGTAAAAGAAATTGTTAATAAATAAACATGATTTCAAACTTGAAATGTAGTATTGTAATATATTATTTAAATAAGAATACGCCACTGTATATACTGTTACATGTCTTTCGGAGTTAGGTTTCAATCTGTATTCGTGCACTTTGTGCAGCATTAACTGTGTTGATTATTTTCCAGTTTAACTATCATGCACATGATGTTTATTCTAACCTAAACTAATAAACATATATGTTCCAGCCAACGTATATACTCTTTATAGTATATGTGTAAACTGTGTTGCAGGCCAACTATGTAGGCATCATATGTGTAAACTTCTCACCTAAGTCACTGATTGAGAAGAAAGCTGACTCTGTACGGTGAGTTGACAAAAGCAATGCCCAAGAGATGAAAGACGTTAGCTTCCATACAGTATTGAAAAGTATGAAACTACATGCATGTATGTGCTAACCAGATAGTAAACTTACTCCCCAGATGAATTATTCAATGTGCCAAAGTGATACAAAAATTGTTCTAGCCATATCATATTCCTAACTACAAAAAAAAAATTTATGTAGTCATTGTTGCATTTACTCCAATGACAAATGCAACATGTATTGCAATAAATATTCTGTTATGGTTAAACACTATAACTTTAGTTGTGATGATTAAAAGGTTTGTTTGTTGTATAGCTACTTTGTGGAACTGTTTGAGTAATACACAGTCATGAAGATTGTGTGTGTGTGTGTGTGTGTGCGTGCGTGCGTGTATGCGCACGCACGCGCATGCATGCATGTGTGTATATTGCAGGGACCTTTACAAGTGTACATTGTGTGTGTGTGTACATTACAGGGCGCTGTACATGTATACATCATCATGTGTGTGTACATTGCAGGGAGCTGTACAAGTGTACATTATATGTGTGTACATTGCAGGGAGCTGTACAAGTGTACATTATATGTGTGTACATTGCAGGGAGCTGTACAAGTGTACATTATGTATATATACATTGCAAGGAGCTGTGCAAGTGAACATTATGTGTGTGTACATTGCAGGGAGCTGTGTACACTGAAATATGGCAGTGCCCCAGAGATCCGCCTGAACGGCCACCTGGACTGTTCCTTCCCCTACATCCCCCAGCCCCTCGACTACATCCTCCATGAGATGTTCAAGAATGCCATGAGGTGTGTCACAACATCCACTGTATATACTCATGGCAACTTCATGGCAAGAGATGCCCATCATACTGGACACTAGCTGAGTTGCCTGGTGTTGCAACGGAGGAACAAACAGCCACTGCAAGACTCCTTGCACTGCCCAGTCAATGGCAATGACAACTTCAACTCCTATTTTTGGCAGTGGTAGCTTTAGACAGCAGGATGTAAGATGTGGCAGTGGTAGCTTCAGATAGCAGGATGTAAGATGTGGCAGTGGTAGCTTCAGACGTCAAGATGTAAGATGTGGCAGTGGTAGCTTCAGACGTCAAGATGTAAGATGTGGCAGTGGTAGCTTCATACAGCAGGATGTAAGATGTGGCGGTGGTAGCTTCAGACAGCAGGATGTAAGATGTGGCAGTGGTAGCTTCATACAGCAGGATGTAAGATGTGGCGGTGGTAGCTTCATACAGCAGGATATAAGATGTGGCAGTGGTAGCTTCAGACGTCAAGATGTAAGATGTGGCAGTGGTAGCTTCATACAGCAGGATGTTAGATGTGGCGGTGGTAGCTTCAGACAGCAGGAAGTTATATGTGTCAGTGGTAGCTTCAGACAGCAGGATGTAAGATGTGACAGTGGTAGCTTCAGACAGCAGGATGTTAGATGTGACAGAATTGGGTGTGCACATAGGTTGATGATGCGAATACAAAAACAATGTATGTTACAGAGCAACTGTTGAGGCGAACTTAGACAACCTCGATCGAATGCCTCCAATCACTGTCACAATTGCCAACAATGATACTGACTTTGTGATCAGGTATGAATGCAGGCAGTGGTACAGTATGAACCCCACTCAGGTTTAAGGTTACAAATAAAACAGACATGGAAGTGTGACGGAACCAGTGCAGAATAAACCATCCTCATAACACTATCGGGGAATACTTATTAATCTTACTAGGTTACTTATTTTACTAAGTATGTTTCTGCCCACATAATTTCTCAATAAATATTTTTTTCCGCATTCTTTTATGTTCCTGTCCAGTTCTGTCTTCTTCAACTTCCATCAGATGTCCACAGCTTGTTACATATCTACCCTTAATATTTTTTTCCCCTGGCATAGACGCCAGGTAAAAAAAAACTGCTGCTTTTAGTGTCTCATCCAAAAGACATATTTGCTATTTCTGTGGCACACAGGCAGGCAAGTCGGCCAGTTCTACCCAGTTGTTATGAAATGACTGTGTTGGCCACTAGTGGATACTTTCCTACATGAGTTCACTCATTGCTACATTGTCTGTTGTGGTTGGCAGGATCTCTGACCGAGGCGGTGGCATTCGCAGTGACTTGGTGAAGAAAGTCTGGAATTACGGCTTCACAACGAGCGGAGAAACGGACGATTCACGCGTCAGTGGCGGCCTCTTTGGACATGTGATGGAGAACCGCAGTGTTGGACTTATGCACGGGTCATTGATCCTTTTACATTTCCATTGTCACAGCTATACTGTAGTGCAGTTTGTCATAGTTATTCGGTGTGATAATTTATCTCTGTGTTTCATGGGTGGAACATCATTTCCTTTAACTGTGTAACATTTGTTGATTGTAAATAATGTTAATTATAGATTCACATGGATGATCACTAGCCTTGTAGAAACATAGAAACAGTTGTTATATAACATCTGTCTGCAAATTTACTGAATACACATTCCTTTTGAATATTCAGTGAAGTTGTATACCTCCATAGCCATCATTTGTATCTAATATTATCTTTAATGGCAGGTTCCAGTCAGGTGTTAGCAATTAATTGTAGTCATGAGCTGCGCCTTGTATGCCTTGTTTTCGAGTGCAGAATCCAAGTTGTAAATGATTCCCCAAATTTTTCAAAATAGGTGAACTTGAGTTTGAGACAAAAGTAGTGAACAGAAATAATTATGATTGAAATGCAGCAGTATTCATATAATGATTTGGTTCATTTTGAAAAAAATAGTAAAGTGGCATTACCAGGTATGTCAACTAATATAATAATCTTGTTTCCTGTTTTGTGCAGATATGGCTTTGGTCTGCCGGCGTGCAAGGCATACGTAGAGTACCTGGGTGGCAGTATGTCTCTGCAATCGATGTATGGCATCGGTAGCGACATCTACATCCGACTGCGGCACATCGACGGCAAACATGAGAGCTTCCGCATCTAAGTCTTTGTATCATACACCAGTCGGCTGGTTGACCTCTGTTGGCTCACTGTCCATCGAGTCAGGACAAACGAACCAAAACCGACAGAACCAAACAGATAGCCAGAGTCATCTTAATCAAGACTAAAGGAACCAAGTTTAACCAATGAGTTAGACCAAGGTATTGGTCCATTCATGATGTTGGTGGATGGATGAGGTGCACTGTGCTTCAGTGTGTAACCCTTGTTTGCTGCTACCTAATCATAATATACGTCCTCAGATGATTACAGCATCTTTTAAAGCTCCCTGCACTGGCAGGGGTTTGGCAGTAGTCTTATACATGTGCTTCCGTGTCCAACGGCACTTATAGGACTGGCCTAGGAGGTCTGCATGTGGAACATGCATTCTGGTGATGAAGGAGATCAATCTTCCTAGTGGAAAATGGAGAAGATTGGTCTTCCTGGTGGCGTATGGAGAAGATTGGTCTTCCTGGTGGCATATGGAGAAGATTGGTCTTCCTGGTGGTGAATGGAGAAGATTGGTTTTCCTGATGGTGAATGGAGAAGATTGGTCTTCCTGGTAGCAAATGGAGAAGATTGGTTTTCCTGGTGGTGAATGGAGAAGATTGGTTTTCCTGATGGTGAATGGAGAAGATTGGTCTTCCTGGTAGCAAATGGAGAAGATTGGTTTTCCTGATGGCGAATGGAAAAGAGCAAATGGAGAAGATTGGTTTTCCTGATGGCGAATGGAAAAGATTAGTCTTCCTAATGGCAAATGGAGAAGATCTGTCTTCCTCTTACTGACTATTTTTTCTATAGTGAATTCTGATTTATATGTGCTTGTATGTATGTGATGGGTTATGTTGCTTTGATATATGGATGATTTGCTCTCCATATCATCAACCAGTATGCTGATTGAATGCAATGGATACTTGGAGAAGTTGATGGATTTGAAGACACCATCCAGATAACCATGCTTCAAAGTGCTTGGTGATAACTTCAATGTTAACATCCTGTGCCATAAGTGGCAACAGTACATAAGTTACTACTACTGGAAAATGTTCTTCCCGAATGTCCCTGTGTTCAGATTAGCTAGTAGCCGTTGCTGTTTGCAGACATACAGGATTCACCTGTCGCTGTTGGCAGACCCATAAGATCCACATGTCGTTGTTGACAGACCCACATAATTACTTGTCACTGTTGGCAGACCTATACGATCCACATGTCATTGTTGGCAGACCCACATAATTCACCTGTCGCTGTTGGCAGACCTATACGATCCACATGTCGTTGTTGGCAGACCCACATGATTCACCTGTCACTGTTGGCAGACCCATACGATCCACATGTCGTTGTTGGCAGACCCACATGATTCACCTGTCGCTGTTGGCAGACCCATATGATCCACATGTCGTTGTTGGCAGACCTACATGATTCACCTGTCGTTGTTGGCAGACCTACATGATTCACCTGTCGTTGTTGGCAGACCTACATGATTCACCTGTCGTTGTTGGCAGACCCACATGATTCACCTGTCGCTGTTGGCAGACCTACATGATTCACCTGTCGCTGTTGGCAGACCTACATGATTCACCTGTCGCTGTTGGCAGACCTACATGATTCACCTGTCGCTGTTGGCAGACCTACATGATTCACCTGTCGCTGTTGGCAGACCCACATGATTCACCTGTCGCTGTTGGCAGACCCACATGATTCACCTGTCGTTGTTGGCAGACCCACATGATTCACCTGTCGCTGTTGGCAGACCTACATGATTCACCTGTCGCTGTTGGCAGACCTACATGATTCACCTGTCGCTGTTGGCAGACCTACATGATTCACCTGTCGCTGTTGGCAGACCTACATGATTCACCTGTCGTTGTTGGCAGACCTACATGATTCACCTGTCGCTGTTGGCAGACCCACATGATTCACCTGTCGTTGTTGGCAGACCCACATGATTCACCTGTCGCTGTTGGCAGACCTACATGATTCACCTGTCGCTGTTGGCAGACCCATAAGATCCACATGTCGTTGTTGACAGACCCACATAATTACTTGTCACTGTTGGCAGACCTATACGATCCACATGTCATTGTTGGCAGACCCACATAATTCACCTGTCGCTGTTGGCAGACCTATACGATCCACATGTCGTTGTTGGCAGACCCACATGATTCACCTGTCACTGTTGGCAGACCCATACGATCCACATGTCGTTGTTGGCAGACCCACATGATTCACCTGTCGCTGTTGGCAGACCCATATGATCCACATGTCGTTGTTGGCAGACCTACATGATTCACCTGTCGTTGTTGGCAGACCTACATGATTCACCTGTCGTTGTTGGCAGACCTACATGATTCACCTGTCGTTGTTGGCAGACCCACATGATTCACCTGTCGCTGTTGGCAGACCTACATGATTCACCTGTCGCTGTTGGCAGACCTACATGATTCACCTGTCGCTGTTGGCAGACCTACATGATTCACCTGTCGTTGTTGGCAGACCTACATGATTCACCTGTCGTTGTTGGCAGACCTACATGATTCACCTGTCGCTGTTGGCAGACCTACATGATTCACCTGTCATTGTTGGCAGACCTACATGATTCACCTGTCGCTGTTGGCAGACCTACATGATTCACCTGTCGCTGTTGGCAGACCTGTTCGTGAGATACATGTATTTTATTTGTGTTCTCCGGAAACTTATGTTATGAATTAATGTTGTAAAATAGTCACAACCAAGAATGTATCTGCGACTAGAATCATATTACAATGTTAAGTGTATGGAGACTTTGTAACATGGATGAGACCAGCTGCCTCATTGATAGGTACATACTAGCAAGCTGCATTACTATAACATACAGTCTACTTTAGAAGACGCGTTAAATACTAATAGTATCCATAGACTTTACCATGGATCAGAAACCTGCTTATCGCAGCATCATTTTGTTATAAGAGTACATTTCATCTTGGTGAGAGATGCTGTAGTCTAAGAAGTGAAGTACCCCGTATCACGATATCACACTTCGAAGTGGACAACGGCATGACCCGTGGACTATTCTTCCATTACAGCTTTTGTCTCGGTGTTAGTTACATATATTATGTGACTAGAGTTTTGGCGAGCTGGGTGCATTCGCACCCACACGCACACACACACACACACACACACACACACACACACACACACACACACACACACACACACACACAAAACCACACGCGATACACATATTTGGTTGGAGATAAAGACCACCACTCTGTGAGCCTACAAACAGGTTACACGTTCACCTCCTGTTTTGAAACGGCAGCAGGTGCTCTCGAGCCGTGGACCTCTCGGTCGACAGTCCAGCGTTCTTCCGCCGAGCCACCCGCCCAACATCATTAAACGATTGATAGAAGATGATTACACATTGTCGTGTGCCTCTACCCTGTACATTTATTGAACTCGTGACATCAATACATTTATTAAACTCGTGATATCAATAAAAAAAAAAAACGGGTAAGCTGTGTCTGGCATTCCGTGCTTACCACCTACCAAGAGCTTTGTATGTGACATCACAAAACTTTGTATGTGACACCACAAAACTCCAGAGAAGCTCAGAAGCATTTACATGTCTGTCAGTTGGTACTGTTTTCCGAACAGTATTATTCTGGTATTAAATACCTACGTAACATTTCTCGACATGTTATGGATGACTGGAGTCTGACTATTGAAACATCACGGTATAGACGATTGCTTTACTGTTACAACCACGTAATAAATGTTATAAATATCTGATTAGTTATTGGAAATATTTTTGTTTCAGTTGGAGCACATGCCAGAACATTGGTTATATACTATGATAAGGACAGTATCCAGTGACACAAATGTTTTGTCGAAATTCTCGCTGTTGGATGTGTTTCTGTTCAACCGTGAACAGTCTGCCGCTGAATATACTTCGGGTACTCTTAAAAGCAGCTTCGAAGTTGTGGCTAATGTGTCGTTTTTTTGAACGCCTGTGAATAAACCGCCAAGTAGTGTGAACCTGGCGGTCATTGCAGTGTTTCTTTAGGTCTTACGAACATACTAGTTTCGACAGTTTTATGTACTTTGTTTATGTCATCCACAATGACCCGTCACTGGAATTTCGTTGTGTAATTTTTTTAACTTAATGTTCATACTCCCGAAACAGCTGATCACAACTAAACTGGGAGGTAGTAGTGAGTTTAGATATCGAGATCACCAGCTTTGTGAGGTGTTCTGAGCCAACGCCATGTTTTCCCATTTCCCTCTGTATGATATTTTACTTTCCTAGACACCAGTAGATAGAACAAACGGCTTTTAGTGTCTCTTCCGAAAGACATAGGCAATGCGGGGTGAACAAAATTGCCCAAGTTTCGAAACGGCAGTATGTCCCCCCGGTAGTTTGGTGCTCTAACAGTTGAACTGCCGCACCCGACTGCCAAGTACTATCAATCTTATCTGCATTATTATACTACAATTATCAGCAAATCTTAAAATAAATAGAGCAGATTTTGACCAGAGCCCCAAATACCCTGGGGTTAATGTTTGAAGTGGTTAACTAGAGCAGTCACCCTCTGTAATTGTCCAATGTTCCAGCATATCCCCCAATACTAAGGCAAGCGTATGGTAATTGTCTGCAGGCCCTATTACAGGACAGGACATTTGTCTAATTACAACAATTATGACATGCAGTAGTAACTGAGTAAAGTAAGTACGATCCCACATCATTGCAGTCGTGTACGGTGCTGTCGTCTTACAGTCGGTGCCCCGTCAGATGGAACATCTTTCCAGAAGCTGTTAGCGATGTAGCGACGACGGTTTCTCGGAAGTGACTCTTCATTCGAGTCAGAAGATTTTACTTCAAGGTCCTTTGGAAATGCGTTGATACGAGTTGACCCTTTGACGACGTGACAACAGGACGGATTGGTACTCGTGGTCAAAACTTTCCCTTCCGGCCTGTGCCAGTCGACGACCAGAAGACCGAGGGTTGGGCACGACGGGTTGAAACCGGAATTTATCAGTTTCTTGGGCAATTTTCCCACACAATTCGGTATCTGAAAATAAACAGCAACAGTTTTGAACATATTCATTGTCGTGTCTGCATAAGGGGTCTGCGTGCGTGCGTGCGTGCGTGCGTGCGTGCTGTTACCCGTTTAACATAAAGGGCTACAATACGACTCGCCCAAGATCATCGCAAATAATAAAGATACGCAGGACACCAATACAGTTGTACGTCAACAGTAATATATGTGGGCCTACTACTATAGTAGGGCTTCCTACATGCCATATGTATGTTTTGTCAGGCCGTTAACAAACACGTGAAACTTTGACCTATCTAAACGAATCATATTTATCTTTTCTTGGATTAGGCACCGAAGCAAACCGATGTCACTCTAAGTGACATTTCCAACAGCTCTATACAATATTTAGAACGAAGCTTACTCCGCTGAAGGCCTACCTGTTGAGTTGTGGCCTTCGGAGCAGGCGACTTCGCCGCCGCCGCTGGGTGAATGATGTTGAGGTATCGGCGACATCCGTAGGGAGGGACGGCTGGTTCAGTGTGGAAGTGCTCAGTGCGGCCGGCCGAACGATGGGTATGGCTGTCGATGACGGACTGCTGGTAACGCGGGTGAGTACCGTCCATCTGCTTGAACAGCGATGAGTGAAGTGTCCGTAGACCTTTGTATGGACGCCCCAGAAATAACTTGTTGTTGGTGTTCGCCTTATTGGTGTCGCTGTCGTCGTCTGCTGGTAAGAAACGACATGTTAGAACAGGGGAAACCGGGGCTAGTTGTAAACAGAGGCAAGATGTTACAGAGTCGGTTTACGAAAACATAGCGCACATATGGATATACGGTCGCCAGTAGATGGTTAGAAGTCCACCAGAAGACACACTGTCCAAAATGACTTTTTGCCACCTAAAACTTGTTTTGCTCTGCCTACATAATATCATCTCACGCAGTCATATTTTAGGTTTCGTGAATGGAACTTGAAACATACTATATAATATAAGGGGTTATGCCAAATAGAAGACATTCAGTATTTGTTGTCGTCCACATGCGTTCAATTGCCAAAAAAAATGGGGCAAGTTGTTACAACCGTAACAACACTAGGGCGGCTCGCAGAGCAAGTTGTGTGCTGACAATGACTGAAAGAACACAATTTATTTAACCACGACGTATGAACGCTGTGTTTCACTTGTGAAGCCTAGCGAACTTGTTTATAACAAGTACTGTACATGCTAGTAGCGTCAAACAAAATTAGCAAATGTCTCAGAAGGACGGGTTATTACACATAAATAAAATTGTTGGGAATCTCGATCAGCCAATGGCTTCCTTGTCCACTTACCACCTGTGTTTTGGTGTTTTGTCTTGGATGGAAATCTTGTCAAACTTGTTATTTTTTGTGGCGCAGCCGTATTTCAGCAATTAATAAATGTTGCACGATTCATTGAAATTTGGATGTGAGTGCGTACGTGTCGCATTACATATAAATTGCCTTTCACTTTGTCATACTCAATTACATTAATATTTCATTCACAATTGTTTGTTATGAACAAATCCGGGGAATGAATCCCTTTTAGTAACTAAAAAATAAAAAGCTTAGTAAATGAAGCTGCTATACCCTACATTGGTATGCACATGGTATGTGGGGAGCGGTGGTCTAATGGTTAGAGCACCCGCCTGTCGAGCGAGAGGACGGTGGTTCGATTCCACCTCTGCCGTTTCGAAGCTTGGGCAATTTCGTTCACCCCACTTTGCCTGTGTCTTTCGGAAGAGACACTAAAAGCCGTTGTTCCAAACTCCTGCGTTAGCTCAAGATTGGGCTGTTTGGAGTATAACTACTTGAGACACACTGTTGGGCATAATCTAAGCGACCGGGCCTGACAGAGGGATGGCTTAATCAGAACAGACAAAATGCAACAGGTAGTAGTAGATGGGGAGGTTTCAAATTGGAAATCGGTGTTGAGTGGTGCACCACAATGATCAGTATTAGGACATATGTTATTCTTATAAAATATAAAAAGCAAAGTACTGACATTTGCGGATGACACATTAGTTAAAGTTTGAAAATTTTTAAAGTTTGAAAGTTTCAGAGTAGTTTGGGATTGCGGAGACGAGCAACTAAACTGATTCCAGAACTGAGTGTTTAGCCATGAAAGACGTCTAAAAGAATGTGGTTTAACAACCCTAGAGACAATGAGATTAAGAGGTTCAGATTGAAGTTGTTTAAGATATTGAATGGCCATGACATTATTGATGGAAATGTTTAAAAATAAACGAATAAAACAAATTATCAACTGATTGTCTAAATGTTAGCAGCGTGAACGTGTTCGACAAACCAATCTATTAATTGAACACATGCCATCTAGAGTATTTTTACTTTCAATGACAATCGCTAAAGAAAGGCGGACTGTCCTGCTACAAGAGAGTGTCTTGTTACATGGGAATGTCTTGCCACAAGAGAGTGTCCTGCTACAAGGCAGTGTCCTAACTACAAGAGAGTGTTCTGCTACACGGGACTATCCTGCTACAATATAGGGTCCTGTTACAAGACAGTGTTCTGCTACATGGGACTGTTCTGCTACAAGAGAATGTCCTGCTACGCGGGACTTTCCTGTTAGAAGAGAGTGTCCTGCTACATGGGACGGTCCTGCTACAAAATAGTGTCCTGCTACAAGACAGTGTTCTGCTACAAAATATTGTCCTGCTACAAGGGAGTGTTCTGCTACACGGGACTGTCCTGCTAAAGATAGTGTCCTGTTACATGATAGTGTCCTGCTACAAGAGGTTTTCTGCTACACGGGACTGTCATCCTACAATAGACTGTCCTGCTACAAGAGAGCGTCCTGTTACAAGACAGTGTCCTGCTACAAGAGAGTGTTCTGCTACAAGATAGTGTCCTGCTACAAGGGAGTGTTCTGCTACACGGGACTGTCCTGCTACAAGATAGTGTCCTGCTATAAGAGAATGTCCTGCTATGCGTAACTGTCCTGCTACAATAGACTGTCCTGCTAGGCGGGACTGTCCTGCTATAAGAGAGTGTCCTGCTACATGGGACGGTCCTGCTACAAGAGAGTGTCCTGCTACACGGCACTGTCCTGCTACAAAAGAGTGTCCTGCTACAAGACAGTGTCCTGCTACAAGGGAGTGTTCTGCTACACGGGCTGTCCTGCTATAAGATAGTGTCCTCTTACAAGACAGTGCTCTGCTACATGGGACTGTCCTGCTACAAGAGAATGTCCTGCTATACGTAACTGTCCTGCTACAAGATAGTGTCCTGCTACACGAGACTGTCCTGCTACAAGACAGTGTCCTGCTACACGGGACTGTCCTGCTACAAGAGAGTGTCCTGCTACATGGAACTGTCCTACTACAAGCAAGTGTCCTGCTACACGGGAATGTCCTGCTACACGAGAGTGTCCTGCTACAAGGGAATGTCCTGCTATAAGGGACTGTCCTTCTACAAGAAAACGTCCTGCTAGAAGAGAATGTCCCGCTATAAGGGACTGTCCTGCTACACGAGAGTGTCCTGTTCCAAGGGACTGTCCTGCTACAAAATAATGTGCTGCCATAAGGAAGTTTCCTTCTATAATCGAGTGTCCTGCTACAAGGGACTGTCTTGCTACAAGGGAATGTTCTGCAACAAGAGGGTGCCCTTGGTACAAAAAAGTGTCCTGCTACGAGGGGGTGTCCTGCTACAA